>CM037853.1:241365056-241922074 GCA_021234595.1 Delia radicum
TTTTTTGTGATGTATAATACTAAGACCGAGCTGTATTGCTGCTTCTTAAATGTGTTCCATTATACACATTTCTCAAAATTAATTTTATTTAAGCTATTTTAAAAGCACCAAAAGTTTTGAATTAAGTTTGCTCAAACCAACGGTCGGCCACTGTTAGCAATAGGGTAACAGGACAATACTGTCAATATTGTTAATCCCACGTTCTACCAACGAATAACCGACCGTAGTCGACACTTTGCGAACACTGTGCGGATTGTATTTTTCTGTCTGGGTAAATACTTGTATTAACATGTCAAACTCCATATAAATTTGAAATCAAAAAATAGAAGTTTTCAAAAACTACTAGTTTTGGTTGTAGTATAAATGAGCTATAATCCTATTTTGGGCCATATCCCCTAAAGTAGGCACGGAACAAAAGTTTGGTAGAAGAACATATTGTTTATTTTTTGTGCCGAGTACGTGCTATAAATTTCATTGCAAAAGAGCTTAGGCTAGTTTGAGGGTTAAAGCCTTTAAAGAACTGTTAAGACTCTTAGAATTGGTCAGTTTAACACTTTTCGAGGATATTGACAACTCTTATGATTAACCCTTATTTGCAACACCATCTTTTAAAAAATTATAAATTTTGTAAAATTCTTACGCTAATTTAAGCTGATTGCTCATTATTTAATACCTTAAACCAGACATTGGTTATTCATTTCGCTTTTACGTTTCACAACAATTCTCGCCAAAAAAAAAACAGTTTCTTTGTGGTGGAAAAATAATATTAATAAAGTAAAGTGAAGAGAAAAAAAAAACTCATTGAACCACAAAATAAAGCATATCATAATAATATTTGCACCAATAAGCATTCCTTATTCGGTATAGCGAGTAAAAAAAATTATCCTTAAATCCTGCTAACAAACTTAAGGCATTTCCTTAAGCTGCTCTGCTGCGTAGTTATTTCTTGTCGTCATAAGCACAGCAGGATATCTGGTTTTACACTTTGATATTTTAACAAACACACCTATTGTGACTGTGAGTGAGACTTATTACAAATAAACCTCAAATTCATATATTTTTTCGCTGATTTTAGCAAAATAATTTTTTCTTTTTTCTATACTAAAGCCCTTTGAAGTTAATATTTTGAACAATAAAAAAAAGAAAAAAAAACATAGAAAAGACAAATTTGTAAGATTTTAATAAATTATTTTTTTTTTAAACTTAAAAAACAATCTTTAAGTTTATATGTCTCGCTGATATTATCGTTTAGTTTATAAATTCCTTTCTACTTGTAATTTAAACAACTTTGTTCTCAACAAACATTATCTGTAACTTAAAACATAAATTATCTGTTTTAAAAATTTTGGTATTTTATTTAACAACGAAAACAATAAATTCTATTACATCTTCTAAAACCATTACTACGATTATCTATGCGAAAATTTGTATTGTATGCCAAAATGAATTGGTGGTTCCCAGAACCACTACCACTACCGCAACTTCAACTTGGTAACTATATCCTTTAGAGGTTCCTTGCCACATATTACCAAACAACACAGCCAGCTAATAAAGAATGGTTTAAATGCATGCAACTCAACCACATAACTGCTCTAATACGTAAAAGACATACACAAATTACTAATTTCAAATTTATTACAATTTGTAACCCAACAATAATACAATACAAACTGTACTAAATATTGCAGTAAAATATCCTAAAACACAATTCTACTCTGTTTAACATTCATTTATTAACTTCCCTTTTAAGGTTTATTTTCAAAATAATTTTTCCTTTGGATGATAAGGAAAGTTTATTGTATCATGGTTTTTGGAAATGTCGCCAAAAAAAAAGGAAACTTTTTTTCTAGCTTAAATTAGTCATAATTGGCTAAAGTGGAGTAAAAGGATTTGCTTTCAAAATTTTATCGTTGGTTGTGGCAATTAAAATTATTTAAAAACATATTTTGTTTGTTTCGTGTTTTTAATGGAACCTGGTGTTTAAATAAATTTAATTGTTTTACATGTTTAAGGTGTCACCTAACATTTTTTTTATGGGTAAATTTCAAGTTCGGAAAGAGGGTAATTAAAAATTTAAGTAATATACACTGACAGAATACACGGAGAAATTTTTCACAAATTTTTCAATAAATGTATGAAAAGCGTTGCACTATTTATGAAAAAACATTTTTCAACAAAGCCATAAAACTGTTCATTATTTAAATAAAGTTTTTCATGATACACTGATAATAATCCATTACAGTTATTTCGGTTACGGTTTCTTTAACGATAGCGGTATTTAAGTTATTTCGGTATCGATATTTTAAGAATAACGTTTTTTTCTGTTATTTCGGTAACGGTATTAAAAGAGTAACGTTATTTTACTAACTTCGGTTACGGTATTTTAAGGATATCGGCATTTCAGTTATATCGGTAAAGGTAATTTATGGATAATTTTTAATTCCACTTTTTTTATAGGCTTTCGATTGTTAAAATTTTATTTTAAAAAATTCAGAAATATGTCTGAATATTTCAAATGGATATTAAAAATTAATTTAGAATAAAACACGAAATTTTAAATAATTTTTTTATATTTTTAATCGAAAGAGATCATATCGCTCATTTACTTCAATAACGTCATAACTCAAAAATTTTGATTTTGTAGAAAACGAGTTTAAAGTTTTTAATTTACTCCCACCTTGAAGAAAAAAATAACGGCATAATTTCACTCTAGAGGAGAGTATACAAGATATAAATTTTTTACACAATATAATACATGATATAACGAATAATTAAGCGTCATTAACTAAAAAATCATGTTTTTTGAGTTGTGACGTTCTTGAAGTAAATGAGCGATATATATTTTTTATCGACACAGCAAAATTCAGCGAGTTGTTGCTTTTATTTTTGAACAAATCGACTTTGAGGTTGGGCTTTATGACAAACAGTGTATAAAATACAAACAACTCCAAATGGTATAGTTTACCCATTAAACACACTTTGCAATTTATTTAAAAAAGAAATCACTTGGGATATATGAATGAAAAGTAAATATCATGGAAATTTTAAAAAATTAATGAGTCATCCTGTTTTTAAACACCCTGTTGTTTAAATCCACTAATGAACCATAAACTCTAACTAGATCTTTAACATGGTAAAGCGGTACGAAATAAAAAATTGGTCTAGATTGAAACAACATGGAACGGAGCGGAAAACGAGGGGAATGAGAACTCTTAGCACAGGGAACGATATTTATTGAAAAAGGAAACGATCGGAATTGTAGAAGATCAACGTTCCATTTAATTTCGTTTAAATGATTACTATTTTGAAGTATTTCCAATCCTATTCGATTTTGTTTCCTGTATTAAGTTCTAATATATCGGTTTAATAAAGTTTCGATTTGGACCAATGTTTCATTCCATTTCGTTCCCCTTTATCGTGACAATATTAAAAAGTAACAAGGAATGCCTATATATTTTACTTTATTAATTTATTAAAACAATTTGAGCGAGCTTATTTGTTGCTCAAACCTGAGAAAGATTCATAAGAATATTTCTCGATCATATTCAAGAATTAGTAATACCAAAAAGGTTTGGCCTTACTCAAAATAAAACTGAAAAAAAATATTTTCCCGCAGGAAAAATGTGCTAAAAAATTTAATAAATTTTTTTAGCAATGCTATAATAAAGCGATTTGTAAAAAGAAATGTGATTTTGGTTCGCGAATTAGATTTACATTCTGTTTTTTATTCGGAGATTAAGTTTTAATTTTATGATTCGTGAGTTAAAATAAATATATTGCTATCTTTGAAATAGTTATTTAGGAATTGACTCGTAAAATATGTCATATTAGGACTCCCTGGAATAGTTCTTCTATACGTCCCTGTATCAAAATCCGCCTGTGGTTATAACATGTACGCGTTAAATCAGATGATCTCTTATAAATTTACTAAACTTTGTTAGCAAAGTCTTGGTTTTTTGTTTGTTTGTCTTTTAACCGATTGCTTTATCCATTGTATTTTTTTTTCTAAATGACTACACTCAAAAAAGTTTTACAGATAATACAGCACAGTTGTTTGTGTACTAATCAGTAGAAGTTCTATGAAATAATACAAAACTACAGTTTTGACAGTTATTTTAAGAAACAACCGAAGAAAACTACTGTATTTTTTTAACAGTTGTTTGAAGCAGTTATTTTAATATTTAAGTAAACAACTACCAACACAGTTATTTTACAGTAAACAGTTAATTTTTGTTAGTTATTTAAAAATAGAAGATTATTGTTCAGTTTATATTTGTTATTATTAGTATGCTCATAGCTTGCAAATAATAATTAGAAAATTTCATTGTGTCTTCATTTAACTGGAGTACAGTTTAGAAATTTTAACTTTGCATGTTAAATAAAAATTGTTTTTTTTTTTTTAATATTTTTAAAATACCACAAAAATAACTGTTACAAAACAGTAGTTTTTAAATTTTTTTGCAGTTGTTTCAAAATTTTTATAGCAAATGTTTTTACAACATTTGTTTTCAACAGTTAAAAACAACTACATTTTAAGTTATTTTAACGGTAATTTCTTTTGTCGCCTTTTTAACCCTATCACTAACGACGTTTTGTTTGTGTTTTATTTTGACTTCAGATTCTTATTAGGGGTCCTGAAAT
Organism: Delia radicum; assembly: GCA_021234595.1. Lineage (NCBI taxonomy): Eukaryota > Metazoa > Arthropoda > Insecta > Diptera > Anthomyiidae > Delia > Delia radicum. The sequence continues at coordinate 241,369,698 of CM037853.1, forward strand.
TAGTAGTAAAAATGTTTACACATATGCCCCTTCCCCCTCCTACCAACAAAAATACGGATCCGAAAATCGATTTTTTTAGACTTCTCAGCCCATTTTTACCACTAACATTTTAATAATTAAAAATGTTGTTTTTTAATTTTGTTCCGGTCATTGAATAAAGATACGTGCCACATTTCGAGTTTTGTTAGTTTAGGATATACATCAAATGCCCCTTTTGCGGATATAAAGGTTGATTAAAAAATTTTGACTTTGTTAACAAAAATCAGGAATATATTGCCCTGATAAACAGTTTATGCATATAGTGATTTTTTTTTCAATGACCAATTTCCTAATGAACAATGTCATTTTCAGTAGGTTCTACTGTAAAAATTTTTTGAGTGTAAGTCTAATTTCTCAATTGCGTTCTAAGCCATGTGTTTCCTTTACATTATTCTTAAGTTATCGCCATTATTATGTTTAAGTTCATACGTTAACTTTTTTCAAGGTTGGCAATTGATTCCTTTTTGATAACGTTATCCGTTTCAAAACCGTTACGGCTTTAAATACCGAAACTCTTGATTTATTTTAGAAAATATCGGTATGCCATAACTGTTTCCCTTAAAACCGTATCGGTTTTTAACAAAATTATTATTTTTTGTATTACTAACTTGAGATTTATTGATGTTTCGGTATCAGTAATTGATGTTTCGGCATCGGTAATACTTCTGCCGATACTAATGAAAAAACGTTCCCGATACCAAATCCGAAACAAACAAAAAATCGTTATTCGTTTGGGTTGCCAACCCTGCTTTTGTTTTAAACGTAAAATTCCATTCCCTTGTTTGCTTTAACAATCAACATTATTTTGCAAGATACCAATACATACTCCTACAGTGAGACATTATTAATTGCGGTAGTATATTTGCAGCAGTAAATTTTTTTGTAGTCAAAGAAAAAAAAAAATAAATAAATAAAAAATGTGGTTGAAAAATTGCATCGTTTAGATAATTTTAACTAATTGGTTTTGAAAAAAGGACGAATTTTAAAAAGTAAAAAATATATATTCGTTTATGATTGCATTAAATATTAAGATAACATAATTAAAAGTTTGCAATTTTAATAAAATAGTTTTGTCTCGTAAATTATTATACTTTAAGTCCCAATTTGTTACAGTTAAATCAAAAATTTTTATTTCTATTCCCAGATAAAAAGGCTTATATAGTATCATGTATATGATCGAATCCGAAAATATTGTATAGGGCCGTATAAGGCTCATACATGACCATATATTTAAAGATATTTCATTAAAGGGCAAATTGATGACAGGTTTCTTCATATTTAACTTTTTATGAAATGCTTCATGAATGTTATTTAATATTTCATTACATGATGAAACAATTTCATAAATTTTTATGAAAGTTTTATTAATTGTGTGAGATTTTATTTGTTCGGTTTTAGATCATGACAAATTTTTCTCTAAATTAACAGAAAAATTATAATTTTTATATGATAATTTACTTTGACTATTAGAAAAAAACACAGAAAAAGTTATTAGACACTAGCATGAATGGAATGCATTTTCTGACCCACTACGGTCTTCATCAACATTCTTCGTGCCATTTTATTAATTTTTATGAAATGTATCGTAAATAGTATGAAATGCCTCATAAACGTTTCATATTATATTGAAAAAAAAATCTATTAAAAATTAAGAACACATTAACTAACATATAATTGATGTTTCAGAATTTCAAATAATTTATGTTAGTTTTTGAGTTTTAAAAAGTCTAGATAATATTTTTTAAATAAAAAAAAATTTTAATAAAAAAGCAAAAGTTTATATTCATAAAATTTATGAAACCTTGTTATGAAATGATGAAGGTCTTTGAAACATTTGTCATTAATTTTTATCAAACGTTTTATTATATTTTTGAAAACTTCATAAATATGATGAATAATTTATGACAAACGATTTATGAAACAATATCATCAATATGATGAAACTTTTTCCCTGAGTGTATCCTGCTGTATTCCGGAACATAAGATGGCAGTTCAATTTCATTTTCAATAAATTAAAAAAAAAACAATGAATTATATTCTTATTACAAACAGAAAAAATAAATTCTTCTACTACTTGCTTTTCGTTTAAAACAATTGTATTTTTTAGTTTATTTTCAACTGTTGAAAAATTAATTGACAAAATCCATAAAAACAATAGATTGGTTTCGTTTATTTCAATACTCAATATAATATAACTACTTTTTGTTTTAAATAGAAAATTTTAACTGAATATTTCAACTATTACCGAAAGTCCGTTATTTTGTTTATTTTGTTCATTGAATAACAGACAGAAAGTTAAAAAATATATTTCTTTGGTAATTTAGCTATATTCCATTGTAACAACTTTACAGATTAAATTTTAAGTAACTGTTGATTTTTTATGAAAAAGTTGTTGTGAGTGCACATTTATGGCTTTAAAAGTGTTTGTTTTTGTATGAAAGCCTGCCTTTAATTTACGAAAACTAGATTTATTTGTACACAGGGTTAAAGTCTTAAAAAACAACCAAAATTTGGTACCCATATTGACTACATAGTGGACACAGAGTTACCAGATTTTTGAATAATTTGAAATATAAATATTATGAATTATTTGAAAAGTCGCATAAAAACCGAACGATTACGAATATCGGAAAAAGCTCAGACACACCTCGATTAAATTAAATAGGCATTACTATGCATTATTATTTTTTTTTTTGTCTATAGTTACTTCAAATAGAACGAAATAATCCGAAAAAACGTAAAAGGGTGTAATTTTTGACACCACTAAGAAACCCCTAAACATGAGGTTGGACAGCTAAAAAAACAAGGTTCCCTTAAATTTTATATTCTCTACAACATATCCAAAGTATATTAAGATCTGCCTGTTCGGGTGGGGATACCTTCCTTGTGAGTTAATAATATATGAGTTAGTATATAATCAATATGGATTCACGTAATATAATTAATATAATATATGGAACAATATTTATCATATATTTTAATACATGATATCATACATTAAAATATATGAAATTTAGTTTCGCCTGTATGACCCCATATATGCTTTCATACTTGAAACAATATATGATCATACATGGAATTGTATTTTGACTTGGGTTGTTAAAAATATTTTAAACTTATCATTTTAATTTTAAAGTTGTTTTAATAATTTAATACCACAAATCCCAACCTTAATGTTATTGTCCTTTGAGAATTAGTGTCATTATCCAGGGGTAACAGCGTAAAAATATAAAAAATGAAAAGCTTTTTCTTGAAATAATGTACTTTTGTCATATTTATGACAAATTTTTATTATTCATATGACCAACAGTAAAAAAATAAAAAAAATAAGAACTGAACCATCTAACTTAATATAAGCAGCAAACTACGCTCTAAAGTTATTTGAGTTCACATTAAAAACTATACAGGACAAGAAATATGCACTTTTGTATACCCTACACTCAGTAGTGCTTAATTTAAACAGAGTAATTTATAAAAATCGTAATATTTATGGCGATTCGTAGAGAAATTACTCAAATTTTGTTATTTTCGTCGTAATAACTTTGTAACGCATTCTTAAATTTTAACATTTATTGAACAGAATTTTATGCAAAATTTATATTAATCTAAAAGAATTTATGAAATTTCATATTTATAAACAATTTATATGCATAATCTAAAAAATCCTATTTTAGGAATTTTACTATATATTTCATAGACGTTTGGTTTGATGCATGCGACTATTGTCAAAACTTTTAGGCCTTATTGGCAATACGTGTTGTGGTTAACATAACTGTTTAACAAAGTACTATAGTTATTCAGATTCGATTATTTAGACTTAAAACGGATATTTTTGTTTTGTGCCCAGGAATGCTGCGGTTTGTTATAATGGCACTATCCAAGATCATATAATTAGTTACGGAACACCTCGTGATGTATTATGGAGTTAGAGTAGGTTCCTCCTCTTCTGTGGTATACCTTTGGGGTATGTTAGGGAGAAGCTCGGGTCGTGGAGGGAGTCAGAATTCTCTCTCTATTGGGAAAACTCTCTTGGCCAACGACAGGCTAAGAGATTGATTTCTTTTTCCAGTGCAGGATCGAGGAGACTCTTGTCCCTCGGGAGGGGTGACTTGAGAACCCTGGTGTCTTACCTGACTGGACACTGCAATCTCAGATACCACCTGCTCAAAAGGGGTCTTTCGGACACGGATGAGTGTAGGTTTTGCGAACTGGTAGCTGAGACATCAGAGCATGTTCTTTGCGAATGTCCGAGGCTATGTGAAAGGCGTGCCAAGTTTCTTGGCAATCGCTTTGTCTCCCCTTCGGACATTATGAAGATTTTGCCTAATAGGATTATTGGCTTTATAGGTAGCTTGAATCTTTAGGGTAACTTTAGGCAGCACAAAAGACCTAAGTTGGTCGCGGTGCATAGTGCCATATAATCTAATCTAATAATCCTCCTCTAACTCTCTTTGTCTTAAATTTTGATATTTTGTATACATTATCAGATCCATACTGATTCTCTTACATTTCTGCAAATGGTCCACCAAATTATATCATGTTGAAAGAAATATACATGGAAAATATTTTTACCTCAAGCCTGTGAGGAGTCTGCAGGAGAGTACCTTTATCCGATATTGTGTAGCACTACAATATTTTTAATGGTTTTTGCACAAATCAGTTTGATCCGAGTTTGTACCTCCTGAAACCATTTTCAATACCTGTTTTGGACGTTTAACGATTTGGAAATGTCATATTTTGCAACTCATTTTTTGTTTTTTTTTTTCCTAAAATCCACCAAGCAATCAAAGCAAACTTAATTATAAAAATTTTAAATTTTTACATAAGAGAAGACTTACAAATTTATACTTATTTCGATCTCAGTCTTTATAACTTTCTCAAAAATTTTTAAAATATAAGTCCCAATTTATTTTCTTGGACTTGCAAAGTAGGGTAAATGAAAGTCTATCTTGTCTACACTATCGACTTTTTTGTTTTATTTCAATTGCATGTTACCAACCAAAATAATACTTGGATACATGTAGAAGGTGTCACTTAAAGGTCCTGGAATATATTTGTTCATACAGCAACTAAAAAAGCTACATAACTAAAATAAATGCAAGCGCACATTAAATATTTACAGTTAATTTTATAGCCAAAAAGGGCAATCACTTCGCGATGAATGTACTAGAAAAGGAATACAAGAAATAAGGAAGACTAAAATCTTCCTTTCCTTGCAACCCAGGATATGACACAGGTCAACGGAAGCCATAAAATTCACGTTTGTCACGCGAATTGTTGAAAGTTAAAATACAACATGTATCGCCGCTCAATGCTACAATAAGGACAACAAGAAAAAATGTAGTTGGTTCGCAAAAAAAAATCTAAAGGAAGACAATTGCTTATAATGGTTTTAAAATACTAAAAACCTACACAATCACACACACATTAAAAAATATATAGAAACCACAATAGAAGGATAAAGAGTAGTAGCTTCATGGTTTATATACGACTTTCATCACTTTAACTCAAATACTTTTATAACCGCTACAATCAGCCACAGCCTGGCACAGTGGTTCGATTTATTACAGAACAGCAGCTTTTGTGGAACAATGACTGTAAAAATTAAAATCTCAAAATGATAAGCTTAGCCTATAAGGCCGAGTTTTTGGGTTGTAGATTAACTTTAATCTTAGATTACCTAAGTTTGTAAATGGCAAATACTGCTTCTGATATGTGGTTTATTTTATTGTGTTATAATAAATACCAAAATTGTAAGCAAAATGATGTGGTTACGACAATTTTTTGTTAATAAACTTGGAAATGGCAGTCAAAATTCGTTGTCGTTTTACGAAACCGAGTTTAACTGACACCCCAAAAACTCTGCCTTAGTATCTTAAATTCAATCGAGATTTTTCTATCGATCGAATAATTTCAGTACACTGAGAGAATTATCTGCATAATATTAATGAATTTTTGCATTAAAGCAATGAAGTTGCATTGAAACTTTTCATTAAATTAATTAAAGCTTTCATAAAATTTTATAAAAAATTTCATTTTCTTTATTAAAGTTTCATTAAAAAACAGTTTTATAAAAATTAGGAAGTTTTTTCAATTATTTAAAAAAAAAAATTTCGTTTACTTGGTAAAGAAAAGTTTCATTAGTTTATGGAAAATTTTCACTGTGTAAAACTGCATTTGAACTACAGTTCTCGATTTTAGCTAAAACCAAGCTTTTCACCACTGATGAAATTATATACGTTTTTGTGGCTTTATTGTATATTTTTTATAGATTACATTGCTACAGCTCCTGGTATTGCTCTGGTCATAAAATATGAGGTATATGAATGTGTACTAACCAGTGCTGCCAACCCAATTTGTTCGAAAAGCTTAAATTTTTGTGGAAAAAATCGTCAAAATCGTAATTTTGAGAATGAAAAATCGTAAAAAATAGGAATTTTACTTACAACTTCGTTTTAAATCACTTTATTTGTAATTAATTCACCATTTTGATGTTCCTCTTTATTATTGGTTCCTTTACAGACGACGCAGAGCCTTAAAAAACACAACTCCCAATACTCATTTCGCGGAAAAGAAATTTAAAATCTGCGACCTATTTTAAAATATGCAAAATTCCTTGACGAAATGTTAATTTTTAGAATTTTTTCCTATATTTGGTTTCCGAAAATTTTGGCAAATTTAGCATGAATCAAAAATGTAGAAAATCACTTTTATCAATGATTTTGAAGCTAAATGATTTAAATTATTAAAAAATTAACATTTTTGGATTTGCCTTCCTAAAATATATAAAAGATACATTCGGTTTCCTTTATTTTTTTTAATGAAATTAAAATAAATCTTTTAAAATCATGGAGTTTATATTTAGTTGATCATTAAATAGTTAAATATATAATTTTTGTTCGATTTGAGATCATTTTATAACATTTTGTTTAGCTGTTTTAAATAAAAGAGAATCTTGATAAAATTTTGTCCGTACATTTTAAAGAAATAAATTTAAAAATTCGATAAAAATTGAAAAATCTTATAAAAATTGCAAAATTTTAAAAATCATAATTTGGCATACAATACAATTTTGCGAAATCGTTAATCGTCATATTTCACTTAAAAAATCGTTAAAACGGAGACAAATCGTCAAAGTTGGCAGCGCTGGTACTAACTGAATTTTTTCAATATGGCTAAAAACATTATATTTGTTGTTTATATAGTAACTGGTATGTAATATTTATTTTAAACTCTGTAAACAGACAGAAAGATAACGAAGCTTTACAGCTACACTGAAAGATTTTACTTGTATATATTAATTTAAAAAAATCTTTTGGAGACAAATACCTTCAATAGAAGCTTTTATCCTACTTATAAATCTTTGGTACAAAAATTGTTGAAGCTCAAAATTACGATGACGTTTTTTTTCTCTCAGTGTAGTTTTGGTTTGCGGGTTGTGTAGGTGATATTGTCTGTCATCTAAAAAGGGTTTAACGTAATGTTTAGTAAATAAATGGTAACACATCATGACTAGCGCACTATAGCCAGATAGTTGGTAGAACAATTTTTATTCGATAATGCTCGGTTACAGCATGACAATAAAATTTTAGCTATAAAAAGCATAAATTTAATTGCATTTTGTTTGTGGTGTGCTAATGTTACTTTTATATATATATTTTTTTACATTTAAGTAAATTGATGTCTTATTTATGTTAGTTAAAGTTTCTTTTTAGTAAATTTATGAAATTAAAGTCGTTAATTTTTAACTAAAAATATAACTTTTTAATAAAAAATATCGAAAATTATTTTAATGCACCTCTATAAATTTTTAATTTGCGTTGGCAACAATGTGTTTTTTAACATCAAAACAAAATTTATTGTGAAATGCAGTTTTTCAATAATATCGGTATGTGCCGGTACTAATAACCGATTCGAAATATAATACCGATACCACTACTAAAACAAAGAAAAAACGATACGAGTACCGTTATTCGTTTCACTGGCCAACCTTGCTTTTTATCATATTAATTAAAAATTTAATTTAAAATCTTAAAAAATTTTAACTTTAATTAAAATTACACTAGTTAAAAAATTTAGTTTAAATTTTTTTAAATTTTTGTTTGAAATTTGTTAAAAAAAAAAAATTGTAAAACAATTTTTCGATATGGCAATTCAGCACTTTAATGACTTTATTAACTTTTCATTAGGTCCATAAATTTATAAAACGTTTTTGCAAATATGGCATAGTCGAATATGCCATTAAAATTGTTAAGAAATCTTATAGCACTTTTTCGCATTCACTTAAAAAGTATATGCAGGCAACGCGATAATATTTGGAATACATATCAATTTGTATATACCCTACAACCCACTGTGCGGGAGGGTATAAAGTATCTGCTTGTTATTCCTTTTGTAACTAACCGAAAAAGTTTTAGAACTCCTCAAAATTTTTCGTACAAATTGGAACTATTATTTCATAAACATTTTTAAATATTTTATTTAGTTAAATTATGACGTCATTTTATAAGTAATGACAATTTGCCTTTTAAAAGACGCTGAAAACTATATCGATTCCAAAAACGCTAAGTTTTTTTTCGCGAGATTTTTAACTCGTTTTTTTGCAAATTCTTTTTGTTTGTAAAAAAAATATATTGGTGAAGAGTATACAAAATTTGGCACAGCCATCTTCCACTTGTTTTTGTTTAATAAAAAAACGTGTATCTATTTGCAGATTGGTAATATTAAGTGGTTAACAATATTTAAACAATTATAAAAAAAATGTTTAATTAAAAAACCTCGATACTATAGAAAAATATTAGAGTGACACAAAATTAAACATTATTCTAAAAATTATGTCAACCCTGGTGACCATTTCATTACATACCCTTTTATTAAAGGCTTATTCGGGTGCCATCGTGGAGACACAAGTACTCATCTAGGAATAAAAATTTGTATTTGTTTCACACGCGAATAAATTCATTAGTCCCTGACATAGCCGGATTTTTTAATTTTTAATTTACATTAAAATGGTTCAAGGGTAAACTTAAAAATGAACAAAACACCCATAGTTTTTTTTATTTAAAAAAAACGAGGCAAAAATTTAAAAATGTCTCTACGTCAGGGACTTAGTTTTTTAGTCCTCAACAAAACAAAAAAAAAAAAAAACGACAACGACAACGACAACGGTCCATCCATTAAAGCTGGACCCGATTTCAAATTTGTTATTTTGAGAAAAATGCATTTAAAGTAAATATCGCACATGTACAATCTAGGGCAAGGAGTTTGTTTAACAAGTTGAAATCTTTTTTATTTCATGGATAAATTTCAATTATGTTCAATAAAATGTGTGATTTTTTCAATGAATTAATTGTTATAAAACGTATTACTAATCCGCCTAGTAAAATACATGTTTGTATAAATTATGTAAAAAATTCACACATACACATTAACACGATTGACCGCAAGCTACAAAGTGTTCCATAGATTTTTCTATACCGTAAAACCTAAGTTAAAACGATCTTCAAGGGACTGGACATATTTGCTTATTTGGCCTAACAGACTGACTTTAGCTGATAATTATCATTTCTTAATTCAAAATTTTTCTTTTTAACATAAATGAATAGCACCATCTACTGGTACATTCACACTAAATGTCAAAGCACGTGTTTTGCCAAAACACATATTTAAGCTCTTTATTATATTCCAACGGCTCTTTATTCTTTTCCACTCGTTTTGGCAAAATACGGGTTTTGCAATCTTGTCTGTATATAAATGCTAAAATACAATTGTAAAAGCCAAAATTTTACCACCCATGTTGGTAATGGCAGCATTTAAAATATTTAACCATATGTAGGAAATTATAAGCAATTATCAAAAAAAAAAAGAAAATATACAAAACAAACCCCAAAAAATATTTGATATAATTTTTCTACATAAATCTATTATGCATCCTTAATATCCTTTTTTTTTTTTGTTTTATAAAATATAATTGTGTCATATGTATAAATGCCTTCTTATTTAACAACAATTTTACAAAAAAAAACACACTCACACACCTAACATATCAGTTTACAATTACAAATGTCATGTTTAGATAAAACATTGAAAATATAATACAATACTTAAGGTAATAAATAACAATATAGCCAACAAAACAACAACAATTTACCACAATATATAAAAGTAAAAATTGTATACCCGAGTAAAAAAGTTAATGTATGGTTTTATGTTTTTTTCATCTTAAACTATGTTATAATATATGATTATATATGGTGTCATGCATAGCCATATCTAATTCCGATATGGAAACATACATAACGATTTTTCTGTATTGAAATTTATAAAATTATATATTAAACATACTTATATGCTATACATAATAAGATATGGTAGATCCGTTGTCATATATAATACATTCTCATATACCACATAATATGTAATCATATATGATGAAATATATATAATATAATATATAATAATATATATAGTCATATAAACATATTTTTATGTGTGATATATGAAAGTGAAATATTATATATGACAACAGATCTATCATATCTTAATATGCATAGCATATATGCTTAATATCTTATTTTATAAAGGTCATTATATAATAATATATCGTTATATATGTTGCCACATAAGAAATATATAACAAGATGTGGTCATGAATGGCATTATTTATAATCACGTATTATAATATATTTCAAGATGAAAAAACCCTTAGACCATGTGATTTAAGTAAATCCAGTTTAATCTTAAAATATCTTATTTGATCCACAAAAAACTACTTATATTTGTGGATCTAATTAGATCCAATTAGATCTAAATTAACCCCGTACGATATTTTGGGATTATCAGGATCTTAAATTAGATATTACTGGGTATCCCAATTTTTGGAAAAACTTGGATAAGAATAAATATCGATCTATATCATATTAGGTATGATTTTGTTTTTGAGATATGACTTTTTTTTGATCGGGTAAGATCGCATAAGAAAACTAAAGGACATATAAGTCCTGGGGTTTGTATGGTTGTTAAAATAAATAAAATACGTTATTGTTAAAGAATTGATAATAAAATATATTTGACAGTTGTTTTTTAATAGACATTTTTTTTTGCAAAAAAAGTAAACGTTTTTTCAGGGTATTTATCCTTGGTGACATTTTACACAAAAACATCCCTAATTAGAGAATACGCTAGGGGTTTGATAGACAAAATATAGAAAATTGAAAATTGACACTATTTATATTTAAACAATATAAAAGTTATATAATACAACAACAATTAGGGTGGTGTTGTAGAAAATATAAAAGATTTAACTAATTTTGGTAACTAAAGGGGGACGACTTTTTACCAAAGGCTATTATTTTCTATAATAAAAAGATCATAACCAATTAACATTAATTTAAAGGTAATATAAGTAACTTTAACAGTTGTTTAAATTATTAAATATTTACTTTTTAGTCTCCTGTCACTTGACTATATGTCTTCAAAAAAGCAAAAAAAAAATGCGAATGTGTCATTTAAAATAGAGCTGTTGACATTTGATTTGTCATCAACATTTTCATTAAATACCAAAAGCTAATAGCCTGAAAAATTTAATTAATTTCAATTCTCTTCATCAGTGATCTGCTGGTTTCAGATTTTTGGTTGAAATCTGTACACATGAATGAATACACTTGTCAAATATTTGACACTTTAAATGTCATTCAATAAGCATTTACTAGCAATTCTTCTTCCTTGTCATCATGTCTTTTTCTTCCTTAATGTGTTAGGAAATTTCAACATATGTGCACATATTTTATGTTTAATTTTTTCATAATTTTTTTTAGTTTATCTTAGCTCAGATTTTTTAATTATAACATATTAACACTTGAAAGCTTTGTCCTTTATACTCATCTTGTCAACACCCTCATTTTTTAAAAAAGCTACATTTTATAGGTTAAACATATGCAATGAATTCTATTTGGCTTTAAAATTTTCAAACTACCCTAATAGTTTTTTATTTGTAGAGATTTAAAAAAAAAAAATCTATTTAAAATTGTGGTGTCAATGTAACAAGTTGTACTCAAGTGTAAAATTTTTTAAAAGGTTTAACGCCTCAATGCATATTTTTAATTTTATTTACATGATTTTTCATGCTTATTTTGTTACAATTATTATTTTAGTAAAATTCAATTGTAAAGTCAAATACAAAGTACCAAAGTATTTTACAAAAAGGCATTAGTGTTTTTTAATTTGCGGCTATTTTGTTTCAAGCTTGAATGCAATAAATTTGAGCAAGTGTTTTAAAAATATTAAAATTGTTGTATGTTACTGAACTGAAAATAATGTTACTCTTAAATATTAAATTATAGATTTGTTTATAGGGACTTTAAACACAAAAATTAATCTACTAAAAATGGGATTAGCTGCTTAATCAAGCACTTAGCAAGTCGTTTTTGATTAACAGTTAATTCATCTACTATTTATAAACAACTCTACATTTCTACTACTAATTGTGTGCAACTTTGTGTTTTTATATAATTTCTGTTGGCAACGCTGAAAAACATATATACCAAGGTGAAAACAACCGTTAAACCGCTGCCGCAACAATATGTTGGCGCTGTCAACGAAATCTTTATTTTGTTCTTCTTATGCCAGATCGCTATCATCGCCACCTTGATAATTTAAACTGACAAAGTTAATCTTTTAGCTCTCAATTTAAACTTTTAACTGATAAGAAATGCATATATAAACTATTAAGATTAAACAGGTAGATTAAATTTAATCAAGTAGATAAATATCGGGGTGTTAACTTCCTATTGAGCAATATTCCATTTTAATCAAATTTTAACTGCATCAATTAATAATATAGTCGTTGGTTAAAAAATGTGTCTTTACAAAATTTATAAAACACGATACATGGTTGTTACTTAGTTTGGTTTAACCCATGAATCGGCCTAAGCTCTATAGCAATGAAATTTATACAATATGTTAGGCACAAAATTAGTTTCGTTTCTTTATTTAGGCGATATGGGCGAAAACAGGTTAGAGTGAGTCTCAAAAATAAATTCATAAAAATGAGAAATTTAGGCAGAAATTATTCCTCTTACCAATATACAAAACTATTTGTGATTTTACTTAAGAAGATATGGCGATAATCGCTTTTCGAAAAACGCGGAATTGAGCGAAAATGCGGCTTAACATTAATATATATTGCTTAAAATAAACGTCCATGCTCGTATTTATGTCAAATCCTGTGTATTCTTTGACATAAATACGAGCTGTTATTAAAAGCTTAAGCTTCAATAGTACTTTGTGGTCATTACCAATGCTTTTAAATCAACTTAAATATATTTTTGAGATGTTTGAATATTGTGTTCCTTTCAATATAGGGCATTTTCATTTTATTTAAACGGGTAATTTTTTAATGGTCTCCGATTTTGATAACATTTAGTGAGTATGTTTGGCAGTGAACGCAAATTTCCAAAATACATTTTTTTTATTTTTAAAATACTGAAGCTTTGAAATATCTCCAAATGAAGAGTTGGGACATCATTCAAAAGGCCATAACTTCTTTTGTGTGAAATTTAAATATTGAAAAAATTATATTTGCGTAGGAATATTAAACATTTTGGGGTTCAAAAACTTTATAAAAATTATTTTATGAAAAAATCCACTTTCAATTTTTTTAATATTTTTTATATAGAAAAAAATAGAACACGTGTTTGTTCTAAACACCCTGTTAATTGAAGGGTGGAATCTCAACTACTTTTTGAGATATCTGAAAAAATGTGTGTTATGTCTATGGAAGTCTTTTTTAAATTATTTTTTACCAAAATCATTTAATAGTTACATATTTTTTATATATCTCAAAAAGTAGATGAGATTCCACTCTGAAGTTTTCAGGGTGTTTAGAACACGTGTTTAGCTCAGGGATGTCACCGTTAAAGAAATAATTAAAATACTGTTATATGTAGAACACCGTTACCGATATAACTAAATTACCAATATCCGTAAAATACCGTTACCGAAATAACTCTAATACCGTTAACGCTAAAATACCGTTACTGAAACAATTGAAATAGGTTTGTCCTTAAAATACCGTTACCGAAATCTGACAAGATCAGAAAAAATAATCGCTGTAAATAGATATATTTTTTCCAAAATTTTCTCATAAACTATCCAGTCATTGGAATTCGGGCATAATGGGGCTAAAATCAGTGTTCTTTGACATTACCCTGAATAACTAAAATAACGTTACCCTTAAAATACCGTTACCGAAATTACTGAAAAGCCGTTATCAATAAAATAACGTTACCGAAATAACTAAAGTACCGTTACCGCAATAAGTAAAATATCGTTAACGCTAAAAACCCGTTACCGAAATAACTGAAATTTCGTTCCCCTTAAAATACCGTTACGGTAGTAAAAGAAAATAGCGTTACCCTACCGATACTTGTATAAAAAATTGAAAGGGGATTTTTTCAAAAACTGATATTTAATTTTTTTGTAAAATTATGAAATTTAATTAAATTTAGCTTCTGAAATTAAATTAATCCTCGCTTCCAAGCCGTCGACTATACAAAAAAAAATTCTTCATAAAAAATTAAGCTAATTTGGGTTTCTTTCGAAATTGCTTAATTTCTTATTCAGTGACTTTATGGCCAATTTAAAATACCACCCTAAAGGCGGGCTTGTTAGTTAGAGTGTTAAAATAATAAATAAAAATTGATAAATAAATTTATATCAAATAGAGAAAAACTCTGAAAAATTTTAATTTATTACCCCCATTTGCTGGGCCTCGCGAGATTAAAACCAAACGAACGAGAAAATTTTAAAGTTTCAATAGTTTCAACAAGTTTCAAATTGCAATTTGATTCACATAAACCATGCCTATTATTATTCGAAAGTGTAAAGGTTTGTAAATATCTAATTTACATACCAAAACACGTGTCAAATGATTTTAAAATCTAATCGCACCAATTGCAAAATCCTTTTGAAATGTCATAATAAACAATATTTATAGGTTTACAAATATGTTGTACTGAAAGTAGCGTATGTTTAATAAAAAGTGAACGCACTCCAACCATTGCTAAGAAAAATAAAATTAAAATATTACTTTAAAAGCCCGCATAAATATATGGTCGATTGTAAAACGATGTATCTAAACAATTTAGAATATCTTTAAAACCCTAACATGTCCACAATAAGAACTAAATGTAAAGGCGAACATTTTTTCAAAATCAATTTGTATGAAATTGAAAATTCGGCGAAATTTAACGTTTCATACAAAATGTAGAGCAAAGTTCTTCGCTTTGAGTTTTAACTTTTAGAGGGGAGTGTTTACAATAAAGGCCAAAAGATAGAGGGGGGCTATTCATTCAAATTTGCTGTACAGTCTATTTGCGTTTTTACGTTTAGTCATAAATTGAATACATTCTATTCTGACCAAATTTTAGTCATTAGCCAGCGAAATTTTTGAATTTCATACAAGATGTATGGGGAATTTTTTTCGCCATTAGTTTCATCTTTTATTGTGTTTTTCTCTCATTGTGAACGTTCTCTTGGCCTGCTAAATGCAAACAACTTTAATTTTTAATCTTTTGTTTAACAAACCAATCTTTAAAGTTGTCTTTATTTTTAAGCTCTCTTGAGACTTTTTTTAATGAAAAAAATATTAAAATTTTTTAGGAATTTTCTTTTAAATCCAACACAATAAATGCTAATAATATTTATATAAAAAAATATTGTTGAAAATATAGTAAAAGAGACTACCAAGGGTGATAATAATTACACCAACATCATAAAGAGATTTCTTTCATACTTTGTTGTCCTTCATCCAGGATAATAATATTTAATGATTTCCATAAGGGTGTTTATATAGCAAAGAAATGTTCCAACAAGAATAATTTCTTGAAAACAAGAATATTTCATTAATTTTAATTGGAAATTGTGGCAAAAAATATAATTACTTGGACTGTTGCAGAATTGTCTAACAGTAAAACTGCTCAAATATTAAAATTATATTTTTTGTAAAAATGATAAACATCATGAGAAGAAGAAGGCCGGTTTTATGTTTTTTTTTCGTCAAAGATGTCATAAAAAATATTTTAAGTAATTTTACTGAGGCTTAAACGATTATTTGTTTATCAAAAATTTTTCACTTTATGCATATTTAATCGTAAACTTGTAAAACAAATTAGGGAAGATCACAAACATTAAAAAAATTATGTTTTTAATATACAAATACAAAGAATTCCATATACTCATAAAAATAAACCTGTAAATATAGCAGAAAAAGCTACTAAAAATTTGTTTAAAATTACGTCGCAGGAAAAACAGCAAATTTAAAACTATTATAGAAATGTTGAGGTTAAGAAGAAGAATAAACGTTTTTCTCTAAAAATTATAAACACTATTAATTTTTTTTAATCAGACTAGACTAGTTTTGCCTTTTTATGGACAGGCACATCAGTGATTTTCCATTTTTTTTAAATTGTATTATTATTTGTGTCTTATAATTGTCAGATTGTCTCTTTATGATAATTTTTTCAACAACCTGCGGCTTTAAGAATCAAACATGCGCTCATCTTACATTACAAACGTAACAATACCAAGTCATGACCGTTTAGCGATCACACCCAAGTATGGCCTCGAATCTAATGCAGCTAAATTGCAGTTTTCTTTCATATTAGCTTTTTCTGTTATTGTATATTATACTCAGAAGTGACAACACTAACAACACAAATATTCTATTTTTAGATTTTTGTTTATTTTTCTAATCTCCTCCGTCTCTATTATGTTTTTGATTTAAACTTCTTTTTCAGACAAGTGCAGTTAATACTATAATTTACCGGGTAAAAATGGTTATATCTAGTCATATATAACATGATTAAGTAATATCGGACTTTGGATGGTGTCACATTACTGCTTACATCATTATATACAAATACATCTGATCAATTTTTTTGAGAGAATTTTTTATATGGTACTTGATATAATTATATGTCTGAAAATCATACTCCATACATAACTACATAGGCCTTGTTAAAGTTTTACCTTAAAAAATCGTATGTAAAATATAACCATTTTACCAACACTTACTCAATTATCTCATACTCCGTAAGTTAGATTTATCTTAAAATGTATCCTTTGGGAAGGATTAAAATGTAAACATAGACCGACAATGAAATGAACACTAAGGACTTACAAAAAAGTGACAAACATTTCTAAGCCAATCTAAAAACATTACCATATTGTATGTTTATCTTTGTAATATCATCTCTTCAGAATCAAATGTATATCTGGCATCAAATGACGTCTGTAAGCAGGAAATTTCTATTAATTCTAACTCTAACCATAATGTAAACGCGCTAAATTGTCAATCAAGCTAAAAAGTTTTAAACAAACTCCCAAACAAATACAATTTACAAATAAAAAGGGTTATATAACAATTTTTGAAAGTACACTACAACCCTTGGCTGTAGAAGAGTTAGTGAAAATACTTTAAAATTCAATATTGACAATTACTTAAGCAAGTGTAATCGCTGGGCATCAAAATGACAATTATTTGTCAAGTCATAATCAAATTTAAAGATCTGCAAACATTTTTATTGGTAACAGCAAAAATTTTAATAAAAAAACCCCAGCTGTGTTTACTACTTTAATCCTTGAAAATCATACCAAAAAGGATTAAATAAAAATTTTTAATTTTTTTCGAAAAAGATAAATTTATGAAACTCAATTTTTTGACATGTGTGTAATGGTGAAAGGTTTTTGGATATGTCAAGGGGAAGTAGAAAAAACACATCACACAACCCATCAATGGTGGCAGCAACAAGATTTTTAAACATTTTAAAACATGTTGCATCGTTAAAGTTTATGATTATGGTTTGGCATGAGATTTACAATTGTGACAATTTTTTACCACAGTTAAACCATTTGCGTGAGCTTTTTAAATATTGCCACGCACACGGTTATTCTCACTCACACACCCATATACATCTCTGCATATGTGTTCACTTGATGGGTGTATGAGTATAATTCCGGCGGATTTTTGCATATTTAACAGCAAGATCATAAAATCTTATGTTTATTTCCAAACAAAAAAAAAAACAACACATCACATCGTTCCTACTCGTTCAATACATACCCATACTACTTGTTTCCTATACCAAAACGCATCTCTGTGTTGTTTGCACGCACATTTATGCAATTTTTTTCTGTCTGCATATTTATTCACTTATTCACTCAAATTAAAAGTTGGTAAAATGTTGTATAAACCACTTTACAATTCTTGTACTAATTTTTAGTACAAAACAGCTTTTTAGTAGCTTTTCTATTCTCTATTTACAATTTACAAAATTTTTACAAATTTTCTTTGCTGATTGCAGCAAAATATTTTACTCATTTTATAAAACCAAAAACTAAAAGCAAAGTTTTTTTAAAGTTAAACATTTTTATTATACAAAATATAAAGAAAATGTCAAATGGATATTATTTTTTTTTTTAATACTTTTTACTAATAGACTAATGGTGTTTTCTTTTCTGGAGCAAAGTTTTGCATTTTAAAGTGCAAACATTTCAAACATTTTACCCTCGCCCCAATAAAATGCTTCAGTTTTACAAACAGAATAGAACACAATTTGATCACATATTGCTTTTTTTAAAACATTTGTGTCTATACAACATTGTTATGGCAGTCCAGGTTCGAATCTCTCATGAAATAATTTTTTTTAATAACTATTTTTTTTTAATTAAGTTTCAAGTTAGCTTCATATTTTTTTATTATAATTTTGTTTTTTTTTTAACGAATTTGCAAACAGAAAAAATAAAATATTATAACATAAAACACAATGCATAAAACTCCTAAATTATAATAAAAAAAAAATAGTGGTCCAATGACGGTTTGAACCTAGGACCTTATGCATCATAAGCCAGCACACTACCCTTCGGCTACCAAGGTGAGAGTTTTCTCGCAAACAACTTTATAATATATACACATGAGATTGATAAATGGAAAAAACGGGCAAAAACAACCCTGTAAATAATTTGAGGGCGCTAAAATTGCCCTTTTTGCCTTGTTTATGGCAACATTTTTAGAAAGAAACACGGCACCCTCTCAGGGTGTTCACCTTATTTTAGAAAAGAACACAAAAAAGGAAATTTGAGGGCAAAGCACAAAAAAATGTGACATTTTTGTCAGAAAAATTAATTTTTTTTTTTGATTTTAGCAACTTGATTTTCATTAAGGGATTACTAAAATTTTACTAAATTTTTCTAGTACTCTTATTTTACTAATAATGACAGTAACATTTTGCTAAAATTGGCTAAACGTTATACTAGCCTAAAATTAAATAACTTTTCTGTAACAATTTAAGATTTTTGTGTAACTTCGACCTCATTTTTTTATTTGAGTGTATGATTTTCCGTTCTGTTCATTTGCGTACACACGTATTGACTTGTATACGAATAGTACATATTTTCTATTTAATACTTTTTTGAGGTTTTATTATTTTGTATGAGCTCAAAATATGTGAATGTGTTAAATTTACTTAATCTTTTTGATGGTTTTTGTTATAAAATTTTATGATTTTGATTGTTATATGACACTGGTTGTCGTTGGTTTTACGTTAAATTAAACCATATGTGCAAATATTCAAAATTAATTATTTTATATTTAGAAAATGAAAAAGTAATGACTTTTTTAAAGAGTCGAATTATTTATATATTTTTTTCTGTTAGTAATTTCGTAGTGCTTTTATCGAAAATAAGTGTTTTATTCATAAAATTTGTATAACTACAGTTTTATTTGTAATGTGAAGTTGAGCATTGCAGTCTGCAAATTTAGGTGTCCTAAATTTTAGAAGAATTTTCTGCTAGAAAGGTCTTTACGGATCTGACCAGAGACAGGTCCCTATTTGTTATTATATAGGTGGTGAATAGTTACTAATTTATAGACACACAGTAAAGATTTTTTGTTTACTATGCTCTATTTCGCTTAGTTTTTTTATGAATACAAAATAAAAACTATAAGAAAATTACACCATCTACAAGTGAGACTGATAGCGGATGCACAAAAAATAATGGTTTGAAAAACAATTTTGGTTTAAATCAACTGGTAAAATTTTTAAATTGGAGAATCAATAATTGATTTAAACGAAAACAACAAAAAAAAATTCAAATTTAAATTTTTTTTCTGCAATTTTTTTTTGTCATGATGAAATTTTGAATATTTTCGCTAGGGGAGCAATGAAGTGATGAAACAAACAAAAAATTCTCTCTCTCAATAAATTTATATTTCAACAGAGTTTGGTCTAAAACTTCCCAGGCAATAAAGGTCGAACATAAAACTTTACTTTTTCGGACATCCCTCCTAGAAGTAAAAATTATATTTTTTTTTATTATCGGTTAAGGGAGCTGAGGCCCTGGAGCCCCAGGCCCAAAATACATTACACCATACAACATATGGTGTAATGTATCAAAGCCTCACGATTTTAGAAATGCTTTTAATTTTTTATGGGGTGTCCGCAAAAGTAAACTTTTGCAAACGGTTTAAAATGTTATAAATTGCAGTTTTTGAATATTCGACCAGGATTATTTAGAAATTAAGAGCGGACAGAAAAAATTTCGAAACGTGTGATAATCAAACGTGCCATTTTAAAAATAGTTCACAGTTTCAACTTAAAAGCTTTAAAATTTCAAAAAGGTTACAAATTGAATCACAAATTCTTTGCTAAGCTTACTGCTACTTAACGATTCTAAAATTTATTAATATATTCTTTTGACAAAAACAGGATAATTTATGATTATTTTTTTTTTGCAAAAACATGAATTGAAATTGTCACTTGTTAGCTGAAAACCATAAATCATCAACAACACAAATTTTAAAGTCAGTTGAAAACCAAAGACGAAAAAAAAAATAATTCAAAACAATATATAAATCTATTATACATGTGTAGAAGACGTCACATATAAGAAAACCATGAATCATGTGTGTGTGTGTTGTTTGGTTGAGTTCCTTAGATCCTTTGCCAGAAAATATTTATAAAAAATAAACCAAAAATTGAGTGCAACAAACTGTGATTAATAGCGATGTTACAAGCTGACAAATGCGTTTTGTTGTTAAGGATTTCAAAATATTAAACATTTCTAAATTCTGGCAGCAAAAAACTTTATTTTTAATAAAATCAATACAAGCGGTATTGTAACAAATTCAAAAGCTACCCAGCAAAACTTTGGTAATGGGTGCGATAAAGTAATGCATTACCTTGTAATGTGTACTCCTTACCTGTATCATTATTTTCCAACAAGAAGTAATGAGTTACCGATAATTGAACACTTATGGATTACCTTGTAGTGATACCTCATTACATTTTACATTACTTCAAAACATAAAATAATGACTTACCGATCATCAATTACATAATGCATGAATTATAAACGTAAAGTAATTATTAATATATATTTTTGAAAATCTATTTATAGTAACATTACTTTGTGATTTTTTGTAAGCATGAGGGTAAGGTGTATTTATTTAATTTAAAAAAAAAAAATATCTGTAAAAAAAAATTGTTTATGCATTTTTTTTATGAAAATCTATTTATAGACACATTACTTTTTCCCACCATGTAACCATATAAGTAACCAGTTACTTTACCCCCTACAAGGTAATGAGTCCATACATTACTTTTAGGCTCATCGCCTGTAAAATTCATCTGTGAAGTAAGGTGTATTGTAATGCGTGAAGCCCTATGGCGATATATTACTTTACCTATGATTTGGTAATGTGTGGTTTTGCTGGGTAGTTTAGTTTATATTATGCAGAGTGGTTGATTTCCGTTTCCTTTTTAAAAGGGAATTAGTCTATGTAATATTATTACATGTTCAACTATATCCTGTTTTAAAAATTAAGTTTCTCCAGTTTTGAAATACTTGTTGATTTATTACTCTTTTTAAACCACAAAACTTTAAACAAATACGTTAATATCATAAATAATACAGTTTAGTAACATTCTAGTTTTTAAAGTTAATTCTAAATGTTGTAACATATCAAATAAAACGGAAGGAAACAACATATTCTTTTCAACGGAAACGTATGCAAAACACACGTTACCTTTGATTTTTCATCTACGATAAATCTGGTTACCCTTACCCAAAAAATTGAATTAGTTTATAAAATAAATCTAAATTTTCTTGTCGATGAGTATTTGGTTTGTAACACTTGATGACTTCATTTCAAACAAAAAACCCTTTTTTGAAGAAATATGATCAGAAATGCAATTATTTAACAATTTTCATAAATTACATTACCAGCATTACAATCTACAACAAAAAAACGCGTGCCATTTTTTCTAACATTCCCCTTTCTTTTCCTTTTTGATTTTTTATTTACCCAAAACACCGGGTCTATAAAGAACCATAACAATTTCCTTAATGTGATCATCTGTATGAATATGAAATATGATACATTTTACATACATATTCATAAGTGTCAGGAAAAAACAATGAAAAACCAACCGAAATATTTATTGATATTGAAATTTATAACATTTAGCTTTTCTATTGAAAATAACCCTAAAATCATTAAATCCTTTTAACGAAAACTAACATGTTTTGTTTCATGCATCAGTAGTAACATACATTTTTGCAAAAATATATAAAAAAAAAAAAAAACGCCAACAAAAAGGGAAAAATTTTCGAGGTTTTTACCAAAAAAATATCTGAATTTTTCATGCCTCATAAATATAGTTTTTTTTTGCAATTATTGTTTAGCACTATTGTGTTGACTTATTTAATATCCTTTTTGGGTTTATGTCGCTGTAGTTAATTTAATATAGTTTTTCATTTAATGTGAACTTGTTAGACTCATTAGGTCATATTGTTTATTTTGTAACACATTTTTTAACCCTTAAAAAATATAAAACAATTTCAGATTTTTTGCCAAAAAGTTAACAAGTTAATTCGTTACGCCTGTACATTACTTTCACTTGAAATGTTCGAAATAGATGACCATTAGTAATGGGTACTTCTGTGGGTCCATTATAGATTTGCAACCCTTTTTTATAGAAAAATATTACACTAAACAGTTTATAGTGTAGTTTGTGGGGTAATAAATCAACCATACTAAAAATGTATGTTGCCAAACAATGATCTAAAGCTTACCATGAAACAAAATATTAAATTAAGCCGACTTTATTATTACACGTACGGTTTATAGATGTTGAATTAACCAAAAATAAATAAATTGGCCAATCACAGTACTAAAAAAAAACATATCAAACTGCATATCAAAACTTTAAACTAAAGTCAAAAATATATTTTAATATTTTTTTAGTACGGGTGAATTATTACCATACCCACAACAGGTAACATTTTGATAGAAGCCGATCAGATGTCAGACTTTTTATATAAAAATGTCCACTCACTTAAACATGGCATTGTCGTATGACAGGGTCAATTAGCACTTTTTAGAAAACTTGGGACGAATTAGGTGGTGTAATTAAAAATATTTTTGTTCAACTAAATGAATAATTAACGTTCTGCTAACAAGACAAACGCTTTACCCTTCGAGCTTATGTTGACTATGAATGTTGACTGGCTAACAGCAAACTTATATTTTTGTATGTGTATTTAAATACAAAATAAAAAGAGAACAAGATTGTTGAAATGTCCTCCCTTGACTCGGCTAAAATGCCTTGGGTTCACCAGTCACGGGATAGGTCTGTTGAAGTCTATTGACTTATTTGTTAAATATGTTAGAATTTTTACCCGAACATGAAAACTAACATTAAACAAAAATAACAAATATATTAATAGAAAAAAAATTTAAATTTGTTTGCTGAAACTACTAAAAATTTGTTCAAAATGACGTTGCAGTAGGAAAAATAAATCTGTTGAATAAATTAATATGCTAAAATTCAGTAAAAAAATTGCTTAATATTAGTAAAAAAATTCACAAAAAATGTGAAATTTTCAAAGTTTTTTTTTAGATTTTCTGTTGTTTTTAGCAAAATTTACTGTTATTTGAATTTAACTAAATTAAAGGTAAAAATAGCAAACATTTAGTAAATATTACAGTTTTTTTTACAATTATTTAGTTAAAGTTTTTGCTAATTTTAGCAGAGTAAAGTACTCTGTAAAATTTACTAAAAGTTAACATTTTTATGTTTGCTGTTCTTATCTTACTAATATTAATCAAAAGAAAAATCTATTAAGTTCAGCATCTGATTACTTTTAGTTGTTTTTTTTTTTTTTGCTGTTTTAAGAGGTTTATTTCTATTAGTTTATACGGAATATTAAAACTAATAACATTACTAATATACCAAAAGTCATTTGAAATTTGTCATTTTTCTTAAATTAAGAAAACATAATTAATAAAAAAAATGCAGAAACCACAATTAAATATATAAATATTCAGGGGTTACATAATTATTTTGTTTTTCCAGTTTATTTTATGCTGTAGTTGTTTTTAGCGAAAAATTTAGTATATTAGTGCCCATTTAATACAATCGAAGCTGTTTGGCTTTAGTGCCGCTTTCCTGTTGAGCGTTTATACCCATATTTCAAATAAGTAGTAAGTTAAAGTTTGCAACATATGCAATATCTGTATTAATTTTTTTCTCTAGTACTTCAGCACTGCGTGCAAGTTTGTTTGAATTTAGTTGACTATTTGTTACCCCAACTTTGAACAGTTAAGTGGGAATTTTATTAAAATTATCTCATTGTGAGATAATTATTTAATTCGAAGTAATTAAATAAGTATGTAACAGTTACAGAAACATCTCTAATTTTACCGTTTAGATATTTTTAGCAAACCTTGAAAGTAGTAGGAAAAAATTAGTAAATATTAGTAAAATTTATTGAAATTTTAGTAAAACCTTCATTGAAATCGATTTGAAAAAAAAAAATTTTAAAAAATTGTATTTTGCTAAACTCAGCAACGAAAATTAGTAAAAAATGTATTAAAGTTTAGTAAATATAGAACAGGAAATTTTTTTACTAAAAAATTATTTTGTACAAACAATTAGTTCAAAAACTTTAAATTGAAAAATAAAACGTTTTATTAATTTTTCTACCAACTTTTGTATTTGATTTTACATGATATTAATAACTTTTTATTAGCAATGAAATTTTACTGGAACTCATTTATTGCAATTTTCGTTGAGTCAATGCAAGTTTTCTTGAAATTTAGTGAGAAATATCAATTAATTTTCAAAAAGCTTCATACACTCAATAAAGAAGTTGCATTAAAAAACTGGTTTCATGAGAAGTATGAAGCTTTTCATTTAAAAAATAAAAAATTGATTTTTTTACTGATAATTTTTATTATTTTTAGTTTAATAAATTTCTTTTTGTGTATTTTTGAGATAAGCCCTACATTAACAAAAAATTAGGAATAGTGTATAAATTAAATTAAATTTTTTTTTAAAAAAAAAATTTTTTAAACCACAAAATCTGATTTTTTTTACCTAAAAATGTTTCCCACTTACACCACTGGTATAAAAAAAAACAATCAAATATACCCCAACCCATTTCGGTTATCTCAATCCACCGTTATCCACAAGAAAACTTTAAAATGCTTATATTTCCAAAGGGAAGGGGTAATAGCTTTCAAACAATAAATGTCCGCAAAAACCATTGACACGGCAGCCAACAAATATTTGAAGTGAGAAGAGAAAACCTTAAAAAGGGACTCCAAGTATTTTGAATAAATGTACAAAATATATAACGATAAGTCATTACAAATGTAGACAACCCAGCAAAAAATATTGCGTACCCAGAAGAAACATTATTTAATTACCGAGCGTTTTCTGAAGGCATTCCATTTTTGTTCGCGATGTCTCACTTGGTATGTCTCTTTTAAGCAGGTGAAAAGTGATCTAAGAAGCAATTAATTCATGCCTTCATAGGAAATGAAAAGCACTATTTTGTGCTTCGAAAAGTGCTAAAATAATGTGTAATAAATAAAAATTAAACCGCTTATTAACTTCTCCAAATAGATAGTAAAATATAAGCTTCAATAATGCGCTATTAAAAGGCATTGTTTTCATTGACTTCCAAAAGAGCCTCTGAAAGAGCTTCTTTTATGAAAAAATTAACTAAAAATTTATTTTTATACAGTTAATGACATTTTTTATTAAATCAATAAAATCGGTTCATTGATACTTTATTGCTTCTTTGTATGCATTCTGCACTGCTTCGTTGAATGCATTCTTTGCTGCTTCAAAAGAATGCATTTAGAAAAGCACAACAAAATGAATTCGTTAATGCCTTCTAAAAGAAGTAACTTCTTACCAAATCGAAATTATTTTTTGCTGGGACGTAGCTTAGTAAATAGTAGTAGTACACTGAGAGAACTATCAGTGCGATATTAATGAATTTTTGCATAAAAGCAATGAAGTTGAAACTCGTCCAGTGGAAATTTTTATTAAGTTAATGCAAGATTTAATAAAATTTTATGAAAAATAGCATATTATTTATTAAAAGTTTCATTTACTAAATGAAGAAGTTTTAATTAAAAGAAAGTTTTATAAAAAGTATGAAGCTTTTCCTTAATTTAAAGAAATTTTTCCTTCACTGTGTTGAGACTAGTTTCATTAGTTAAGTGTAAGTAAAGTTCAATAGAATTCTCTCTGTGTAGCTACAAATAAAAGCCCTAGCATTAAATGCAAACAATGGTCAGGCGGGAAATTACTAAAACTGTAAGCATCAATGATTTCCGCGTCATACCACAAGAGTACTATAAGAGTACACAGAGAGAATTCCTTGGACGAAACTAAAGAAGTTTTTTCACAATGTGAGTGGAAAATTTCAGAAACTTCATGAAACAGTTTCATAGGTTTATTAATGAACCTTTTTCATTAGGCGTATGAAATTTTTAATAAATAATATGAAATTTTTCATAAAATTTTATGAAAAACTGCATTAGTTTAATGAAAAGTTTCAATACACGAGTTCCAGTGACAATTCAGAGATATAATGCAAAAATTCATTGATATCATTCAGATAATTCTCTCAGTGTAACGCGAACAGGGGGGGTACAGTTAGCAATTCATCTAATTTGAATGTTGGCTTCCATATGATGAACATGTGTAAATAGTGTCTTTTCCTGCTAGAGTATGAGTATAATTTTGTCCTTTGTTTCCTTGGGCAGGGCAGGAGTGGCAGGATTATCAGGGTGCTTTGTTATAAATATGTTGAATATGGTAATGGTCAAAAAATGGCCTTTAGAGACTATTTACCATATAGACTTGGAAATAACATAAAATATATTTTTTTTAATATAATGTGTGGCTGTGTGTGTGTGTGTTAATATTGAAGTTGGCCTGAAGAGTCGTCGTGTTAGAGTGGATGTTTTGTTCATAAAGAACAGCTTCATTGTTGAAAAATGAGTGGCATACAAACAATAAATAAAATTAAAATGATGCAAACAATGGTTTTATTTTTTATTTTTTGGCAAATCAGAAAATAAAAAACGGATGGCTATAGAATATTTATTTTTTTCACATATAAACAAGTGTTTTGTTGCTGTTGTTGTTGTTCATAGTATTTTGAGTTGTTGTAGTAGTAATACAACACGTAATGACCTTAAATGTAATGGTCAGTACAAAAATGTTAACTCATACTTTTAATTTTAGAAACAATACAGAAATTGAAAAAGAAATTGTTTGTAACTGCAAAAACGAGTTCATTATTTCGCACCCTTTATTTGCGCCATTTGAGTATGTGGTGAAAAACTTGCTAGCAAATAAAGAAAATCGCGTTTTTTTATTATTTACTTGCGAAAAAATATTTTTGTTCGACATCCGTTTCAATATTTTTTCTTTTTTTGTTTTCTCTGCAGTTGTATTTTTTTCAGTTGAAGCGTATCCTTTTTTAATTAAAATGTTGACAGGCTGACTGTCTGAATTTGAATAGCAAGTCACTCATTCGTACTCATACTCTATCTAAAGGCATTTTTCTTTATGCATTCAAATATTGAGAAAAAGTCCAGGAAGCTTCCATAAAAATGTCTATAATTTCGCGTCTGTTTGTTGTTCTGTCAATAAATGACTACACGTTTTTTTATTTTGGTTGAGTATTACGGGCAAAGTGATTTTTTATATGGGTTTTTACATTTGTTTGTTACATTTCTTACCAAAAAAGGACTATTATTTGTAATGAAAATGTCAGCGCTTTTAAGCAACATTCTTTTGTTTTAATAAAGAATTTACTTGTTTTAACATTATATTTAATGAAATTTTTTACAGTTTCATTAAAATGTAAATATGTATAAACAAATGAAAGAATTTGAATTTTGGACTTTACCCAGCAAAAACTATCATTTGAGAAAATAATATTTAAAAATTACTTTCTAAAAAATGTGTTTCCTATACTGAGAGAATTATCTGCATGCTTTTACTGAACTTTTGCATTAAATCAACGAAATTGTACTGGAATTCGCGTAATGAAACTTTTCTTTAAGTTAAGTGCTGATTTTACTAAAATTCTATAAAAAATATAATTTTTTTGATTAAAAGTTTCATACACTGAATGAAGAAATTTCATTAAAAAAAATTGTTCATTAAAAGGATGAAGCTTTTCATTAATTTTGGGAACACTTTCGTTTATTTTGTCAAAAATGGTTTCATTGATTTATTGAAAAATTTCTTTATTTTTCGTTCAACAAAATTCTCTATGTGTAGTGGCGCAGCTGACAAATGAATAAAGAATTTTTCAAAAGAAATTTTTTTAATTTTTTTGTTTTAAAATTCTACATCAGTGGTCCATTTGAAGATGACTTATGGCAGCAGGCGACTTTATTTTTCAGTTCGAGCCGCCGCCTTTGTGGCCGGTTGCTTTCGGCTTGAATTTATCAGCCGACGGATTAACTTCTTATATTTTTCCAAAGAAATGCTTTATTTAACTAAATTTTTATTTGTTAAGTTTTATATTTTTGCATTTGAGCAAATTTACGTTTCGGTAAATTTTTTCTAAGCAGCAGATTCCAAAAATTTTAGGACGAATTGAACCTCCGCTTTACACATAATACATTTTTTGATTGTTTATTATACGATATATTCTTCTTAACTGATTCTGCAGATTTTTTAATAAAATGTTTACCTAATTTGCAATAATACTTCGTTATTATAAAAAATTTTGAAAATAAATGTTTTACTTTTAAATTTTAAAAAATTAAAACCAAAAGTTCATTTTTCCATCTTTTATCATAAATTATAATGTGAGCAAGATTATTCAAGTTCAAGATCATTTGTTTTTTGTTTAAGAAAAAACTTTGCAATGTTTATTTATTAATTAAAAAAGTTTTCTGTCCGCTAATTTAAAGCAGACTTTATCTTCTGACAGGTCCTTACGTGTTTCATTTCGCGTCACCGAATTTTGAAGGAAAAAGATCAGCGCTTTACCCGTATTGGTTTATTTGCTAATATGTTTAAAATAAATAAATTAATATATAAAAATTAGATTTGTCAAATATTCGTCCAATTTAAAAATCCGGGCTTCGAATACCGTACTTTGTGAAAAACTTTCATTAAAAAACTAATTTTAGTGAAATTATGAAGCTTTTCCTTAATTTAAGAAAAAAATTACGTGTCACTGTTCAGTGAAAATGTTCATTATTTTTCGTCCTCTAATATTCTATCTGTCAAATTTTAAAAAATTACTA
Organism: Delia radicum; assembly: GCA_021234595.1. Classification (NCBI taxonomy): domain Eukaryota; kingdom Metazoa; phylum Arthropoda; class Insecta; order Diptera; family Anthomyiidae; genus Delia; species Delia radicum. The sequence goes on from CM037853.1 coordinate 241,399,372, forward strand.
AAATTTTTAATGTCGACATTTAAAACTACAGTAAAAAGGCTCTTTAGAAAGGATACGTTCGTTTTTAAAAAAAAAATATCCGTGAAATTCAAAACTAAACTGTTTAAATCACTAAAAAAAACAAAAAATTCGCACCCCTCCGATTGAAATTAGTGCGTGACCTGGCAGGAAACCGTTTTAAGAGAAATATTTTATTGCCTCACAGTCATTATCAGAGAAAACAAAAAATCAAATATTGTAAAAAAAAAAAGTTAAAACATTGAAAAAATCCCCTGGTTTAAAAAAGTTCAAAGTTAAAAAAAAGCCTTGTTTTAAAAAACTTTCAGTCACAAAATCTTTAAAAGCAACTAAAACCTCAAAAATCTGAAGAAAAAGATTTTAAGCTCAAAATCATACAGTCGCTCCAAAAAGTGGTTCAAATTTGAATTTTAAAATGCTGTTAAGTATCATATAATTTGACTTTTCTTAAAATCAAGTCACCACTTTTTATTTTTAATATTATCTACTTTATCATTATGGAATAAAAAGTCCCGAAAGATTTCTAGATTTCTTAACACAACAACAACAACAAAAACAAAAAAACATCCATTTTGAAACTCCAAAAAGTGAGTGCTAACTTAAGTTTATTCTTAAAATTTAATATTTTGGTACACGAATTTATTTTAAATTTTTGGTACACGAATTTATATTAAAATTAGGTGCTATTTTCAGGATAACAAATGTTTTCTTTTATTTATTTTTAATATAAACTTAATTTTAGTTTTTACAAAATATGCAATTCAAAATATGCAAATATCCAATAAAAAAAAATACAAAATATGCCATAAAATATGCAGGTAGGTAAAAGTGCACTTTAGCGGGAATTTAAAATAAACCAAAATTGAAAATTTATGACGTCGCGACCCGTAGGCCCCCTGCGACCAAAAAACGGAAACGCATATTTACATAGAATGTTGGCACTCAAACGAAAAGGAATTACCTCACTGTTTCAAAAATTAGTTTTTTTCAGATCCAATGAACGTGGCATGAATAACAGCCATTTAATAAAATGATTCTCAAATGAAAGGGAATTGCAAAAAAAAAGTTTAAAATAAAGTATTACAGACATTTTAGTAAATTTTAGACACGTTAGGGAAGAACAACTAATCGTAAATGGAAATATGGCGTTCAAATAAAAGAAAACCACAAATATGCTATAAAAAGTTATTTTAGTTGCTATTTTTCAGATCCAATAAACGTGGCCCAAATTAAAGCCATTTTAGTAAATTTTGAGGAAAAGTCTATATTATGTCAAAAGCCCGGCTTCGCTGAGGAAAGTTTTCCTGTTTTACAAGTAGCCGGCCTTCGGTTGGGCTTAGGAGTTTTTCTGTGTTATATGCAGTTTAGCGGCTTCGCTGAGCAAAGTTTTTCAGTTTAACAAGCTTCCCAAGTAGACGGCCTTCTGCCGGACTTTTGAGTTTTTTCTATGTGATATGAAGTTAGCGGCTTTGCTGAAAAAAGTTTTCCTGTGCAACAAGCTTTCCGTGCGATTTTTTCAAAACAGGGCCCCGGCAGCATTAATTTTTAATATAGGATTTTTTTTTTTTTGTATTTCGTAGGTGGTCATGTATTTTGCTTTTTTTTTTTGTGTGCCCGCTAAAGTGCACTTTAGCCTACATTTATTGCAAAATATGCATTTATAACAAAATATGCAACAACAAATCAATGACAAATTCTTTGATTCGAAAAAGAATTTGGTCAAAATCGATTTTGGGCTACTGACTACATATACATGCATTTGCATGAAATTCCTTGCCCTAATTAAGCCAAAAAACAAAACAATAAAATAATGTAGAAAATAGTTTGCCTACTGTGTGCTCTTCCACCAACAATACAATGCATTTGCGTGCACACACAAAAAGAAAGAAAAAAAAGCCAAACAGCGCTGTCGGCAGCGCTGCTAAATCTGGCCCAGCTTTCAAAACAGTAATTTTGCGTAAATTTACAAATTTTTTTTAATTTGTTATTAAAATATTATTAAAAAGACTCAAACAGATCACTTTATAACTATTTTAAAACATTTTGCATAGTTTTATATAAAACAAATAACTTTTAAGTCTTTACCTTGTGCTTTTATTAGTGAATGCCGTCTTTAGTGTTGACTTCTGTTTCATTGTACTTTATCTTAGTAATTCACTAATATAATTAATATCTTTTTGCAAAATTGTTGAAATACACTTATTTAATTATATATTTACAATATTTATTACGTTTCTTTAATAAAACACTTTTTTAATAAATTTTCACTTTGATCACTTAATTAGGTCTGTCACATAAAGGAAAGTGTGATAATTTGACAGATTCACACAGGGTGTGTCAGCTAATTTAAAAAAAACATTGTATAAATAAACTTTTAATGCGGCATGCTTACAAAACTAGTGTTGTGGCGAAAGGAGTGAAAAGGAATAAAGTAATTTTGTAATAGAATACATAGCTTAACCCTTTGACGACCAATTGTTACAATATATCCCATTTTTAGATTTTGTTGTATTAGCTACATTTTTTAATCGATTTTTCCGAGTGAGATGTTTATCGACAAAGGATAGATGTAGCTTTCAGATCAAAATAGCCTCAAGGTACCCATACACTAAAAATATTGTTGCGCAATTTTTCCAATTTGTTCTTTAATCTATTACAATATATGTTAAGAAAACAAAAGCGAGAAGTAAATTTTGCGTAAATTTACAAAATTTCTTTAATTTGTTGTTGAAATATTATTAAAAAAGGCTCAAACACATAATTGTCTTAAACTTTAAAGGAAAAAGATCAACGCTTTACCCGTATTGTTTTATTTACCCGATAATTCAAATCAAAAAATAAAACATTTTTAACTAATAAACATTGTTAGTGTATTGGCTAGAATCTCTAGTCCTAATACACTGTGTTGTTATTGTTTATTAAATAAACAACAACACTTTCTGACTATAGTATTAGGACCATAAGTCAGTTTTGCCGTACTCTGCAATTTTTCAAATGTTTTACTTTTAAAATTTTTCGATCTTTTATCATAAACAAATGATCTTGAACTTGAATAATCCTGCTCACATCATAATTTTGAAAATATGAACATAAATTTAAGGGAAAATGTTAAAATATGTGTAAATAGAAATGTTTGGTAACATGTTAAATTAAATTTTTCAGCTTTAGTTATATTTTGGAATACATGCGTTTCGTCCGATAAATTTAAATTTCAGGAATATAAAAAAGGTATGTGTTGTTGTGTTGATAGAGACTTCTAAGGGAATTTTTTTATAAAAAATTTTGCCGAAAGAAAGCATATTTTTTAAATTTCGATTTGTATCAATCATTCTTGCGAGTATTGTAGCACTACAATTTGTAAAAATCAAATCGCAATATCTCGAAAACTGTTTGCCCGATTTAAAAAATTTTAAAATATTTGTGTTAAACATGACAAAATTAATAAAAAATGATGTGTCGCAGGACATATTTTTTAAACCTAGTGCTACACTGCGTTGCATAACTATAATTACAAATTATTTATGCTATTTTTTCTAATATTACAAACATTTTGTTTAACTTTTAGCTGTTTTGAAGAGTGCAATAACTGATCTCTTATTGTGTAGAATTTAAAAGAGTACTTAATTGATTTAAGAGCAAAATTGTAAAATGACATTTTGTTAGTTTCATAACTACACTCAGGGAACTTCTGCTTTAAAAATTTGTAGTTGTTTGGGTTGTAATGCAGTATTTTTAATGTAAATCTCAGTCATTTGAAGAACAAAGTTAAATTTTTTAAAAACCTTGTAGTTCACTTAAAAAAACAAACCATATAAAATGACTGTTTTATGATTTTACATTAATTTTTTACAGTCGTTTTTTATTATTTAAAAACATAAAAAAATAAATGTTTGTTTATTTTACTAAAATGTGGTTATTTTTAACTACAATTGTTAGTCATTTTTTGAACATTAAAAAACAAATGACAAATGTTAGTTGAATTTACTGATATGTTAGTCGTATTTCCTTGAAGTGAAATTTCATTTGTTTTTAACTATAATAGCTGTCGTCTTTACCTACATAATATCCTTAGTGTGTAATTACATATATTGGTAAACAAAGACATATAGCAAATAAAGACAAATTAAAGTATAATTTTTGTTTATTATGCAATTTTAATAAATTTTCAACAAAATGCCGCGTGGTTCTTCATATCTAAGTGATTTTGAAAAAGCGAAAATTTCAAATTTATATAAAAAGTGTTTATACAATTCACATGTGGTTGTCACACATTTTGCAAATAATCCAAGGGCTTATGGTAAAAATAAAACAGGCGGTCCGAAAATAATGCTTTCTGATCGGGATCGGCGTACAATAATCAACTGTGCCAGCAACACAATGAAGAGTCGCAATCAGATAACCGATGAATGCAAGGTAAATATGTCCAAATCAACCATAAGTAGACACTTAAAGGACTCCCAGAGAAATATTCGCCAAAAGCTTAGGCCTGTGCCACGGTTATTACCTCGCCACAAATCTCATAGACATAATTTTGCTAAAAGGAATTTAGAAACCTACTGGAGAAAGGTTAGTCGATAGTCGCTGTTGTTGGTAGGACTGATTAAACATAAATTTCTTTTAAAGGTGATTTTTTATGACGAGAAAAAGTTCAAGCCTAATGGTACAGATGGCTTCAACAGCTATTGGAGAGACCTACGTAAGGAACCACGATATTTCTCAAAAAGAAATTTCGGCGGCGGGGTCCTTAATAGTTTGGGGCGCTTTTTGTGTCGACGGTATGTTTGATTTGGCATTTCCAAGCACCAGAATGAATTCTTCTGAGTACATTACAATATTAGAAGAGAAATTGGTGTCAACAAGACAATGAATCAGTACAAGTAAGTCTTCAGACGATCGAATGGCTATCATTAATAAATATATAAGAGTATTAGGCCGCATCATTAAAACTGCTGCTTTTTTATTTTTTGTTTTTTTTTTAATATTTATAAATTTTGATATATTAGGTTAAGTGTATTTATTAGGGTGAATTTCAAAAATTAGATTTTGGGATATCATCATTTTTTGGATTCTATTTGACTGAAAAAAAAACGGCTCAAATTTTTTTGAAAAATTTTAACTCTTTTCCCTCCTTCAAGGCTGCCAAAAACCACGATTTTCAGGCCTAGTTTCTTTAGAGCAAAGACTATTGAATATAAAGCAAATATTACTTCACCAATCGATTCCTCACAAAAAATGAATAATGTGAGCATTTTTTTTAACACTTCCAGGACGCACCAAATAGACACAAGAGTGGACCGAAAATTATTTTTTTTTCAAAAAAAATTAAAAACTGTTTTTTTACACTGAGAAAAATTGTGGAAAAACTATGTAATGGTTAAAAAGTTACGGCCAGTCGTTAAAAAGTTCTAATAATAAAAAATTAAATTTTTATTAATATTTTCATTTTACGTCACTTTGCAAAATTATCTTCAACTTTATTTTTCCAAAATGTCGAGCACTTTAAATTTAGCAGAAAAAAAAATCAAGACGAATTTCAGATAAATATACGCTTTTCTGTTTAATAACGCGGTAATTAAACTATTGTATAAAAATCCTTTACATGTTCGAACGTGTACTAATTTGTTTATACTGAACAATTGGTTGGACGAATATCACGATTGAACGATTCATGTTTATTGAAAAATAAAAACGAATTGAATAGTTTAGCTATTACCACGGTAGATAATAGTGAAAATTAAATTATTTTAATTTTTTACAAAGAAATTTTGTAAACTTTATTTATTTTGCCGTTAATAAAATGATTAACCTTTATAACTTTTTAACCGTTAGCGATAACTACATACTTTTTCCACATTTTTCTTAGTTTGAAATACGTTTGAATTGTCGATTTAAAAAAAATCAGTTCTTAAATTTTTTTGAAAAAATGAGTTTTTGGCACCCTCTTGTGGTTACTTGGTGCATCCTGGAAGTGTTAAAAAAATTGCTCTCATTATTAATTTTTTGTGTAGAATCGATTGGTGAAGTAATTATATTCAATAGTCTTTGCTCTATAGAAACTAGGCCCCAAAATCTCGGTTTTCGATAGCCTTAAAGGAGGGGAAGGAGTTTAATTTTAAAAAAAAAATGTGTGCCATAATTCAAAATCAAAAGGATTCTAAAAAATGATGATATCCCAAAAACAAACGAAAAAGGCATTTGAAAAAAGCACCCTAGTATTTATATAATAGTGAAATAAAAATAAATGAATTGTTTTTTTGTTCCATATTATTAATTTTCCATTGGTTTTACATTTATGACGGTTAAACTCTTCTACTTTTTTTTTTAACATACGAAATTTAGTAAAATTAATGTTTAATTATAGTTTTGCAACGCAGTGTATAATAATCGGAAAAATAAATTTAAATTTTCCGAACTTTTTGTAAGAATGTTCAATAATTGGCTAATTTAAAACAACTACTATTTATATATTTAACTAAACTATTTTTCAATATTTTTTTTTTTATTTCACATTTAAATGAAATGCTGCCACCACACATGAAAACAATTTCAATTTGTTATCAAACCTGACACATGTTGTCCACACAAATTTTAACAAATATCATCAACAAATTCTCTATGGTCTTTTGGACCACTAAAATTCTCGCCCATTTACACACACACATGTATACACAGATACATTAACACACACACACGTACATCAGTGTAATGTAAAACTAATTAAAATGCCATCAACGTAAGTTTCTAAAAACAAATGCGTTTCAATGCTGTAGTGGATTTTAATACACTTATTTAAACCACTGATATATGTACTCAGCTCAGTCAATCACAATGTAGTAACGGTTTTATATGCTCAAAAAGTACTAAATCTAAACGTTAATACGTGTATTTTTTACATTTTACATACAACATTTTTTGCAAAAAGTGTATAAATGGTTTTGCAAAAAAAAAAAAAACGAAAAATGTTGGCCAAAAAATTGTCAAGAATTACAATCTGTTTTCGCGGATTTTGAGGTTTTAGATAGATGATGTATATATATGGGGTTTAACTATTCCCGTATTTTCAATAATGGTATGATCCCTATAAAACTGTCATCTAAAAATACTGTTAACAAACTGTGATTTATGTGCGTAGGAAAAAAGCTTTTAAATGTAACGCAATTGTATAAAATGTTTGAAATCAAAAAATTTATTTCACGTTTAAATTTCTCCCCCCGTTAATTTGTTTGGAATAAATTTTATCATGAGTAACATTCAGTTGATATTGTAATATACTTTGGTTTTTTATTCAGCAATCGCAGTTTGTCATATAAATCTTTGTGGCTACATAAATCTTCGTGTAAAAATCGCGTATTAAGCTACAAATCAAAGCGGAATTGCATTGATTTGTAAAAGCTTTTTATTATGGTCATTTTGATGGGATATTAAATAAAAGAAAGAGTTACAAAACTTAAAATTATATATTTTCTTACATTTTTAAGCGATACAAATTTTAATCAATTTGTGGTTTAATCAAAAGTTTGCTTAGTATTACAATAATACATTTTCTATATGAATTAGTTTAATTGTCTAAATTTACATATTCTTTCAAGAAATTAAAAAGTTTTATTTAAAAGAGGGTATTGTCTCCATAGAAAATGTCAATATGTAATATTCTTTAGAAAATGATTAAAACAATTGCTCAAATATTTTAAACCTATTTTATTTGCATGCATATTCTTTAGAATAGATAAAGCCATACATATAAAACGTCCTTTCGAAGGACTTTTGATAAATATTAAGCTTAACCTTATTTTCTTGATAAGCTTAACCTTATTTTCTTTATATGGATGTCGCATAAAATAATGACATATCATTAATAAACACCTTACAAAAAATAAAAATGTATGTGGTTACCTATATGCTTACCAGTATGGACAAAAATAATAAGTGTAAAAATAAATTAAAAAAAATAAATTTAACTAATTAACTGCCAAAATAAAAAAAAAAATTTGCTGTTGCGTCAAACTTAAAAAAACATATGCAACAGAATAGAGTTTTGATAAAACGTATATATACGTCTTACGCAGAAGAGATGTTAATACACACAGAAAACATATTCATTGTTGCAACCGAATTTTTTGCCAACCGAATTTTGGCAAGTAATGACATGTCATTATCGTCTCTACACTGGTGTAAAATCTTCAAAATATCTTAACTTTGGTTGTCAATATTTTCACTAGTGAATGCATTAAGAAAAAAATACAACATTTAATTTAAAATGGGTAAATAATTCGTCCATACTGAATCATAAAATACGATTTTTATTTTTTTCAAGATTTCGACTTTTAAATTCCACACAAATTTTTCATCGAAAACTTGAAAAAAACTAAAGCCCGTATTTTGGGGTGCAGTATGAACACAGTATTACGGTGGTTTAAAAAAAATAATATTCACTTGATACTAATTTATGCATAAAATTTAGAAATTAGTGTGAAAACAACAAACACTTTCATAAAACAAACTAAAATTTGTTCATTTGACGAAAGTTTTTGTTGTTTTGACATTAATTTCGTCTTTTTATGCATGTATTATTATGAGTGTACCAAGCTTTGGTTAACGTTTGCTAATTTCAAATTCAGAACTAAATACCCGAATGTTTAAAATTTTAATCAAAATAGGACATACTTGTGTATCGATTTTGCTTTCGAGAAATCCTATTTTTTTCTACTACCTTTAATTTTATTTAGACCCATTTTGTTTAGACTCATTAATTATCAAAATACCCACGTCATTTGCACTTAATTTTACTTTTAAAGTTTAATTTCCCAGGTAGAAATTGCCAACCGTACCAAAAAAAATAGTACTAGCAAATCCCAAATTCTTTGCCAATATTGTTTTTACCAATATTACAACCAATAAGAAGAAGCATATTTTTTATATTTTATTATATTTCAATCATTTAAATATGTGTACTAAGACCGAACTGTATTGCTGATTTTTAAGTGTATTTTATTGTACATATTTCTCAAAATTAATGATATTTAAGCTATTTTAAGCACCAACGCTTTTAAAATAGCTTAAATATCAACCAACGTTTGGCTACTGTTGTCAATCGGGTAACAGGACAATATTGTTAATCCCACATCCTGCCAAAGCATAAGCGACCGTAGCCGACGCTTTGCCAACACTGTGCCGATTGTAATTTTTTGCTTGGGTGATTTTATATAAAAACACGTTTCATGTTCTTCATGTGTGGTTTGTGAAGAAAACTTTCTTTAAAACTTACAAAAAAAAGATTTTAAAATAATAATTGAATTATAAACAGGATAATGAAAAATGTATTTAAGTTTTTTCTACACGATTTTTTAGCTACTACACATGCATACACTCAAAATAATAATTTAGTAAAGAAATCTTTAATTTAAAATATAAAATTTTCGTGTTACATACACAATTTTTAATAAAAACTTTTTATAATGTCATTATTTGGTCTCTCCTGTTTTTGGGAAAATGGAGAAATTTTCAAAACTTTACTTTTTGAGCAAGTGACCAATATCACAAAAAAGAAACGAAAATATAAATAAAAAGTTTAAAACATTTTAATTTTCAATAAAAAAAATAAAATAAAAAGTTTAATTTGTGAAGCGGGCAAGATTATCCGTGTTCAAGATCATTGGTTTTGTGTTAATAAATTTATTAACAAAAAGCAATGCAATGTTTTTATTAAAAAAATGTTTTTATCTGCTAGTGCAATGCAGATTTTCTCTACTGACTGGTCCGAACATGTTTCTATTCGCGTCATCAAACTTCCTCAGAGCCCCAATGCAGCAGGAGCAGAATTTCCATACAAGTTTTTTAACATTTTGTTTAATATCAGTGTTTGTTAGACTTGTACGTTATATTAACTCATTTTTCAGTTATTTTAACTGTCGCATTATTATGAGTGTATGTATTTGTTAACATCTACCACACGGTATGACATCACAGTTGTGCGACTATTTTCTGTAATGCAAATCGTGACACGGACCGTATTTCTTGCTTTACATTTCTGTTTTTGCCCTTTTTACTAAAAAATTTAGATTATTTTAAAAATTTGAAATCGAGGATTAGGTGTTTATGCTAACTATGTTAATTTAGTTGTATAAAAAGCAAAAACTTTTAAAAAATTCGATATAAGAAAAAATGTTTAGAGTTTTTTTTAACGTGTTGCTTTCAAATATACCACTTCCGTTTCCTTAGTTATGTGAAAAAAAGTTTTTTTTACAGTTTTCATTAATGGGTTTGAAATTTACATGACAAGAGGAAATGAAAAACTTGCTAGTTACATGAGAAGTTTGTAAAATATTATTTTTTTTTCTATAAAATTTGGTTGCATTTGTAAAAATAAGAGCTTATTTGAATTTTAAATTGTTTATAATGAATTTTCATTGTTCAAAATATTAAAGGAAATATTTGATTTAACAACGTCATTGACCTAAAATTACGAAATTATGGATCTATTTAATTTTTTGGTCACTATAAAATGTCTCCATATATTTTTTATATATATTTTTACGATTATTGTAAACGTATAAAAATATAAGAAGAAACTTTAATATCTCTTTCTTGAAACGAGACATTTTAATATGAATTTTATGAACCTTCATACAAATATCCTTTGGACATGACTAAGTACCATATACTAAACCAACTGACTGACCACTTCTGTCCGCTGTCTCGCATTCATATGGTCACTCATTTATTTTATGTTTTATTTACTTTTTGTTGGAAGAAAAGTAACATTTAAAGAATGTTAAGAATTATTTCAACAATTCTAACAGGATATAATTCACAATTCGCTAGTTTTACGACATGCTTCCGTAGATACATACGTTAAATATTATTTGATTTTTTACGACAATGAGAGAAAATAGAAGGACAATAAAAAAATAACATCAATTTAATATTAAAAAAAAAAATAAAGAGAAATTGTTAAAAGACAAGCCCCCATCATCAATGATGACCATCGTCCTTTAGAAATTGGAATCAATATTATTATATTTTTATTATTAGTGTTCAAACACAACACTTACAGGTTATTTATTAGAGGAAGAATTATTCTCAAGTTTGGTTCTATTTGAGTTTTTGTTAGGCTTACGTCACTTTAAGTTTTATGAGAATTAAATATGACAAGGATTCAATAGGGGAGTACTTAACAATTTTATAGAGTAACAAAAGATTGAAATGAAATAAATTTTAGTTTGAAGTAATTTAGTTTAACAACAACAATAATAGCTAATTTTATAGGTTGTCGTATATTATTTGCCTTAATAGGAGATATTTTTGATATAAGATTTCAAGAAATAAAATTCTAGAAACTCTATTAAAACTACTCTACGAGACGTGAATCTGTTTAAAGATTTCAAAAGTAGCTAAATTTTGCTTTAATATAAGTTTAAAAAAAAGTTTCTCATATATCCTTTTGTAACAAAATAAAAGAAAGCAATATTTATACTATGGAAATATATTTCTTAATTTTATTAATGGTTTTTGCTAAAAAAAAATACTCTTATTTGACATATTAATAACCTAAAAAGGAAAATTAATTCCTTGTTAAAAAATATCATAAAAATTACCCAAAAAAGTCGCATAAAAAACACCATAAATCTCTAATCAAATGATTAATCTATATAAATATAGAGTTCAACCCTTTCTTATTAAACATTTAAACACAAAACAAAGTAGTTTTGTGCAGCTAATGTTAAAAATAATATCTCAATCATATAAATTATGTCTACATGTTTGAAAAAAAATTTTGTTAAAATCTTACTTTCACTAACTGTTGTTTCAATATCCTTTTAACGACAAGTAAATGGTTCAAAAAGTGGTCAATAACTTCTTTATTTCACTTTTATGTTTGCGCTTAAATAACCACATGTGTTTAAGTATCCTTTTAAAGCGGACGATAGTGTGTTAAAAAAGGGGTAAAGTATTTCCGAATGACAGCTTTTGAAACATTAAATGCAGACAATTGTATTGAACAGGTTGTTAGATCTCAAACGCAACCTCTATTAACCCTTTTTGAGTTGAAACTTACAACTTCAAGCTTTTTTGAGGGTTACATTTAAATAAAAACATAATTTTTATTTTTAATAAAAATTATATCAAACTTGTGTAAAATATTTTTTTTTTTGGAGTTTGTAGCGACAAAATTGCATTGTTTTCAGATGACAAGTATACATGGGGATTCAATTATCCAATTTAGGGCGTATACTTAATATCAATTTCAAATTACTCGATTTGAGTTGTAATAGATTTCAATTAAAAGTTTAATTGATTAAATAAATTTTTTAATTTAGTATTTATAAAAAATTCTATTACATATTTGATTGCATCAATTGAAAATTGAATTAAAAATGAGAACCCTGTTAAAAACCGACATATGGTACTTTTAAAGTCATCTGCCCTTCAACAGGAAAAAGTTTATCCCAGCAATATCAGACTAAGAGTATTTATTTTATTATAAGAGACAAAAAATGGAAAACATTTTAAATTTTTCAAAAAAAAATGGTAGAAGTAGGCGTGGTTAAATATTGACAAATTTTGCAGAAATTTCTAAAGTTTTCTACTTCGGTTGAAACTGACTTTATATGCCAAGTTTTTAGAATTAAGAGAAACGATGGATAGGATTTTTGAAAATGTATGACATTCACAATCATATTTGAAATTGCATAATGTGGTGGAGTTTCTTTGCACCCCTGAGTCAAAAAGGCATTTACAAATTAAAATTTTTTTTTTTGAACTTTTTAAAAGTTCGGAGAGTACTTGTTTTTCAACATTTATTTTATAAAAGTCAAGGCTTGAGAATATAGTTCAGTCCAAGAGTGAATCATCGGCGTTTATTTCGCTTTGTGAAAACTAAAGCACTGAATCAATTCCACCAACAAGTACATCATATGAAAGCTTTAAATGAGCTTAATACTAAAATCGAAAGGCATCAACGACTTTTAAGTTAACAAAAAAACAGAAACTGTAATTTTATATTTTTTTATTTAATTTATGATTAAAATCGTCGTTAGTATGCTTAAATAAATAAATAAATATTTTGCCCCAAAATGATCAAAGTTTTTGAAGTTCTACATAAAAAAATATTTTTACGGAGAATTTGAAAAAATCAAATTAAAAAAGAGAACTCTGAACTAGTTAAGAGCTAGTTTTAGAATGATGTTTTGTTATTTATTAAAAATTGATCCAGAAAGTTTAACCGTCTAGCTTGTACCATGGTAAAACTACATGACGTGTAATTAATTTTATTACGTGTATTATTATTGCTCATTCGCCAAAGTACCATATGTAGCTTTTATATAGAAATATTGAAATATTTATTAAGGGCATAATTTGTGTTTCTGAAATTATGCAGTTACATTTGTAGCACATTTATATTTTTGATAATTGTTGGCTGCAAAAATGGTGTATGAGTTACGGGTTGTTTATAGTAAAATAGATTTTACGTGGAAGTTCGTTAATTTTCTTCTTATAAAATAAATTTTATTCATTTCTTTAATTTCAACTTTAAGTTAATCTACTAACCCTCCTCTTCTTTATCAACAATCTTTATATTGTGTTATCCTTGTTGCTGTTTTTTTTCCTAAATCTAGTCATTTGTTTAAGACACAATTAGTTGGCTTTAGCTATTTGTTTTCTGATTATGAAGCGTTAAGAAAACTGTCAACATTTTCTTAGGACACACAAACATACAACAAATTTATTGAAAAAGTTTTTTTCTCTACATCCTTTCACACATCCTTTTCTTACTGATTCTGATTTGGTGCTGATCTCTTACTACTCTTCTTACAACAATTTAAGTAAATAAGTCTTTTTAACTACATGTAAAAGTATCAGGCTTATCTTATACTTTTGTATTTCGAAATGAAAAATGCCAAGATGCTTAACTTGTTGTCAGACATCCTGCTGTTGTGTTATATTAACTCGTACTACTTTACTATACATAAGTAGATGTTTTAAATGTTGATTGTAGTTTCGTTTTTTTTTGTTGTCGTCATCGTCACGCACAAAAGGATTTCGTATAGCTTGAAAAAATTAGTAAAAATAGAATTGGTTATCCTTTTACGCCTTACGGTGTGTTAATGATTTTTTTTCTTTTTCCCTCTCTCTATTCATTTCGGTATGTAAGTATTTGAGGCTTTAAAATATCTCAAATGAAAATCTTGGCTAATTAGGAAAACATCCTTTTAAAGAAGATCTTAAGGGAAAAGTAGAGTTTAACATATTGTTGTTTTTATATATTTAAAACATAATGATTCCAAAAGGATATATAATTTTACAGGAGTTGTTTAAATAGGAAATAAATTTAATGATTTGTAAATGATTTAATAAAGTCTCCAAAATAACATCGTAAAATGTAATTCCACCTTAAAGTACCTTTTTTTTTAATAATAATACTAACAAGGATTATTTTATTAAATGTCTTAAACAAACATGCAAAAGTTTCTTATCTAAATATTCTCAGTTATACAAACACAATACGTTTCTGTGTCAATAATGAATGAAACACACACATGACCATTTCATTTTGCAAAATGAACCACTAATTGCGTGCCAAAATGTAATTTACAGGATAACACCACAATTGTTGTCTTAGATCCCAAAAAATACAGACGTCTACGTAGCAATCTTGCAAAGCAAAAACAAATAAACTCTAAAACAAACACTTAAGTTGCAAACAGATGACCACTTTAATCTCTTGTTGTATTGCAAAAATGAATTTAGTTTTTAATGAAAGTTTCTTTTTGTGTATTTAACCCATTTTAAGGGTTAATTTTAAAATATTTTAATCCTTTTTGGGGTTTTTACAGTGAAAAAAACTTTTAGTTTTGTTTAAAAATTTGTGAAGGTATGGGCAAAGGTTTGATAATGATTTTTGTTAAGCATAAAATGTGTTGACATTGATAAATTGGTTCGCATTTAGTATGGCGTGATTTATCGCGCATCAAATGACACATTGACACGTGTCCTGTTAAGTTAAACTTTGGCTATTTTTAATTAAATGCAAATAAAAATGACCAATTGTTAAACAAATATTTTATAAGAGAGAATAGTTAAAATCATTGTGGAAAAGGGAGGTTTTCTAAAAGTTTGTAATAAAATAAACAAAAGCTTAGAAATCTTCATTAAAAATTACCCTTTTTCAATACAAAAATAAAATCATTAAATTTAAATTGGAATTGGAATTTACCAAAAAAAAAAAAAACTCATGAAATCAAGCTTTAATGTAAATCTTTAAACAGTTAAAACTCCATTTTAACAATAAACTTTTGCCTTTTAAAATCTTTTTTATCTACTTACGGAAGTCAACCACTAAGAAGTTTTTCTACAAATAATTTTACAGGACTCTTCTTCCTTTTTAATGCTTCGCTGCATTCGTTGTTAAGTCAAGAATAAGTTAGAAGAAATGTATTGAGAAAAAAACTGAAGACAGTAAATTAATTGTTGAGTAATTGAAATTTTATTTATATTAGTTTCCGTTTTACAAAATAATCAACCGTATGAGACTATTGTCGGATTAAAACACTGTTTCATTTGTATCCTGTGGTGTAAAAGATTTGTTGAATTTTTATTTGAAAGTGTGGGAATTGAACAAAATTTGTTTTAGCGTAGAGAAATCAAAAAATATTTTGAAATTGACATTATTTTTTTGTACTTTAATTATCACAAACATAAACAGACCAAAGAATATGGAGAGAAAAAGTCCTTCAGAAGAATTTAAAGTTGAAGTAGCACAGAATAGTAGGGAAAAGTTCTAACAAGAAGCTCTCCAAAATGGGAATTCAGAATCGCAAATGTTTGGATATGTAATAGAGAAGATAAAAATTGATCATTAAGTTGTTTTTTTTTTCAAAAATTTTAAAAAAGAATTAAAAAGTTTTGTTTATTCTATCTTCTGATCCAAAATTTTCGAAAAAAAGTGAACATTTTTTTTTTTTTGGTTTTGTGATTTAGCTAAAATTTAAGAAAACCAGCTTTTAAAGTTGTATTAAAAAAAAGATTAAGAATTTTATAAGTTAAAATTAAAAATTCAAGTCGGTTGCAGAAAAAGTTTTGTGAAGAAAGTTTGCGGAAATAATTTTGAAAAATATTTGAAAAAAACGTTTTTTTTTTAACATATTCAAGGAACAAACAATTCACAAGAAAGTTTCCACGTACAAAAATTTCCGGAAAAAGTTTTGTAAAATTAATTCGTGGAAAAAAATTCGAGGAAAACAAAAAAGTATCGCGAAAAAATAAATATAGACTGACTATATCGACTTCGGTATTCATGCCCATTAATAATATATATAGTTTTTCCGATGAATTACAAAACGAATGACAAACTGATATGTACTCTTATGCACAGTGCAAATAAATACACAAATATTAGTATTATGTTCCATGTCTGGTACTGGCACAATTAAAAATTTTCCAATGAAGCGTTTAAGCCCACAAGTGTAAGCGTAGGTGTGAAATAATTAATGATATAGAAAAATTTCACAAGTGCTTGATTCTGAAATGTAATTGACGTCGCCCAAGTCTGATGGGGACTAGATTAGATTAGATCAGAAGGCACTATGCACAGCGACCAAGGTAGGTCTTTTGTGCTGCCTAAAGTTACCTACAGATTCAAGCTACCTATAAAGCCAATTATCCTATTAGGCAAAATGTTCGCGATGTCGGAAGGCGAAATGAAGCGATCACCTAGAAACCTAAGTCTTCCTATCACAAAGCCTGGGACATTCGCAGAGAACATGCTCCGAGGTCTCAGACACCATCTCACAAAACCTACACATATCCATGTCCGATTGACCCTTCTTGTGCAGATGGTATCTGAGATTACAGTGTCCAGTTAAGTACGACGCTGATGGGGACGAGGTCCAAAAATAGACCGATTTTTGTTTCTGGGCCAATATGAGTAAGTGTTCCAAATATTTTAAATATCTCTGAATTTGACAACTGCAGAATAAAATCACATTTGAATAGGAAGAGTTACTATGACTAAACATGAACAGATTCTAAATTAAAATCTTTGAGTTCATCCTTTGGCTAATATGAGTGTCAGTGCACAAAATCTCATCAAATTATTTATGTGTGTGGGACCTGTACAGTGCGATCAGACTCAGAAAATTATTTTGACAAGGACGGTGGTGAATCCGCAGGTTTGAATGGAACTTATATATGTTGTAGAGAACACAAACATATTAGATACTTTTTTTTTTAGGTGCGCAATCTCAAGTGTAGGGGTTAATAGGTGGGTGGGGTCAAAAACTACCCAATTGGACGTTGTTTAATATATTTTTTATTTAAGTTAGTAACCTATATGCAAATTGGGTATCAAATGAAAGGTATTGGCATCAAAAACATATTCCAACAGTTTTGTCATTCAAAAAACATTTTTCTTCGAATACCACAATTGTGGAGGAAGTTGTTGTTGGTATGAGTTCAAATCAACATATAATAATACTTTTTCGTAAACATTCGGCTTTAATACGACTTTTCCCGAAGAGCTTTTATAACCCCTATTTTAAGAAATTAAAATAAGTGGCAACCCTGGGCCCACAGCATAAGCAATATGAGTATAAACATTTCTGCGTGCAAAAAAATTTAATTTCTGAAAATTTAGACATGTTTTTATACACACATTTTGTATTTTTTAACCCCCTAAATGTACGATTGCACACCTAAAAAAATGTTTATGTCTAATATTTTTTGTCCTCATTAAAATCTGCTGTTTCAGCACTGAGAAGTTCCCTTGTGAGTTATTCTGTGTACTAAAAGGTGGGTCTTTGATAATACTGTCCCCTATATTCCGAAAACCAATTTCATTGCAATCTAAATTCATTCTTAAACTTTTTTGAATGTACATTTGCACAAACATTTAATTTTTAAATTTTCTATTATTTTCTTACAATGTTATTGAATATTTGCAAAATCCTTTAAGAAAATCACATTTCATTGTGGTTTTCCGAGTAAACAATTCATTTCGACACAATTGAATAGAGAACTTAAGTTTAGTGCTTAAAGGATATTCATTGTTTAAACAATATTCTATAGAATTTTCAAGAAACTTTGTATGCAAATATGTTCAAAAAAGTAATACAATTGTGTTTTGTTGTTCTTGTAGATATTGTCCGTTTTGTTAAAAGTAGGATTTTAAATAAATGATGGCAAAACAACACTTAACACAAAACAAATGCTCAAGTGTTGCCAAAGTAAAAATGCATTATTTTAATGAGATTTTACCAAAGAAGAAGAAGAAGAAGTAGAAAAAAGGACGAACAACCCATCTTATACAAGGTAGGAAAAAGGAAACAAACATTTAGCTGGAAAGAAATTAATGATACAAAGTTGAATTTAAAAATGGACAAATTATAAAGGAAAGTGGAAAGTAGTGTTTTTCCTGTTTTGCCATTTTAATGGCTTTTATTTAACATTTTAAAGTGATGTTTGGGGAATTTGTTACTACACACAAAAAAAAAACCAAACTATAATTTTTAACAACATTTAAATAAAAGTTTATTTTTAATGTTACAATTACATTTTATTATTAGTTTTTTTTTCAAAACCTTCATTTCTTAACTAAAAATATATTCTAATTTCAAAACTCTTTTTAGGGCAATAAAATTTTAACAAAATGGTCAGTTGTTCGGTGTGGCATGATAAGATATAAAAGTTATCACATCTCAGACTTATTATCTTTTGAAAAATACTATATAGTTATCATTCTTTTAACTGAAACATTGTTGTTGTTGTTGTTGGTGTTTGTATGATTACACATACAGCATGTGGTCATTAACTTGTTAAAAACATAATACAACACTGCTTATATCCTTTCCAGTCAATGCATCTCTGCAACTGTAGGGAGAGTATATAAAAAGGGTCCATAGTTAAAGTGGCGAGCCACTTTTATGGTTTAACATTGTTACTTTGGTACTCCTGTATGTTGGATGGATGGATAAATGTGTGATTTGCATTTGACAAACGTGTGTTTTAATGCCAATATTGTTACTGTATGAAAATGATTGTCTACTGACAATGTAACAGAGAATATAAAGAGGCAAATGACCGGCAATTATGTTGCTCTATTCCCATTCCAATCATATCAAGTGGAGCTAGTAGGTTGTTATAACACCATCTATGGGTATGTTGTTGACATTGTATGATGTGGTGTTGTTGTTGTTGTTGCTGTTGTATACACAGATATGAGCATCAATTTAGTTCATGACTGTTGTATGCAGATACTTATTGTTTTTTTTTGTTGTTATTTTTGTATACTAAGTACTCGTATTTACTAGAGTAGTACTACAGTCCGTATATTTTGAGGTTTTAACATTGTTGTTTGCAAATGTTTTAAAGCCTCAAATTTATACAACATTGTAATATCTATGTAACAGGAATGGGCTAAGAGGTCCTTTTTTATTTGATGATATGTGTGAGGTGTACTGTGCAAAATTAAATTAAAATCAATTAAATTTAAAAATAGGAATCCTACGTACACTTTAACATATCCCAGTTAACAATTTGGTTTGTAAAATTAAACCAAAGAAAAGCAAAGCTCAGGATATTCTTCATATTAATTAAAGTGTTGCTTACTTTGGAAAGGACAGAGGACAGATGAAAGGTGGTGAATGACGACATATGACAGCGCTGTAGTTGCGAGAGAATTTTAAGATTTTTGAATTTAGTGATTTTTTTTAACAGCTCGACATTTCGTTAGTTTGATCTTTTTTCTATATAAGGTGAAATTTTTTGTCGAAAAATTCGCAGAAATAAAAAAGTTACAGCTTGGCAAAACAAACTTCTTGCCCTAATTTTACATCCTTTATCTTATAAGAACGTATTGAAGAATTGGGTGCTAATGTTCAGACTTACCGCATGGACGAATGTTAGGAACGAAGTACGAATGTTAAACATTGGAGTTTAATATAATTTTATCTCATTTGATAGGTTCCCATATATGAACACATACAAATTGGTCTGAAAAATGGGTCATCTACATGTAACTAATTATATTAAATTATATATAATTTGAAACAATTTTAACCGAGATTTTTCATATAGTTTAATGACCATATATAGTCATGTCAATCACTATATATATTTGGATTATTATTACATGGCCTATGTAGTTATATATGGAGTATGATTTGGAGACATATAATAATATTAAGTACCATATAAAAAATTCTCTCAATAAAATTTATCAGATGTATTTGTATATAATGATATAAGCTGTAATGTGACACCATCCAAAGTCAGATATGACTTAATAATATTATATATGACTAGATATAACTATTTTTACTCGATTAATAGTCTTATTCTCAGTTGAGTAACCATCGCTCCACGGTTGCACCCAATTTTGTCTTAAAAAAGGGGTCTATAATGAAATGACCACCAGGGTTGCCATGTTATTCCGAATTTAAAATTTTAATTTATTATTTCGATAAAATTGCGACATTCGAAAAATTATGGAATCCTTAGTTTTACTTCTACCAAATTGTTTAAATATTGCTGTTTATATTGATTTATAAATAGAGCGAACCCCTTAAAACATTTTTTGAGCTCCAACTGATGTTATTGAACTTTTATGTTATTTTATTTAAAAGTGGGCGATATAGAGTGGTTAAATGTTGACAGATTTTGAGCTTATTTAAATTGTAACAATTATTATTATTTAACCAAATTTGGAAAATGCTGAAATTTGACTATACCAATAGAAATTATCTAGAATTTGAAAATAAAAGACGTTTTCCATCGATTTAGAAAGTTGCACATTGAAATTTTTTTGGATACACGCAGATTAGTTTTTGAGAAAATATTTGTTGAATTATGTTCTTTATATATATTTTAATAATTCTATTTTAAAACTACATGACCTGTACGAAATTTTATCAAGTGTATTATTTATTGCTAACACGCCATGTAGTTTTAACCTTGAAGTATTGAATTATTTCTGACGAACAATATTCAGTGAATATTTTCTCCAAAACTAAACCGAGTTACACGATGAAACATTTTTCCGATTTTTGACAAATTGAGTTTTTTTATTACACTAGAAATTCGGAACTAGTTCTGTTTTCTTTTTATTCTCCGTTAAAAGGTATATTGACATAGTAAAGTGTTTAACATTTACCAAATTTATTCAAATAATTATGATTCACGCACTTTTTGGAAATATTGAAATGTGGTTCCACTTTTATTTCGTCCGTTGTAGGAGAACAAATGCTGTTAGTTTGACATTGCTGCGAAATACTTTTTCTGGTAGCTGAACAGTTGTCTTGGAAAACAATATAAGTAAGTGGAATTTAAAAGCAGTAGAATTCAATAAAATATCTTGTAAATTTTTTAATTGAAAATTTTCAATTCAATTTATAATTGATATGAATGAATTGGTACTAATTCAATTAAACCTTTAATTGTATTTAAAAATATTTTAATTAAAATTCGATTTCAGTTTTTTCTGTATAGAAAGAAAGGTTTAGTAGAAAAGTTCCAATGTAAATTATTATTATATAAAGATAATTCTCTCAGTGGAGAACAGCTTGTTTTGGTTTTTAAAGAAAAAGATTGGCAAATAATGTAGCACATTTGCATGCTATCAAGCAGGTTTTCACTATAAGTAAACTTATTTTTATTGGATTAACGCCTACAAATTGTAATATAAAAATCAACAAACGACAAACATATAAAAATAAATTTATATTTATAATAACAAATAACCGAACTATACTATTTCAATGAACAAAAACATTAAAAAGGATTTATAAATAAATAAAATAAAAAGAGCAAACAGGCGTCTGCGGAAATATCTCATAAAAATATAATACCAACGCATGCAAATAATATTAAAATATGCACACACATATGCTTAAACGCAATTGTATGAGTCACATTACAGGATAGTGGCGAAAATAATAGGTGTTGATGTGTTAAAATGAGCCATCAACAAAAACGGGCAATAAAATGTCTAAACAATACATACAAACATACACAAATAATAACAAAATAAAAATGACAAACGCAATAATTGCAAAAATTGACAAAATGTCAAAAAAGAGCCATAACTGTCATTACCTACTGCTGTGTATGGATGTGTGTGAATGCGAGTGTGTGTGTGAGAAATTGAAAAAGGATACTCAAATCATAAATATGCAAAACTATAAAATAAACAAACTTCCGGGATATTCAATGAATAATAAATGAATAGCACAACAACAAAAAACCAACGTACCAGAACTTTTTGTATATTAAATACAGGGTAGCTCAACTTTCACTTTAATGATAATGGTGGTTGTCAATCTCAATACTAACTACTATTAATTTTTACTACAAATATGAATACTATGTGATGTGTTACTTTTTATATTTTTTGATGAGTTTGACATGCGTTCACATTTGATTTGATGATGATTTCCTAACATTAAATAACAAAATTTATGTATCACATTCATTGCAATTCATACAAATGTGATGAAAAACGGGTCTCAGTGGGATATCCTTTTAGGACTAACTAATAAAATATGTATTTAATCTAGCAAACGTTATGCCAAAAAATTAATGAACCTTGGAGGCTGTTTTAATAAACCAAAATATCAACCATCATCATCAGCGTCAGCGTCAGCACATTTGGCACCTTTTGAAATTGCAATGAAATGCGCAGAAAATAAAAATCCTTTTAATACATTTGAATTTTTCACATACGTACGTATGTACGACAATAAACATAAAAAATCATAAAAACTTCTAAATAAACCTTTATGATTATGTTTATGTTTTGAGAAAAGCGTCGTCTTAGAAATTATTACTACTATTTATAATATGATGGAACCAAATTTTGTGGTTGTCTTTATAGTAATACAAAAGAAATTCACAGGAAAGAAAATTTTAAGTGTTAATGTATGATATGCATTTGTCTTAAATGTTAATAAAGTTGTTAGTTTTTTTTTTTGCTTTTCTTATTTCTAATAGTGTATATTTTGATTGTTATACATTAAGCATAAAGTTTATTATTAATATAAAATTTTATAGTTGTGTTAATTGTAATGCATTATACATTTGTCTTAAAACCACCATAACGATATGTAGTTATGTCTAAGGAATTTATGATATGAAGCAAAAATTTGATGACTATTTTTGTCTTGAGGTTTGCCGTGTATCCTTTTTTTGTGATTAAAAAAAATTATTTGGAGCAAGATGAATTTTTGCACGATATAAAAATTAGTTAAAACCCCTGCAAGTTTTTGGGTTTAATTCAACAAAACAGGGTTCGGAATTTTAATGGGTTGAAATGGCTTTGTGTTAAATGGTGCTTTTGATAAATTGTTAAATTAACAAATTCCACGTATCATATTTTGTATTACTAATGGACGCACAGAAATCGCTAAATCTGCTAAGAAAATGATTTGAAATCAATCGGTAATGTTTGTCTATGCCAGAAATTTAGCAAAATGACACTTTTTATGTAAATGGGAATTTCATGCATATTTCAATATATGACCTTACATGATTTCATATTTGAATTCGACATATGATAATATAGGATAATATACGGCCTTACACCGTCAAATTTGAGGTGAGAAAATACATGGTCATATACATGAGCGGCACCAGCAATTAATAAAAATGGAAATTTCATACGCCTCAGTGTACAAAAAAACAACAAACACACACACAGAGAAAAAATTAGCCATTTGCCAACAGAAATTAGGTTACTGCTACGGAAATCGGTTGGTACAACAGAATATTGGATTTCACGACAAATTTCGGCTAATACAACTGAAGTGCAGTTGCAACAACCAAAATATTCAGAAATCACATTCGAAAATGGTTGTTATTAGCAAAATTTATTGGTTGTGAATACCACAATACACTTTTCAATTCGGTTGACACTTTATTTTTCAGTGTGCATGCAATTATTCAGCTTAGACGTATGAAATTTTCCTGTATATTAACTGTTTAAGCTCATATATCAGATCATGCATGTGCATATATTGGACTGTGGATTAAGTACAACATCAAATGTTTCCACGAATGACTGATCTCAAAAACCGAATGATGAATAAAGTTATTCATCGCCCATGTTCTATATTTCCTTAATTGTTGAATATGGAAAGAATTTCAAAAACACATAAAATTTAAATTTTGTGATTTCTTTCCGCATAAATGTATCAAATTTCGAACTAAGATTCTAAAAATGTCGAAATAATTTAGGAAAACATATATTGTCTGAAAAAATGCTAATTTTTAAATAATTCATAAAGCAGTCGTCTAATAATACAGGAAAGTAAAGTGAGAAAAGGGTTTATGAAAACCAAAACACCAAAATAGTTGTATTGATTTCACTTTCATGGGATTTGAAACATTGGACCTGTTTTAAACGAAAACAATTAAAACCTTGATATTGAAAAAATCTTAATCTACTACACAAAAAAAAATATTGCTAACAAAATTTCACTTAAAACTCACTTTCAATTAAAAGTTTAATAATATCTATTAAATTTTTGATTAAAATGCAAAAGGTGCACAGAAAATTTTAAAAAATCGCTAAATTGAAAAAATCACCAAAGTTAAAAAACAACAAAAATGACCAACATTTAAAAAAAAATCTTTACAAATTAATAAGATTTTCAAAATTAAAAATCTCCGAAACTTAAAAAAAAATTTTCCAAAAATTAAAAAAAATCATCATAATTGAAATTAAAAAAAAAAACCTTATCCGTGTAATTATATCTCCTTTAGTTTTCGAGATAGAGGCAATGTTCGAAATAAATTAACATTTTGCTCTGCGATGCTTAGATTTCAAGAAAACGCGATACAAGAATCTAGACAATCAAGTTGGAGATTAAGACCGGTATTAAGGTAATGGAGTTTTGACCAAATGGAGGCGATTTTTTCAACTTTTGAGATTATTTTAAATTTTGCAGATATTTTGAAATTTTTTTCCATTTTTTTAAGTCTTAGTGTTTTTTTTTTAATTTTGATTTTTTTTTTTAATTTTGGAGTTTTATTTTTAATTTAGAATTTTGGTAATTTATTAAATATTTTAAAATTTTTAGTTTCAATTTCTGTGATTTTTTAAAATATAGAAATTTGGTAGTGTTTGCGATTTCAAAGATTTTTGCCCAATTTTTGGTCATTTTTTGAGTTTTAATTGAAGTTTAAGTAGTATCTACTAAACATTTTTTGAAATTAAGAACAATATTTAATAAAAATTTTAACAGATGTGATTAAAATTTAATTTAATATAAATCAATTAAATAGTTACAAATTATTTTAATTGATACTACAATTGGACCGACATTAAATTAAAAGTTCGCCGCCATTAAAATTTTTCCAAGAAACGGAGAAGTTTCACAACTTAATTTTTTATCGACTTTTCGTAAAGCTCAACTAAACATAATTGTGTTAGCAAATTTAAAAATGTAAAGTTAATTTAATACTCATTTGTTGGCTAATTAACTGATTTAAAAAAAAAAATTTCACCAAAGTTAAGTCCCCAAAAAACAAAATTCACTTAAATGAAAAGATGTTAAAAATCACGTACACAAAATTAACCTCTTACCTTTTGTTAGAATGTAGAAAAACTCTGTTTTTCGTTTGTAAGCAGAAACAAAAATTATCTGAAATGAAAAAAAAAAAAAAAATAGAATAAATAAAATAAAGTAACCCAAAGATTTATTCAAGCATTTAAACAAAATCAAATTCTTAAGCCAAAAGCATGCCACAAGGGATGCCACTGTTGCACATTTATGTAAACTAATTATTTGATTAGCCCAGGCACATACCCTTAGAAAAAATGGAAAAGAACTGGAAAAAATAAATCTAGAGTAATTTTAAGGGGATGTCTTAACCAAAAACAAGACCCCAAATAAATCAAAGGCATGAGAAAAAGAAACAAAATTACAAAAATTAAATCAAACCAGTCAACAACTAATGGCAGGATAATGACATTAGATTTGTATGCAACGCAAGAGCATATAAAATTAAAAACATGATTTCATAAAAAAAGTTAAATCAAATAGAAAATTTAATTTTTAATGCATAAATTTAAAATAACTATTTGAGATTTTATAGCAAAAAATAGAAAGCATCGATAGAGTAAAGATAGTTAAAATAAATTATCTGTTAGATATTTTGTTTTTAATCTAAAACTCATTTATCATTTATAATTTTGTAAAAATTTTGACTTTTAAAAGATGTTGATCCTTTTTACTTATTACTCATCATGCTATAATAACATTAAGTTTTATTATAATGGTCACTTTAACTAATTTGTAAGGACTTATCAAAAAAAATTTAAGAAAATATTATTTAAGAGCCACATAAAAATCATCATTTATTTTCATAATGAAAATTCATCATCACTCAGTCAAAAGGAAAATATATAAATACAAATGCATACACATATACATACATATATATATATAAATACATACACTAATATTTCTTGAAGCATGAATCTTCTAAATTTTGCCTTTCCTCTAT
Organism: Delia radicum; assembly: GCA_021234595.1. Lineage (NCBI taxonomy): Eukaryota > Metazoa > Arthropoda > Insecta > Diptera > Anthomyiidae > Delia > Delia radicum. Next base: position 241,425,886 of record CM037853.1, read on the forward strand.
TTTTTTTCCTAAATAAAAGACAAAAATATATGATTGATGATAATTTTATATTTAGAGCACAAAAGGAAGTAGACTAAAGTCAACCAAAATATATCCTGGCAAAACACGAATTTGCTAAGAGAGAAACAAAAAAAAAAAAAAAAAAACACGCACGTTTTTCTTGTTGCTAGATTGAAAGCATAAAATCATAGCGAATAAAAACATTATTAATTATTGATATGTCATTAGATGTCTATACATATAAATATTTTATAGATGAAAAGCAAATACTCAAACAGGAGTATAGAAAATAGTTAAAGACGTATAAAGATTAATGTATTTAGATATAATTTTATATTATAATTAGATTTTGTTTATGAATATAAACAAAGTTTGGGATATACATTCAAAAAAGGATATATGGAAGGAGGTTAAAAAAGAACGTTTTCAAAATATTTTTTAGTTTTTATATAATTTTAGTTGAAATGCACACGTATTTGTGAAGTAGCATACAGTTGAAGTGAATGTTGAGATATCTTTAAGGGAAAAATTACAAGTATGAGTAATATTATTTTTTCCTATATCCTGTCAAATATTACTTATTTTACACAAAGCATAAAGTCATCAAAATTAAGTAGTTTAGTTATAGGAAATTAAGAAAAAAAATTAAACAACACGCAAATCTTTGAAAAAAATTCATTAATTTAGACAATAATATGCCATCATAAAAATGGCCTACAAAGTTTTGATTAAGAGCATATTAATTATGGGTTATCACGAATGAGTGAGTGAATGAATGAATGATACTTTTGTAATCAGGATATGGATTCAAGCATGTCATTTACAACAGGATGTTATGCCATACTACTTACAAAACTTTTGGTGAGGGTTCAGCATACTTTTTTTCTGTTTTATATTGTGGTCTAAGATTTTTATAATAAAGTGAAAAGATAAATAATATTGTGTTAGGTTTAGAAAAAAATAAATAAGAAAATTAACTTTTTCACAATTTTGACATAAAAGATTGATGAGAATTGTTGCAGAATCCACAGTATGAAGACAAAAAATGTCATGAAATAGGAATAACTTACGGAATAAAAGCTTGTAACAATATTTAGGTATTAAAAGTACACTAAGAGAATTATATTAATGATATTAATAAGTTTTGGCATTAAACCAATGAATTTTTATTAAGTTTTATTAGATTTTCATAAATTTTACGAGATATATAATTTTAATCGTTAAAGGTTTTATACATATCAATGAAGATGTATTAAAAAACAAGTTTCATAAAAGTATGAATTTTTTCAGTAATTTAAAAAAAAATCTTCAATTACTTTGTAAAAAATAAGTTTTTTTAGTTTCCCATTCAAAACACAGGTTTTGAATAGAAAAGTTAATAAAAAAATATATACTTTTTCTATACAATTATGTACATCTAAACAGCAGATTGTTTTAAATGTTCTGAAAAAGCTAGATTTGTTTACTATGCGTATACTTCATATTTAATTATTTTGATATCACTCATACGCTCACTCCAGTACATTTATTGTGGAGATTTTTTAATATTTATTCTGTCTGCCCATATTTTGTAATGATATTTGTTACAGAGACCCATATTAGCCCAGAAACAAACCCTAGTGCTTTTACATTAAATCGTTCTATGTTTGGAGCTGGTGCCCGATTTTCTGAGCTAGATAAAAAAATAAAAAATTTTAAAATAATTTTTTTTAAACATTTTTATCACCGAGTCTACTTCGATCTAATAAAATTTTTGATCCAAATTTCAGTAGAATTTTACGCATTACGACTGGGGTAGTATTTCATATAGTCGGTCTGGACTGCATTTATTTGTTGTATTGTGAAAGCCCATGAGTCTACACCCTTATCAGGTACATAACTTCACGATCCTTATAAATATTTTAGATGATCAATCGATCTCCGTCTGTGATAATCACAATAACGAAGTAAACCCACAAAAAATGGGTTCCGCTTTAAAAAATTTGAGTTACATTCGAGTTGAATTTTAGTTAATTGAAAATACAAATTCACTCTGCTAAAATCAGCAAAAACTTTTACTACACTCATAAAATAAAAATAGCAAAAAAAAAAACTACTAAAAATTAGTTAAAAATGATCAGAAAAAACTGCTAAATTAGGCAGATGTTTTACTAAATATTAGTAATATAAGAATAGCAAAATGAAATATGTTGAATTTACAAATATTAAGTTATATTTGAGCTAAGTTTTAGTTAATTGAAAGTAAGAAAATAATCTGCTAAAATCAGCAAAAATATTTACTAAATATTCTCAGAAAAACAAAAAACGAGTTTCAATTAAAAAATTTATTGAATCAATTAATATTTTAATTGATTTTCCACCTATCACGTCAATGATAATATTAATTAAAACTTTAATTGAAAACTAAAAAGAGAAAAAGCAATAAATAACTATCTACAAAAAAAAAAAAAATATGATACTCACAAAAAAAAAGTGTGTGAAAGATACGTTTGTATATGTGTTTTTGGTATTTCAGTTTGTTAATATTACAGTTTTTGTTTATTATTTTGAATCTAAAAATATTTAGTAAAAGTTTTGCTAATTTTACAGAGTAAAATGCTATTTTCAATTAATTAAAATACACATCGAATATAACTAAAATTTTGTAAAGTTAGCAGATTTATTTTTGGTGTGCTTATTTTATTAATATTTAGGAAAAAAATTTAATAAATTTAGTAGTTTTTTCTGCAAGGTAATTTTAACTAATTTTTAGTAGCTTTTTCTGCTATTTTTACAGGTTTTTTCTATGAGTGCAAATTTTAGTAAAAAAAAAAAAAAAAAAACGGTAGAATGACGATTTCAAAATGTTGTACTATTTCAATCTATTTTAAAGCATTTAGAATTTTTTTATGATTTTTTGTCTACTTATATTTAGCAAATTTGTTACTGAATTTTAGTTAAATGAAAATACCAATTTATTTTGCGAAAATTAGCATAAACTTTTAATAAATATTTGTAGGCAGCAAAAAAAAAACTGTAATATCAAAAAAAAATATATTTTTAACAATATTTTTTTTTATTAATTAATAACCATATAATTACAAACTATATACTATTATTTTTTTTTAACAATATATTTTGGTAAAATCAACTGAAATTTTTGCTAAAAAATTGTAGATTGCTGATTTCAGAATGTCAGATTTTTAATCGAATTAAGAAAATCTAAATAAAATTTTAAAACATTCTCTTTTTTGTATGATTTTGTAGGCTACTAGTATTTAGCAAATGTTTAGCTGATTTATCAGATTATTTTGTTACTTTCTATTAAACAAAATTAAGCTCAAATATAATAAAATATTTGTAGATTCAACTGATTTATTTTTTCTATTCTTTACTTACTAATATTTTGTAAAAATTCTGCTAATTTTAACATTTAGCGACATTTAAGAAATACGGAAAAAAGATGAAATATTCACAGAAAAAACTAAAATCGATTTTCAGTTTAAATAATTTTAAATACAAATAAAATTTCAATTCAAAAATTTATTCAAAATTTAAAAGGAATTCTGAGAATTAAAAAGTGGGGAACAAATATAGGGATATGGTATTTTAATATCTAACAAGATATCTTTCATTAATTTTCATTCATATGACTTTATTTTTCTATTTAACCGTACATTTTATGTCAAAAGCGGATGTTAATTACAAGCTTGTAAAAATTTTAAGAAATATTTTATCATTAATTGAATTTTGTGCAGTATTTAATTAAAAAATTAATAGAATCATTTTATTGAAAACATTATTTCAAACAAATTTTCACAGAGGCAATTTTAGTGGACGAAAAATAATGAAAATTTTCAATTTTCTTCACAAAGTGAATAAAAAATTTCTTAAAATTAAAGAAAATTTTATGAAATAAAATTTTTAATGAAACTGTTTCATTGAAACGAATAAAACCTTTAATAAATAAAATGACAATTAATAGTGAATTTAATCGTTGATCTATAAGTTTATGTGTGAGATTTTATTCGTTCGGTTTGAGATCATGACAAATTTTTCTCTAAATTAATAGAAAAATTATAATTTTTATATGATAATTTACTTTGACTATTAGAAAAAACACAGAAAAAGTTATTAGACACTAGCATGAATGGAATGCATTTTCTGACCCACTACGGTCTTCATCAACATTCTCTGTGCCATTTAGTGTTAATCGTAAATATCTTCTATTTAACTCACACGTTAAAGGGTAACTTTAAATCCCACATTACATTACTCTGTGTGTTGAGTTAGAATGAAATTTACCACAAATGATTTCTATTTATAGTGTGTTTGTTTTTCTCTAGTCATTATCATAATTGCCAGTTTAACTTTCAGTTAATACTTTTAAATGGCAATTCTTTTCTCTAATGTCATCATATACTATCCTTCTACATAATTTTCATAAAATTTTATGAAAAGTTAAAATTTTTAACAATATTTTATTCTATGTTTATTTAAATATTTAGTTTTATATTCTATGTATATTTAAGAGAATAAATTGTCCAGTGTGGTAGAATAAATAAAAAGGACCTTATTAAAATGTTTAATTTTTCTGCTAATTTTTCTATACCTAATTACTATTTCGAAAGTTAACCCTTCTTATACTTTGTCCTTTCTTTGTTGTAAAAACTTTTCAACAAGTAAATTAAGTAAATCTGTCACTTATTTCATTTTTGTTAAAATAATTAGTACAAAATTACTATTAACAACTACTTACAACAACTCATTGTACTTTAACTTATGTTCATTATCAACAAAAAAATTTATATACTGTTTTCTGTCTGTTGGTAATAAAAAAATCAACAAGAAACTTTTCGCATCTTAGTAAAACATTTAACCAAATAACCCGTCAATTATAGTACATGCCATAATAAAAATTCAAAAAGAAACAAATGAAATTTTAGCTTAACATCAGACTTAACAGCTTTAAATGTTAAGAAGTACTTACACTTAAAAGCAATTGAACTTTTCTTTTAAAAACGTCAATAATTTTTTTTTGTTGGAAATATTAAAGAAAAAGTTAAGAATTTTGTTTGGTAATCACAATCATAAAGTCACGTTAAAATTTCAACAATGTTTTTACTACAAGAAACAACTTTTTTTTATCTGTAAACGTTAATTAGTTTTGTTCTGCGCCAAAAAAAGTGTAAATGAAAAAATTTTGTTTGATTTTATCGCAAAAGTTTTAAACCATAGAAAAAGTTTTTCCTGTTTATTTTTTTGAGGAAAATGCAATCAATGTGAATTGATCCCCAACTTCTGTGTATGCACAACATCTACTGGGTATTTTGGGAGTTGAATGCAGTTTAACGGCAAAAGTTTAATTAAATATACGCGCATTATTAACGCCTCGGCAATTGGTATCTTAGGAGTAGTTTTTAGACAAAACTTTTTAGTAACATAATTGTTGCTTCTGTTTCGTTTTTTTCTTTCAATTTTAAAGGAAATTAACTTAAAAATGCAAATTGTTTTGTTAGCACCTAATTTCTAGTCGTCATCCTTTAAAAAGCAAAAAATCTTGACATTAACAAAAAGATAATTGAATTTTCTGTTTATTTGCGCTATAAAGACAGGGTTATTAAAATAAAATTGTAAACATAAGTATAACAAAATAATATTTGTTTTGTGTTTTATATTAAACATTTTGTAAAAAAAATGAGTTTATAATTTATCTAGTTTTAACATTTTTGATAACTTTTTTAATACAAAGGTTGTAGTTTTATATACAGTTTATAAATCTTAAAGAGATTTTCTTCAATTTTACCTTCTTTTGGCTATGACTTCATATATCCTTTTTTATGCTTAAAGGAAACATAAAGCTTATTGTTCAATTTAACACAACTAAGTAAAAAACTCATAAATTTATAAACATTAATCGTGATTTTTTATGATTTTCTTAAAGAAAAGAAAAACCAAATCAAATTATGGCAAAAGGAAATCACAAAAAAGCAATGAAATAAAAATAAAATAATAAGACGTAAGTAAACTAAACGTAAAAAAAAGAAACTACTAAAAAAACTTAAGGGGCGTTGAAATGTTATGACAAAAAATTACATTGATAGAAAACGGAATTGAGCAGCTGACAATATTTGAGAGCTACTGTAAGTAAATGTGTGTTTGACAATTATAATCAGTTTTTATACATGCGACGAACGAAAAGATTTATTAGAGTAAAACACAAATTTTATGGTTTTTATGTTTTTAATATTAATAACTTTCTATATCCAGAAAGTGGTTACATTGTAGAAATGCTTTATATATTTTCACTTATGGGTTGGCTTTAGAAGAAAATCATAAAAAATGGAAAACTAATAAAAATCTATCATTCAGATAAAGTCACAGCACATGCAAAAAAACAACAACGCTGTCACATTTAAAGATCCGCATATTCGTCCTTTTTTTATACTTTGCTGTGCAAAGAAAGGTGTGCCGTTTTGCAATAAGAATATAGTTTTTATTTTTTTTAATGTATTATTACAGTTATTGTTTTGAGTTGTTGTAATAAAAACTCATAAAAAACGGAAACAAACTTTACATTATTTCGTTTAGTTTTATTACATTAATTTTTCTCATTGCACCACGGTTTCATCCTTTTAAACTACAAACGTGCTGGTAATGCAGTTAAATATTTTTATATGTATAAACCATAAAAAATTGTCATCATCAGTGTTGTGACATTTTGTTATTATCCTTTTCTTTTTTGTGAAAAATAAAAAAAAAAGTTCACTTATTTTGTCTTCGTGTGAAATTATGATAAATTTTGTTACCCGCCAACCAACAAGCTTGTATATCACTCATTCTAAAAGCAATGTGTTTTATGTTAAAAAAAAAACTGCTTTACAAAATATGCGTTTATTTACGCGAAATTTTTTTTGTATAAAGAAAAATTGTCATAAAAAATTCCATTGCATTTGTTACAAAAACTGGCAATAAACATTATAACCATTCAGGATTTTGATTCCATTTTCTCTTTTTTAATTAAATTAGCTTTTTTATTGGCTAAAATATGAACGAAAAAAACTTTTTGTTGACAAAAAATATATAAATACCAATTACAATTTACCATACAAGATTGTACCACATCAGCAATGATAACCCAGAAAATATTTCAGAACCAGCATTCAGGGAAATTATATAATTATAGTCACTCTAATGTGACATTGTCACTGTTGTGGTAACTTGATACATGGCACCTTATGAAATAACAAGAGTTAACCTGAAAAGACGGGTTACATGACAAGTCTCCACAAATGGATTTGTAAATATAATCAGTTAAGAAAAATTCAGATTTCAAAATTAAGTAAATTATTTTTATTTGTCGAATAGTGACTACACTAAAAGAATAATCCTTCATGATATTATGAAACAATTTAATAGATTTTTTTTCGTAGATTCAATGAAGAATTTCATTATATCCAAGAAATTTTATTATTTTATTTTCATAAACTTTTTTTCATAAAATTTAAAAGTTTCATAAAAAAATTAATTGGATTTCATAAATTTAATGAAAATTTTCTTTAGAGCTATGAAAATATTTCAAAGATTTATTTTTTATTTTTTCATAAAATTTCATAATTTTATTAATTATTTATTATACATTTCAAACTCTAGTTTTAAGATTTAATTCTCAAGTGTTCATCATATTTTATAAAGTGCTTTATTGGACTTCTCTGGAATTGTTAAAAAAATCATATGAAGCGGATATTCATGAAAAGTTTTATTAATGCAAGGAACTTCTTAATGTTAAAAAAATTTATTAACTGTTTTAAAAATTTTATAAACGTGTCATTGTCGGAATGATTCAATTCTACAAACATTTCATAAATATTGACTTTAATGAAACCTGTTTCTGGATAAGTTAAAGTTACAATTTTTATTGAAGCCGTGAAGAAATTCATTACTGGAGTGAAGATAATTCTCTCAGTGTATGTTAAAAACATGTATATTCAACAGGCACAATAACTTAGAATTTGCATACACATAAAATTACATTGTTTTTGTCAGCACTTGAAGTAAATAGAATGTATGTGTACTAGGCGGGTCGATTTGTATGGAGGCAAAAAAATCGCTCAACGTTCAAGGAAAATCGTATTCTAGGGATCAAAATAAGAAACTTTGCCGAAGGAACCATACCTCTAAAACGAATTCTGATGTCCCGACTTTTGACCCGTAGGGTGAAATTTTGAAAAATCCCATACTATGTATACTCTTGAAAATTGCACCTAAAGAGTAACTGAAACTAAATTGCCACTAACATTGTTATTGTTTTTATCAGAACTTGAAATAAAAAGTATGTATGTGTGTGGAATAATGAATATGTGTACATGCAAAAAAAAAAGTTAGTAAAGTTAGCAAAAAATGTTGCTGAGTCAGCAAAATTTAGTCAAGAGACAGCAAAATATTTTGCTGAAAATCATCGAGCTGAGTTTTAGCAACAAAATTAGTAGATTCAGCAAAAGATTTACTTAGTTGATTAAAAACTAACAAAATTTTGCTAAAAAAACTCAAAAAATTTGTAGAAAAATTAAACTTTAGGCAAATTATTTGCTGAAAATCCTAAACATTTGTTTGTGATTCTTTAAAAAATAATTAACAATAACTTATACGTTACAAAAAATGTTCATATTGCCACATTCACGACATGAAGTAATGTAATATCTGAAAATATATAGAAATAATTATATATAACATAAACAAAATTATCTTTAAACTAATTACATCAATGGTTGGCTTAAATCAGAGTTAACCAAAACTCTCAATAAATGAAATGCGTCTGTATTGGATAAGATAATATTTCCCAGCAAACACAAAACTAAGCATTACAAATGTAATGAATTTTACTTTTAAAAGCAAAATGGAAATGAAGTTTAAAAAAAGTAAATAAAATTAAATATAAAATATGCCTCAGATTTTACAGAATTATGCAATTTTTTTCACACATATTTGACTTGTCGAGTTTAATTTAAAATTGAAACTTAAAAAACTAGGTTTATTTAGGCATTATAAATTAAGTTTTCCAAATTTAAGATTTTGTAACAATTTCTTATTAACAAAATATGTTTTAAATTTGAAGAACTTAATTTGTTTCTCTGCTTGGAACAAATAAATTTTAAGTCGGAAAAAATTTGTTCGCAGCAATATGTAGAAGGAAAAAGGGATAACAATTTCAAAGCATTTCTTTTTAACTCTGGAAAATTATTTAGATTTTTCCAGAATTCTATTCCCATTTTTCCCAGAGCTTGGACTTCGGTTCGAAGAAATATAATTTCTGATTGTATATCGAACTCATATTGAGTAACATCACAGTTATAAGGGTTATTAAATACTTTAATTACATCTAAGCAAAACGAAAGAAATTTACAATTTATCAATTTTTCTTTAATAGAAGACTCCAAAGAATTTTCTATTTGGGCAATACGCCTAGCCACAGTTTGGGTGACAAGGGAATTGACTTTATGAAATCTGTTCTATAATTTAACGTTTGAAAAGTTTTTTGTAAAATATTTTTTGCTAGCATTCCATCCATAAATGGTCTGCCTTGCTGAGCGATTTCCAAGCTTATTTGGCTTGAAATCTCAATTTTTAATTTTTTATTTAGCAAAATTTCATCATTTTGCTCTTCTTGCAGAACCCATTCTTTAATTTTTTGCATATAAAGGTTTTTTTGCTCAAGAAAAAACATTTTCCTTTTTTCCTCTTTTAATTTATTTATTTCTTTGTGAAAAAGGTCAAAATGCCTTTTAATTGAAAATGTTTTCTTTGTTTTAAATGTTTGGTAACATAAAATGTATTGCATGTTACCAAAAGCATTTTTAATGACAAAACAAAAATTTCTGTCTTCCATTATACTATTTTGTTTGCTGGTTTATTTTGAAATTAAATCAAAGCTGAAAAAACAATAAAGCTGAAAAAAAGCAGTAAACATCCGCACATGTGCACTCGTTAACACTCAATTAACGACTGAAATCAAACTGAAATAGAAGAGAACAAGCCTCGGTGTGAGTTTTTTTTATTGTTTTTGTAGCACAATTGTGCACAGAAAATGAATATTTGGATTACTCTGGCTTAAATGATGAAATGATGGCATATTTTAAATGAAGTCTTAGATAATTCTAGAAACAAAACGAAAAAAATAACCAAATATGACCTAAGCAACATTTTTTTTTGCACTAAGAACGAGGAAACATAACAAATTATCTAAGATGTGTGTCTTCGTCTTTCGCTTTACTCTGTCTACCTGTACGTTTATTTATTTGCAATTTAAAATTGCCAATTTGACCACACTACATTAATAATCATTTTAAACTTTTAATCTTTAATAAATTAACATACTTTATTTTGTTTTTAATTTAATTATTAGACAATTTTCACAAGCCGGTGACAACACAAAATATAAGTTGTTTTAATCCACAATTCTGTTTTCTGTATGAAAAACAGAACACAAAAATCTTATATGGTTGATTTTTTATATGCCTTATTAGAGTTGTACTTTTTAGTATTATTTTCCTCTTCTCTACTACATCTTGACATGCCACGACATTTACTTCATTCAGCGTATATTTTGCAATCTGGTTGTAGTCCATGCTATTAATGTGTTCATCAGCTCAATTTTTTAGCTATATTTCTTTATAAGGATATTGTCCTAACAAATAATCTATGGAGTTTTGTGTTTTCAATTTATTAATTGACCACTTTCAAGAATTTGTTGATGGTTCCATTTCGGGGATGGAAATGGAACCATCAACCTTGAACTTGAATAAATTTTCATTTTCATAACGGAATTATAGGTCGAAAAAACATAATTTTTATTTTTTAAATAATAATTATAACAAACTTTTGAAAAAGAGTGAACTAACACTACCTTTCATCGGATACCAAATTTGTGTATTGTTTCTTTGAAGGAGGAAAATTGCTTTGAAAATTCTTTGAAGCAGGAATATCTCTCTACTCATTCTGTATATTTGGTTCTGCAGTTATTACATATTATTAATGCACTTGTCAGTTGTTTTTTATTTTTACTACAATACAATTGTCAGTTGTTTTGTTCAAGAGATGTTAACCAATTTTGTACTGTAAATTTCGCAACATTTGTAAGAGTTAGTGAGTTAATTTTTAACATTTAAATATAATTGTAATGTTAGTGGATTTAAATTAAATTACAGTATCGTGTTTCTAATATGAATTGCATATTTTTTTACTGAGATTTTCGGTTGATTTTATGGACATCATTTTCTAAGTGTATTGGCAATGTTGGCTAATGATAGAAAAGTTTTCGGTGATAATTTACACTTTAAATCGGGACCCCTCACCAGGGTTGCCAGATAATGAGATTTGCTTCTAAGGATGGGAAGAGAATTCTCGAAATATATAACTTTTTAAAATTAATTTGTTGGTTTTAAAATTAAACTCAACAGTTTTGGAATATACAATTTTTTTTATATAAATTGTGTGGTGAAATTTTGTAGATTTACTATTGTTACACAAAAAAATTTAAAATTTTGATTATATACACAACTAAAAATGCATTTTTAAATAAAATTATGTAGAAATCCTGAAATAAACTTGATAACAGAAAAAAGCTATATTAAAATCTCAAAAATATGTTTTACTTAAATAAGAACCTTCTGAACGCCTGTAACTGTAAATCGTTATTTTGAAGTGCTTTAAATTTTATAGCCTCGGTAACCAATTTATGTTATAATTTTAATGCAATCTGATTTGCAGGGGATTAAATCATTTTTTTTTTTTTTTTTGGATTTACAATTGCAAAATTTAAACATAAGATAATAATTTTCTGGCAACGATGATTGAAAAGGCAGTTAGTTGTTATTCAACAAGAATTTAAGTGATATTTTTTTTGTGTGAATCAGTCCTAACTAATAGGCACTATGACCATTTTGTAAACACCTTATTAAAAATCGGCATATATGGATACATACATGAGCACACACGCTTCATTCATGTGTTTGCATTAACGAAAATTGAGATAATATTTAGATATTTAAATAATCATACATGCTCATACATTTCCATATATGTTCATATATGTACATTATCGAAAATTGAGGTAATATTTTCATATATGATCACATATAAGCTCCTATGAACAAATATGAATCCTATATGGTGGTATATGGACATGTATGAATTCGAATGACTTCATATGTATATGAGTATGAATGAGTTCATACATGTTTATGAATTAATACATACTATTATTATATTTTTTGGTTATGAAAAAAGTTTGACGATAAAATTAAACTGGTGTAAATCGGGACTTGCACTTTTGTATAAAAAAGAGCTTCCACATTTATATGATGCTGTCAAGGAAGAGAAATTGGGTATTGGATTCAAGTTAAGTTCAATTTCAAACTCTTTTGCCATTTTTGAAAATTTTATACTAAAGCTTAACTTTGAATTCATAGAAGCATGTATAATTTAATGTTAAATTTTATAGTTTCGAATTTTTTGTTCTTGAACAGTATTTTAACACATCCTTTCATATATCCTTTATTTGACATTAAAGAAAAAAACAATTTGTGTTTTCCGAACAGTTTTTTTTTTGATAAACCGCATCCTATAATAAATTTTAAAAAGATAAAATATTTTTTCTTTATTTTGAAAGCCTCGTAATATATTTAATTAAGTATATAAAAAAGTATATACCAAAACACCTTATGGAATATCATATTTATTTAATAACACTTTGCGCCAAGTGATTTAATTTTCAAAATAAGTTTGTGCCCATATTGCCATATATCTTTTTACTAATCCTTTATAAAAAATTCTGTTATTCTTTCAAATAAATAAACAAAATAAGTATAATTGTATTTTATAAAAATTTTATTTTATTAAAACAAAAATTGATAGCAATTTTTGTATATTTGGCTTAAAACTAAAATAATGCTTAAAACTATATTACAAAATTGTTTTAAAATTTTTTTTGTTACAAAATAAAAATTGTTAGAAATAAATTTTTTTACATAATTATTTTGACAAAAAGAAAAACAAAACCATTATCACAATTGCTTTGATGAGAATTACAAAAGAAAAGAACAAAAAAAAAAAAAATGACAAAATGACAAAATATTTATGAAAATTGAAAATTATAAAAAAATTATAAGAAATTTTAAGCTAATTTTGAAAAAAACTAAGAGTTAAAGAAAATTTTATTATTAAAAGCTTGAAAATGTTATAAGACTTGTTGAAATTTCTTTTGTTGAGAAGCCCGACGGCTTTTGTTGTAAGTAGTTCTTAATTTGTACTGTGGCATCTTAATGGTTGGGAATTTATAATTCTCATTAGGTTTGTTCAAAATAATTATTTTTTATTTTCTTTAATTTTTTTGTTATTATTTGAAGATCTGCAGCGATTTATGAAAGAGGGCGTTGAGTCCAAATATTGTCTTAGTGTCTCATATACAACGGAGGCCACATAACGCCAGTGGGCTTCACGCATTGCCAAAATTTGTTGTTCTTGTTGTTGGGCTTTACGCAATAATGTCGCTTGATCGGGAATATAAAAAGCTACGGCCATCTTTGAGTTTTTTTTTTTCGTCTTTTATAATTACACAATATAAGTTAATTAAAATTTTTTGTGATTGACTTTTTTCTTGTATTTTTGATGACTCAATTTTTTTTGTGAACACGTGAATTTATTGTTAGTTCTTTTGTATATTTTGGTTTGTTTTTAGTTATTTCTTTAGGAACACAACCTTAACGTTTGTTTGTCTTATGAAAACTGATTTAGTTTAAAAAACCAGAGCGGCTTTTATACTCCAAACTCTCTGTTATCATAATTTACACGTGCTATACGTGAGTACTCTCGATTCCCTGTTGTTCTCACTGTAAAATTTCACTTTATAAATTATTTTTGTATCACTACAATTTCTCGGAGCATATATTGTTATTACACGTTGATTGCGGAGAATACAATTTGTGTTTATTGAATTTTCGTATATAGTTTTGGAAATTTTGTAGTAATGATTGAGAGTATTTTTGCCGATTTTAGAGAGTCGATTAATCTCTTGGCAGGGGGTTTGTTTTTATTATTTTGTTGACATCGCTCTTTCGCATTTGAAAAACATAAAATGTGTGAAGTGTAAGGCCTATTATCAGGCATACATAAATGTATATTAATGGTTATATCTCAGCCGTATAGTAATAGATGGAATTGTTGGTATTATGCTGCTCTCGAAGGGTGCAAAAGTTACAGGTCGTTTGAGAGAAGTTGTTTTATGATTGTGTAGTATTTAGGACACTGCTTTTAGGTTATTACACCTTGTTGCTATGTTGTAACATAGTACAGTTAGATAATTTAATATAAGGGAAATTCTTTTTAAAAAGTTTTTGTGCTCTTAGGTTTTTCCTAACACTGATGACTTTGTGTATGCTTATAAATCTTATGAAATATGATTTCATTACAATTTTGGCGCCAAATTTTTTCAATCAAATTTTTGTTATGTCTGCTTTGGCAGCCTAAGGGTGGTTTTTGTTACCAAATTGTTTTTTTTTTTTTGGTTTAACCTTAACATCCTTAAGAGTCCTTATTTTTTGTGCTGTAAACCTATAAAATATTTTTCTTTATTTTTTTTTTCTTTATCCTAATACACTAGGAAAAAGGCGGAGTTTCGCATGTTTTGTGTTATAACTTCCTTGATTTTCTGTACATACTTTCTCTTTTTATCTAACTTTCAGTATCTACTGATTTCTTCTTTTAAAAGGGAGGAGCTAAACATAATCATTTATTTTTTTTTTTTTTTTAATTTTTTCTTTTTGTATCTTAACAATATAAGCAACATAAAAAACATAAATTCCTATTGTATTCATATTCTATGGCCATATTTAATTCGACTGTACGTATTTGTATATGTTGTATGTTGTATATGGTATTATACCTGCTGATGATTCATCAATTCTTGGGTGGAGTTTCATTTTTAAGCATTGTGAAGTTTGTTTTGTACTTTTTTGTTATAATCACAAAATGTTTTGTATTATTTTTTTTCTTTAAGCATTCTGATTTGTGGAGTTTTATCCAAGATGGCTGTCTAAAGTTGTAGTATTACAATTTTTTTTACTTAATGATAAAGGCGTTTTTAGAGCCTTTCTGTTGTGGTTATTAAATAAAGTTCCAAAAAGGAAGTTTCTATTATAATCGATATTTCTAATTTTTTTATCAAATATATTTTGATATTTGCCGATTTAAATGTACATAATTCGGAAATATGTGTGGGCTTGACTTCAAATCAAAGCAAAATTGAAATTTATACTACTTTTGTTCTAAAAAAAACTATGAAATTTGATTTTAGATTTCCATTAAATGACCGATCAAAATTTATCAATTTTTATCAAAATTTATCAAAATTTACTTAATGATAAAGGCGTTTTCAGAGAACTTGTGTTGTGGTTATTAAATATAGTTTCAAAAAGGAAGTGACGATTATAATCGATATTTCTAATTTTTTTTATCAAATATATTTTCATATTTGCCGATTTAAATGTACGAAATTAACAAAATTTATTGCTCATTGTTCACTTTCACCAAAAAATAAAATGCAGAACATGTATAATTAAAGAAAATCTAAAAACAATAGTACGATCTCACCTTAATGGGTTAAAAAGTTGAGTCAACGATTGTTTCTCGTAAAAAAATGTATAGATTTTTCACCCAGCGAAATATATATGGTTTAATATCATCATATTATGACTGGGAATTATAGTATGCTCCTAATATATATGTCCTTTATTTATTCAGATATAATATAAATACAATATTGTGATATCAAATACTTAAACAAAATGTCCATGAGGATTATATGGCATTAAAAATGATCGAAATGATGATCCTTAATTATCATAATAACAACCACAGTGATCGTAATATGATCAGTTAGGATCATATTTGTTATTATAAGGATCATACTATGATAACATCGAATTCCCAATCATTGTATAATGCTCTTTAACCACACATTTTTATTTGCGTATTGCATACACTATAATATCAGCACGAATATCTAAAATATTGTGTATTAAAAACGCCCACAAAATATGATAAAGCCCCAGACCCTGAGATAGGGATCAGCAAAACCTTCAGATACGAATATTGCTTAAACTTTTAATTATATATAATTATTTAATATTTTTAAGTTAATTTTTTTGGAGAAACATGTAAATTTTCACTTAATAATTCTAATTATCTGTACTCTTTCGAAAAAACAATTATTATTTACACGGTATGACATCAAAAAATAAATAAATTAATTAACGCTCTGGCCACTAATTCTATATTTCGATCATGCTTTATGTTTCGTTGTATAGTACAGCAAAATGACTTCATAGTTTGGAGCATCTCCATTAAGATTTTATATACAGAAATTTTCAAATGCAATCTGATTTCTTTGTGTTGAAATCTAAGTGGTACTATTTATGTTAAGGGAATGTTCGCTAATGTGGCCTATTGGACATTTCGTTTTTTTGTCCGTGTTGTTGCAAAATATATCAAAACTGTCATTAAGTTTAACTTCAGCAATCTCTTTTTTAAATGAAGTTTTCTGGTTTTATAGTGCCGTTGAAAAAAAGGCAACATAAAGAATAATTTTTCATAAACATAAAAGCTGAATAACAAGGAAGTTTTAAAGAATTTTCCAGTGAGATGTTTGAACACAGAAAGAATTTATTCACAATTTAATATTACTAATTGATTCGAAAATAAATAATAAATGAAAAAAATCTATAAAATTAAAATTTCATAATGTTCACTAGAGTGGACCTTTGATATATTAGGAGCCCAATTTAAAATTTTATATGCTCAACAATCAAACATTTTTATGTCAAACTAAAATTTTTGGAGTTTGATATTTTAAATGGTGATGTTCTTTTAAGATAATTTTAATAGATACATATTTTTAATGAAAATTTCAAGTTGATATTAAAATTCTACGTAGGATGTTACGGTTTTCAAAACGTCACTTCTACACAACATGGGACAATACATTGTTTTGTTTAAGCCCATATATAAGTTTAATTTTGCCAATCCACATACTGTAAGATACAATTAAATATACCGCTTTACGAAAAATTAAAGCGACCAGTAAAATTGTATCTTACTTTACATGATGTCATACTTAACTATATTAAATTGTACAAAACTGATTCACATTATACAAGATTATTTAATATATACATAAAACGCTTTAATGAACAAAATTTTAATAAATTTTAATTGAATACAAATTTTTGTCGATTTACTTCATTTTATATGCTTTTATTATTTTATGTAAACTGTAGTTCCCTATTTGTGGACCTTTTGAGTTGGTTTAAAAATGGTTATATAACTGTTTTATATAGGCTGCCACAAGAAAATGATCTATAGCAAAAAATACCCAACGATTTGGCTCTAATATTTAGATTTAGAATATTCCACTTATTGTGCTTTTTTATATAGCCCATAAACCAGATGTAGGGCCACATTACCGAACATTCCCACTGTTAAGCGTTTTCTTCTAATTTTTCGGTTTTCGCGAATTCAATCACTTTGAGCAGTGGAAAGATGCATTTAAGAAGAGGAATATCAGCAAGAAAACAGTTGTTTTTTCAAAGTGTTTTTAGAGCAAAATGAGCTATTTGCAAAAACTAAAATTCCATACCGAGACGATATAAGATTTTAAAAATAAATTTTTAGAAGATGAGTGGAACTTCCTTATGACTTAACCAGTAATGGAAAAAATTATATACAAATAGTTCAAAATAATATTCTTTTAAGGTGGGAATTTCTCAAAAGCAAAACAATTCTCCAGTTAGAGCGCCAAATACTTTGGTCTCAGAATTTGAAGACAAAGAGAAAAAACTTTCAACCAAATTGAAAAGTGTAATTTTATAGCTACTACCAATCAACAGGCCAGTACTATTATATTCAAATGAAATTTCTGGATATTTTGGGTGTAGCAACTAAAATTTAGCTGTGGTAACCAAATTTTTTTGCGAACACCAATATTTAGTTTTACCAATCGGTTTTAATAGTTGTAACCGAATTTCAGTTGAAAATCGTTTAAAATGTTTCTCTGAGTGTATCGGCCTGTACTATTCTAGGTATTTTCAACAGCTTTTGCTATCATTCTAGAAGTTTTTCTATCTCGCATCCATTCGTAAAAAAGTTAGTTTAAAAGTCTGTTAAACGGGTTCCAATTCAGTTAAGCTACATTTTCTGTTGTTATCGCCTAAATCAGTTATTTAACTAAAGTTTTTAGTTATTTTCTTTTACCTCAAGAACAAATTTCACTCGTATTTGAAGTAATTTTTCGCCCTAAAATTTTGTAATTCGTGATTTTAAAATTTACACATTTGCTAGTTAACTTAAAGAGCAATTGTTTTCAAACCACAATTTTTGTGCGTTATTTTTTCATATTTTTTACTTTATAATCATAAAATGGGCTTTATCTCGGAAACTAAACGATATAGAGCAAAATGTACCAAATTCCTTACTCCGTATTACCTACATAGATATTTTTTAACAACCTCTTTTATTCATGGTAATAAATATGGAGCTGCCTCGGGTCAGATCCGGAAAGACCTTTTCAGCAGAAATTTTTTGGTGATTCAGCTTAAAAATTATGTTGATTTAGTTAAATTTTCACTTAATTTAACTACAAATGTCAACTCAAATTTAGTTATTATAAAATTTAGGTCACCTAAATTTAGCAGACTGTGATTCTCAACATCATTGAAAATTTTGCTGGTGTAAATTTAGGTACTATTTTCTGTTGTCTTGCTGAATTTTCAACTATTTGTATGGGCTTTTTTATGAGTGTAGATGATTAACAGTACACGCAGGGAAAAATATGTTTTAAGAGCATTATGTTAGGATTGGAAATTCGATTTTATCATTGTATGAATCAGATGATAATAAATACACGATTCTAACTAATCATATAATGATCATAATTTAATCATTACATATTCATATTTAATCATAATTTAATCATTACGTATTCTTAATCAAAAAAATTTTGTCTTTGTGTGTATATTTTAAAAGTTTTTAAAAGTTTTTCAAAGATTTTATTTTTAATTCTTTTCTCTCGGTTGTTTAATTTTTTTTTAAACTACATTTAATTTCATTTCTTAAATGAGCAATAAATTGAGAATAAAAAATTTAACCGCAATTTGGCCTTGACAAAATATCCATTCCATTCTCATTTTTATCAAAAAGTTTCTGAGTTATTGCACTTTCTCCATTTAACAAATTCTTAATTATGATATCACGTTTTAACCGTTATACATTAAACAAAACAAAGAAAACATATTTTTCTGAATACGGTAAAATTATTAAAATATATTAATCATTATTCTTGTCAAGATGTTTTTAGATTCAAAAAAAAAATAACAATACAAGCAAATTGTTCAACCGCAAAAATTAAAAAAAACAGGTTTAATTTGGCATTAAACCATAACCTACATTAACATTATATTGTTATAAATATTAACTGGAATTTTTGATAAATTAAAAAATTAAAAAAAAAAACATTGCTCTTTTAAGCTGTTATTAACAGTTACTTATTTATTACCTAGAATAATATTGACGCATTTAATAAAAATGTGTAACACTTGGATGATTTTATACATGAAAAAATTACTAAAGTTCATTGATCTCTTTTTTGTATTTAACAAAAGATATTTGTTAATCATTATTTGAAACTTCCTACGAAACAAATTTGTTTAAAAGTCACTGTAGATATGTTGAATTAATTAACAAAACTTTTTGCTTAAATCAGCAAGTTTTTTGCTGTATTCAGCATTATCTTTTAATTGAAATTTGTAAAAATTTTCGTTGAAATTCTGAGACCTATTCGCACATTCCTTGGAACATCTAATAGCGCTACAACTCAACAGCTAAATGTATTCATTCTCTTTGTAGAGTTGTGCCTATATTTTTACTAACGTACAAGGGCGGTCCCAAAATTAGCCTACCTAACAAAGAAAACACAACGAAATTGGGAAAATTTTTCTTTATTTCTCAACATAATCCTCTTTTAATTAATACACATTTCCCAGCGATATTCAATAGCTTCAATACCCTGTTTATAGTTAATTAAAACTGTCTAGCTCCTTTAAATACCCATCAACCGCAGACTCCACCTCTTCATTGTTGGCAATCTTTTTCCACCAAGCCATTTTTTTAAGTTTTGAAAATAATCCGATAAATTGGCGAATAAGGTGCGCGATGAAGCAATTCGAAATTTAATGCATTGATATTGGTCATCGCAATAGTCGATTTGTGAACTGGTGCATTGTTTTGATGAAACAACTTAAATGCTGCAATAAGTTAGCCTAATACTCGCCGTTGATTGTTTTTCCTTTTTGGAAATAACCAATAAAAATTATCTCACGCGCATCCCACAAACACAAGAGCCATGACCTTGTTTGCAGATGGAACTGTCTTCGCCTGCTTTGGACACGATTCTCACATTCCAGTCCACTGCTTTGAATGTTAATTTGTTTCAGGTGTGAAGTGTAGGACCCATGTCTCATCCAAAACTCAGCTTTATTACGGTGAAACATCGCCAATTGAAATATTTTCAAAACGCTGCTTTTGTTCTACTGTGAGCAAACTAGGCACCCATCTTGCGTACAGCTTTCTCATCTCCAAATTTCGGTCAATATGCGATGTAAAGCACTTTTTGAAATGCCTATCATTTCAGCCAGCTCACGCACCTTCAGCCGAAGATAATCCAATATCATTTTGTAGACTTTCTTAACCGTTTCTGGCATGGACACCTCAATTGGCCGACCAATACGTTGTTATTTTTAGCAGTTCGCACGGACTCGTTTAAACTCTACCACCCAATATTCTATAGCCGTAAACGAATTAGCAGACTCCCGCTGAGTAGAATCTATCTCGGCTTTAATATTGTTTATACTGAGAGCTTTCAAATGAAAGTATTGAATTACATAAAGGTGACCCATTTTTACCATGTTTACAAATTCACTGAGATCGTTTATTTTTGATGAATCCAAAACAAAGAAGAATAAACAACGTGGAGCCTTGAAACTTAAAACATATGTTTTATAAGGTTGCCACTTTTTACCAAATTCAATTTTTTTTTTTTTAACTACTGCCGCTTTTATAAGGATCAGGTCGTCTAATTTTGGGACCGCCCTCGTATACAAAAATAGATATGCTCGACAAGATCTTAATTACTAAAAATAAGAACAATTAGAATTTTGCACTACTACAAATTATCCATTGTAATAATAACACTTGTTTAGGGATTACATTTGTGAATAAGATGGAAATCTTTATAAATTGTTAAGGACAAAACAAATTTCTTTTTATTTGATAGTTTAAATTTTATTTTGTTAAACATTGTTAAAATGCGGGTAATTATAAAATTGATTTAAAAATTCATAAAACTATTTCAGATTTGATTTGTTTTATGACTGACATGTGTCGTCACTTTTGTAAAATTTAAATATTAATAAAACATTAATTTATTAAACATAGTTTTTGTTTGATGCACAAGCTCATTTGCATAAATAATTGCAATTTGTTTAAAAACCAATAAAATTAAATTATTTTACTATTAAATTATGACAAGCATTTAAAATTGTGATTTTTTATTTATAATATTCAATAAAAAAAACGGTGAATAATTTAAAACCCCTATTTCCCATATAATCAAGATACCGTATTCAACATTGTATTGCCCCCAAAGGCAATTAACACTTACATGATAATTATATTTAAAAAAAAAAGTATATAATCTGGCTAAGCACAAACATATAATTTGATTTCTTCCTTAAAAAAAAAAATATAAAACAAAATAAACCCTGATCATGTTTAAACATGTCTTCAAACTATACAAATGTTTAAATTTCTTATCTTTTCATCAAAAAAAAAAACAAAGAAAATAAATTCAGAAATTGGTAAATCAAAAATTTATATTTTTTTTTTTTTGTGCAAGGGTCTCTTTTAAGAAAGGTCTTTTTACAAAAAAAATAAAAAAAGAACACACACAATACACTTTCATAGATATTTATACAATTCGATCATTTAGTTTTCAAAATCTAAAATACAAATTCATTTATGTTGTTGTCTTTTTGAATTGTAAACAATCTTATCTTAATATCATTTTCATTTACTGTCGTTGTTTTATTGTAGGTCTTCTGTTTGCTCGTCGGTCGGTCTACAAAAAGGTTTGTTGTTAACCCTCTAAGTGATACGATAGCCAAAAAAAGTAGCCTTGATTATGAAATAAAAAAAAACTTTTTATTTTTTTATCGAGATTATCATTTAAAGTGCTAAAATCCGAAAACATTTAATAACTGGTCAAAATTATGAACATGTGACAGATTTTAGGACGTATATCACGAATGTGAACACCAAATTTAAATATTAGCTCAACTTTTAGAAACATTGTCAAAAATCAATTTTTTTTAATTTCATATTCATTCATATACCTGAATAAGCTACAAATATCTTTTAATATGATTTTAAAGTATGGAATTTGATCATTTAAAACCATATTAATTACTTTCGATTATATGAAGGATGAAGGATATTCTTGCAATTAAAGTGAAAATTTCACTTATTTTCTTCCTATTATAAAATCCCTTAATGAAATTTACAAAATTTTAGCACATGATTTTAATTTATATTCCATTTAATTAATTTCAGCGAACCATCGCTTTCATATAAAAATTTTTCCAAAAATTCAGTCAGAAGTTCGAAATTTTGGACATTTTTTTTAAAATTAATTTTATATGGGGAAAATAAACATGCATCATTTAAAATCGTAATTTTTTAAGAAAACGCACTTCAATTAACTGGTACATGGTTGGTATTGATTAGAACACAAGTGCGACATATATTTTAATGTTTTTATCTGAATTTTATTAATTAAGATTTGTCACAGATTCAATATTTTTAAGGCATAAAAATATATAAAATTTTTTTAGTTTAAGCAATTTTTTCTTGAACTTAAAATAAGTAACCTATGGTGTTCACCAAAGGTACGTATTAAAATGTTGGATCTTGTTTTCGTTTCAGATATTTTATTTACGAAATCGTTAAAAAAAGAGAAATTTCAATTTTAAAACAGATTTATAGAGAATGCTATCGCATCTTTCAAATCGTGTACTATATTAAATTAAATTTTCGTATACTCGACTGATTTATTTTCTATACTCTTATCTCTCCATTAGCAGTTCTTCGTGAAACGTCATTTTGAAAAAAAATTTAGTAGTTTTAGAAAAAAATTTTGCAATTTTTGTTCTATTAGTGTAAGATTTAACTTTCTCAATTTTGAAAATATGGTGGTTAAAATTTAACTTTCACCTCAATAAAGGTCAAGGCAGGTCTATCTTAGAGAATCATTGTTTAATCTTTTACAAATTGCAGCAAAATAGAAGTGCTTAGCTTGAAGTACCTTTTCTGTTTGTATATTTCAGTAAATTTTGTTGGTACTCATTGTGAGATCGTGATTATTTTACAACCAATTCTCTATTTTAGGAATTTGTAAAAAATTTTAAATTTATTTCAAAACTAGAGGTAGTTTGTCATAGGAAAATATTTCAGAAATTTTCACAAACATTTTCAAAATTTGTTTGGAATTTGGAAGAAACATACACATGAATTTTCTACTAAATAGTTAAATTTAAATTTTTATAAGTTTGATATAATTTTTATTAAAAATAAAAATTATGTTTTTTTCGACCGTTAATTGTGCCATACTCTATATATCTTTATTAGGATATTTTCCTAACAAATAATCTATAGATAATGTATTAAATTTTTATATTTCAATTGATTACATTAATTTGGCAAATATTTTGTAATCGTATTGGAACGTTACGTGAAATAATTTGTGGTTAGAGGATCTTGAAATTCATATTGTGACGTTTTATTGATGTCATTAATTTCATGAACGTTTCTTAAAGGTCCTTTGGCAAAGGAAATTAAATTTCTTCCAATCTTTAAACGGAAAATTCCTCTTTGCTACTTCTTATTTCGCGCATATCAGATTTTGCTAATAGAAACTGGTTCAAACATTTACCGCTGTTAGGATTTCATCAAGACTTATCAAATTCATTGATATTTTTTGATTTTGTCTCAAATTAAAAAAATAAAAATAATATTAATATTAAATAATAACAGATAGTTGTCGTAATCGCCAGAATTTGATTGGCAACAAATTCGGTGACTACAACTGAGACTATTTTCTGGGTGTAATTTTTACATGGATCTATAGTTTCCACAACTAATGGACCATTTTTCATCACAATTGGTAATGATCATGGCAAGTTTCAAATAGCACAAACAAATTTAAAATTAACTGGCAAAATAGTGCGAAAAAACTTCAAAATTTGCATGAAAAAAGGCTAAAATTGCTTATTCTAAAAATTAAGAAAAATAATGGTAAATTTGAGTATTGCTTTTAATATTTCTAAAACCAACACAAAAACTTGCCCTAGTAATGAAACACAGACTGGAATACTCTTCTGTCAATAAGTTTAATCAATGGAAAAAACTGTTAGCCCCTTAAAGGGTTAAAAAAGGTCTGCTGTTATAGTGGCTGTTATAATTTGATGTTATATTGTTAACAATAATTCACATGTTCCACTACCAGCCATAGCTAAGCAAAAAAAAAAAACAACTTGCCTTGATCAGTATGTTCATGATGACTCATCCGTAACTTTTGTATTTGGTTTTCTTAGCTCCAACCTGTGAAATGCCCCTTTTTCGTTGGTTGAGTATAATATTTAGTTTATTATACCCTACTACACTATTACAGGGTCAGGGTATAATAAGTTAGAGCTAATGTTTGTAACTACCAAAATTTAATATATATCGACTCAGAATCAAATTCTAAATACAGAATTTATATATATATTTATTTGAAGAACCCAACTAAAAATTATTAAAACCGGTCCATATTTAGATCTACCTCCAAATATTTTTGTTATGTTAGTTCTGAAAGTAATATTGAAAATTAAATACTACTCGCAATTTAAAGAAAATTAGGCATACCGAATATTTCCCAGCAAGAACACACCTTACCAAATAATGAGTCTAGTAATCTAAACTCGAAGGTTTGGACGTATTACCCTTTATATTATAATTCTAACTTTTTTATATGAAATGTCCCAAGAGTAATGAGTTATGCATTACTGGCATCCTTACGCAAATATAAATTATAATGGGTTACCTATATTATGCATGCAAAGGTATGAATAATAAGCCATTACCAGAAGATAAATAATGGGTCTAAAATAGATTTTGAAAAAAAAAATATGAATTAAAAAAAAATATTTTATTGTTTTTTTAAAGCATTGCCTATACGGGAATCGATCCCGGGTAGCCAGATTAACAGGCGACTGCTCTATAGCCTTAGTCATACCAAAACTAACACCTTACTCTATAGCTTACAAAAATACGAATTATAATGGGTCTTAAAATTGATCTCCTGAAAAATGTTGTATCATTATATTTTGTATGGATGTAATAAGATGAATAACCTATTATTGTTCAAAAATTATTTTGTGTATGAGAGTAATGCATTATACATTTCTTATCGGTAACCCATTATTTTATTATTTAAAGTAATGCAGAAGGTAATAAGTACTCATTACAAAGTAATGTTTAAAATAATAAGTAGTCATTACCATGTTTTTTCTGGGTTGCTGAAGTCCACTTTTCAACAATTTCATTCACACCTTTCTCTATAATATTATCTGGCTCGTTTATTGTAATCACCTATATAAAAAGAACGATGTCCGTTCTAGGAATCAACTCACGTCCCATAATATAAACCATATCGCAGTATGGTTTAGGGTATTCTATGGCCGGACTTGACCGACTATAATTGGTTTTCTTGTTTCTTTTTTTTCACGCAGACTATTTAGAAGTAGGGACGGACGGTTGATTATTATTCTTTTAGTCCATTATTTGTTTTGGTATATTTACTGTGTGTCTTTTAAGTATTTAATTTTAGTGTTTTTTGTGAAAATATTTTATTGTTTATACGTTATTTATTAAGAAATATACATAACTACATACTTACATATGTGGCCACAACTAGCGTTAACGAATTATAAACGTATTTGCATTTTAATAAATTTTCTAGTTGAATTCAATGACCAGGCATTGTTATTGAAGGGGCCTTAATAATGTGATAAACTGATAACAACAAGTAATGTCTTCGGAAAAGACAAATTTGATAAATATGGAAATATGTTTTTGGAGCTAAGCGTCAAAACACGAATTTGTTCAACGGAACAAATTATTGCAAACAAATGCACAATTAAAGATTTGCATGTAATAAAATTTGATTTCAATATAAAGTTTAATTGACTTGATTAATTTTTTAATAAAATATTTTAACAGTCTTTTAATTAAATATTTAATTGTATGAATTAAAAATTTAATTAAAAATGTGAACTAATTTAAAAACTATACTATATTTCTAAATTGTTCATTTTTTTCTGCAAAATTTTTTTAATTAAAATGTTTATAATTTTAATTAAATTTTTTTTTTTTGGAAAAGTTTTACCGGAATTTGTAATTGAGATATGATTAAAAGTATAGTTGGTCTTAGAGATATGATTAAAAGTATAGTTGGTCATTTTTGATTGTATTTACAAAAATTTTAGTTGATATTCGGTTTTATTTTTTTTTTTGTTTCGGATTGCACCATTCTGATGTTGCTACATTCAAAAGATTTTATCGCCGAACTTTTTGTGCTTTGTTTATATTTTTTTAAATATGCCTCTTATCATTTTATTTTTGCCTCTTATCATTTTATTTTATTGCCGAACTTTTTGTGCTGGGTTTATATTTTTTTAAATATGCCTCTTATCATATCAGCAAAAAATCCAATTGAGGCCCTTTCCAAAATCCGCTCGCGCATATTTTTCACTATACTATATTTTCAAATAGACAACAAAAGATAAGCGTAACAAATATATATGTATTTCTTTGCAGTTCCCAAAAAATCCCCAAACATCAGAATACATTTTCTTTGCTATGTTTACAAAACAAATAAACCTAAATTTCATTGAAATAAAATAGAAAAAATAGAAAAAATGATCAAACGAAAATAAACCATACATGACACTTTTGTGGTGATGATCAAACACCATCCACCATCAATTGACAATGGAGGGTCTTATGGTTTACATGTTTCAAATACATTTTCAAATTTTTATTTTTGTCGACTTACAAATCTTTTACAATATTTCACTTAGGAAGTGATCTATTAAAATTTAAAAATTACAATATTGTATGACGACTGTAACTGTATGGATGATATTAGATTGATGATGCTTGTAAGTAGAGTATTTTAGATAACACAAAATAGATGTATTTCTTATTTATATTACTCACTTCGTTGGTATTGTTTTCAGTGTACAAGTGATGATGCAATGTAAAAAGTGTATTTTGTTGGATTTACAAAGATGCATCGGTTATGTGATGAAATTTTATGTCATTGTATGGAATCTTGATTTCTCCAAAGGAATGGAAATGTTTTTTTTTTATTTTTTTTTAAGAGAAAAGAATGTGAATTTTGATTAGATCTTTACACTTCAAATTTTAAATTAACATTATTGTTATGTTGATAAATATAATGGGTGGTCTACACTCAGAAGATATTCATTATATTCAAGAAATTTTATTACTATTAAGAATTTTTTCATAAACTTTCATAAAAAAATTCATTCGATTTCATAAATTATCTCTTCATAAAGTTAATGAAAACTTTCTTTAGAGCTATGCAATATTTCAAAGACTTAATTTTTTTAATAAAAATTTTATAATTTTCATAATTTTCATACATTTCAAACTTTAGTTTTACGATTTAATTCTCAAGTGTTCAACATATTTTGGACTTCTATGAAATTTTGAACTTCTATGAAATTGTTTAAAAAATCATATGAAGCGGTTTGTTGGCTTAGTTCCAATACATTATTCAAATCATTTATGAAGAGTTTTGTTAATTTATAAACTTTATGAAACAGTTTCGTAAATTCCACAAACGCTTTATTGTCGGAAGGATTCATTAGTTTTATGAAGATTTTCATTAATTCTGCAAACATTTCATAAACATTGACTTTAATGGAACCTGTTTCATTGTCGCCAATGAAGAAATTCGTTACTGAAGTGAAGATAATTCTCTCTGTGTATAGAGTACTTATTGCATTAGCCTTAACCTACAGCTGACCAACAAGATTGAAACAATTTTCAAATTTACTTGCGGATATTTTGCTTTGAAAACATTTTAGTTTTGTAGTTCTATGCTGAGATAGTTTTCTGCATGATATAAACAAATTTTTGCATTAGATATATTTATAAAGTGTAACTGGAATTCGTCCATCGAAACTTTTCATTAAATTAAAGCAGTTTTTCATAAACTTATGCGAAAAGTTTAATTTTATTTATTAACAATTTTATAAGCCTAATAAAAAAGTTTCATAAAAAATAGTTTTATAAAAATGATAAAGCCTTTCCATAAAGTTTAAGAAATTTGTCATTTACTTTGTGAAGAACACTTAATTAGTTTAGTTAAAAAATTGATTAAAAATCATCCAAGATAATTCTCTCTGAGTAGCCGGACATCACACTCGACAGATTCTGCAATGAATAACCCAACACACATAGATAATTCAGTGTACAACAAACGTAGTCACTTGTACATCATACACATAGAGAATTATAGTGGACGAAATATATTGAAAATTTTCAGTAAACTAATGAAACTTTTCTTCACAAAGTAAACGAAAAATTTCTTAAAATGAATAAAAAGCTTCATACACTGACATAATTATCCTTCATGATATCAATGAAATAATATCATTGAATTTTCTTCGTAGATTCAATGAAGAATTTCATTATATCCAAGAAATTTTTTATTAATATTAAGAAATTTTTCATAAACTTTTTTTCATAAAATTTTGAAGTTTCAAAAAAAAAAAAAAATCATTCGGTTTCATAAATTATCTCTTCATAATTTCAATGAAAATTTTCTTTAAAGCTATGAAATTATTTCAAAGACTTAAAGTTTTTATTTATTCATAAAATTTCATAGTTTCATTAATTTTCATACATTTCAAACATTAGTTTTAAGATTTAATACTCAAGTGTTAAACATATTTATAAAGTGTTTTATTATTTCAATGTAGCCCCCTAGTAGAAATTGCACCAACTTTTTTGAATTTCCAACGTTATGCCAATGGTAGCAACCAACGGTTTGCAGCTGCTATCAATCGGCTAACAGACCAATACTCTCAAGACTGTTAATCCCGTGGACATCTATGAAATTGTTTAAAAAATCATATAAAGCGGTTCATTGGTTTAGTTCCAATGCATTCATAAAGAGTTTTATTAGTTAATTCAAGAACTTCTAATAAAATTTTATGAAACTCTTTCATAAATTCTTTAAACGCTTTATTGTCGGAATGATCATTGGTTTCATGAAGATTTTCAAAAATTCTACAAACATTTCATTAACACTGACTTTAATGAAACTTTATTGCTTCTATGCAAAATTTCATTAATATTATTCTCTCAGTGTAGCGTACGAAATATACCTGTTCAAAAGTTTCTGGTACCGTACATACACTCAAAATTATTTGCATGATATTGAAATTTTGAACAAAAGCAATAAAGTTACACTAAAACGATCCATTGAAACCTTTCATTAAGTTAGTGGAAGTTTTCATAAATGAAAAGGTTTCATTAAAAAACGAGTTTAACAAATAATAGGATGATTTTCATTAATTTTAAGAATTTTTTTTTCATTTATTATGAAAATTTGCATTAGCTTAATGAAACGTTTCAATGGAGGAGTTCCAGAGCATTTTCATTGCTTTTATGCAAAAATGCATTAATATCAAGCATATAATTCTTTGAGTGTGGCCCGAAATAGCTAATTTTCGTTTGCATATTTTTTGTGAAGTTTTCCTGACATTTGGAAACTACGACAGCAATGCTGAATCTTTTAGCCTGCACAATTTGAAAAGTTTAATCTTTTCATGGTAAGTGTTAAAATTAAGAACAAGCGACCATTGCCGTAAATTTATGTTGTGGAGACTACCGATCACCGTATCCTTTTGGTATAGTTGTAAAAGGATATTTCGTTCTGTCATCTAAAATATTTCTTCTATTGATAATGCACTGAGGAAATTATTTATCAACAAAATTGAACTTTGAAGCTTTGAAATTTCAAAATTTTAAAGATCTATTTGACATTAACTATATTTGTGTTTAATTTTGTATTTTTAAACTTAAAAAGATTTTTAAGTAAATATTTTTTAATTGTTATTGAAATTAAAAAAATTAGAAAAAGCTCAATTTATATTTTATTTATTTGACTAAAATTTTAATTTATAATGTGTTTAATTAAACATTAATTCAATAAATTATTGTTTTAATGGAAAAACTACCAATTACTTGAAAATAGAAAATTTAATTTTATAATTGAAGAAGACATCTTTGCTATTAAAAATCTAGTGAAATACTCCGAGATTTCTGGTATCAAATATTCTCTCAACAAGTCATCCACAATATTTAACCTGAAGCTAAATTTAATTTTTTATGAATATTTCAATATTTTCAACCATGGCTGGTAACCGATTCAATGTGGTTATCGGTAACGGTATTACAGGGGTAAATATATTAAGGTTACTTCGGTAATGGTATTTCATTGGTAACGTTACTTTACTTATTTCGGTAACGGTATTTTAGCGGTTATACCTGCCGTCCCTGTTTTTATCGAAAGGTGATTTCCATTTATTTACAATATTTTTTGGATGAAATCATACTTTTTTATTCATATATATTTTTTTATAGTTTAATATGTATACTCGTTTATCTAATGTCTCGTAAAATTATAAAATTTATATGGTTTTTATCCTTATCAAATGCTTTATGTGGCATATATCGTAACTATAAACAGTACAATTTTCCTTTATTCTTACTGGTAACATAAAAATTTATATATTTTGATTGATAAACAATATGCAAATGTCTTTAACCTTTTAAGAAAGCGAAACGAAACTATCAAAGAATAATTTAGCATACAACCGGGCAAGGAAGGATGCCTATCACAAATACTTAGATTTCTAGAAAGAAGATTCTTTACATCAAACATGTTGTTAGAATAAATTTTCTTGAAGTTTTATAATCTCTATACACCGAGAGCATTATATTCACTTCAGTAATATATAGCTTTAATGAAAACTGTCACTGGAACTCGTCCATAGAAACTTTTCATAGCATATATGAAACAGGTTTTATTAAAGGCAATGTTTATGAAATGCTTCATATAATTAATGAAAGTCATAATAAAACTAACGAATTATTCCGGCAATGAAGCGTTCATAATATTTATGAAACAGTTCTATAACACTAAAAAGTAAAACAATGAAACTATTCATTAATTCCTTGAAAAAGTGCTTTGGAATTAAGCCAATGAAACGCTTCATAAAGTTGAAATAATAAGGCACTTTATAAAATATGTTGAACAAGTGTTGAAATATGAAAAATAAAGTTCAAAATTTATAAAAATTAATGAAATTATGAAATTTTATAAAAAGAAATAAAAAAGTTAAGTATTTGAAACAATTTCGTAGATCTAAGGAAATTTTTTATTCAATTTATGAAGAGAAAACTATGAAATTTGATGAAAATAACTTTATCAAAAATGTGTTAATAATTATTAATTGGATTTCTAGTATCTAATGAAATTCTTTATTGAATCTATGAAACAAATTCTATGAAATTGTTTCTTTAATATCATAAAGAACATTTCTTTTAGTGTGCCGCAGTTGGTATACGTTCCTTGTGTAACAAAATCTTAGTTTATAACATTTCAATATTTTGCTATTTCGTAAATTTTTTTATCAACTCTTATATCATAAATGTCATAAAAATCATAGCAAATGGCAGTAAAATCACAGTGTGTATTACTCAAACTTAAAATATAATGCTTGCATTTGCATGTTCTAAGAATGGGGTTAAATGCAAAGTAGCCTCAAAATAGTATGTATGAATGGATTTTCTGTCATCTATTCTACAATTTATGTCATTGTAATGAAATTGGATCATAAAAATATTCTATGTTTTTTTAGCCATAAAAATAGATAAAAAAAAATACATAGAAACCAAATTTAAATAAAAAGAAAAATCTTAAAATTTATTACTTTTTATAACACTAAGTTTGGAATATTCTTTAATAAAATGATGGTTGGTGATGATTTCAAACTAGATTAACTATCATTTTAGCGAAATCTTTAAGTAGTGCTATAAAATCATAAAAAAGACAGTCTTTCAAAACGATTTTATGACTATTTTTTCCTTTTAAAAATGATTTCATTGTTCGTACAATTTCTTTTTAATCTCATATATAGGGAAATTGAGCTGTGGCAATTCATTTAAGGGGTTCTAATCACGTTCAATACATTAAATTTTTTTATTTAAATGAAATTTATTTGAATTCGAGGAAGTTTTGTTAAAAACTATAACAAAATGATTGAAGTAAATAACTGGGTGTTTAAATAAATGATGTGTATAGGAAACAATTAACATGAAGGTTTTTAATTTTATGATTTAAACCATAAATTTAAACGGGAATATGTAACCAAAAGATTTTTTAGTCATAACAATTTATAAACATTTTTTTATTATAAATTCAGTCATATATTAAATGTACGCAGTCAGTAGTGACGAATATTTGTTACCCTACAATAATGGGACTAATCTTTTTTCCAAGATCAGGACATAGCACCACTTAGTAATCAATTCTTTGTAGCTTTAATGAAAATTGTCACTGAAACTCGTCCATTGAAACTTTTCATAGAATCTATGAAACAGGTTTCATTAAAGTAAATGTTTATGAATGTTGAAAATCTTCATAAAACTAATGAATCTTTTCGACAATGAAGCGTTTATAGAATTAATGAAACATTTTCATAAAAATTTTGAATATTAGGAAGTTTCCTTGAGTTACTAAAACTATTCATGAATGTCTTAAAAATGCATTGGAACTAAGCCATGCGCACCTCTTAATATGATTTTTAAACAATTTCATTGAAGTCGAAAATAAAAGGCTACATTGAATAAAATATGTTGAACACTTGAGAAATAAATCTTAAAACTGAAGTTTAAAATGTTTAAAAATTAATTAAATTATAAAATTTTATGAAAAAATAAAAAAATTAAGTAATTGAAATAATTTCTTAGATCAAAGAAAATTTATGAAGAAATATATTATGAAGTCGCATTAATTTTTTTTATGAACCTATGAAATTTTATGAAACAAAGTTTATGAAAAATATATTAATATTAATAGAATTTCTTGGATATAATGAAATTCTTCGTTGAATCTACGAAAAGAAATCTATGAAAATGTTTCATTCATATCATGAAGGATAATTCTTTCAGTGTAGGTTTGATATTGCATACCGCTAGGCATTATATATTCTGGAATCGAACTCAAACCTTTTCGTTTGCAGAGCCTACATAATTTTTAAACCCTAACTTAGCAAAATAAAATATAATAAACCCTTTGGTCGTTAAAAGTTTCTGCCTGAGAATTTTTCAATACAGCATTCTTCAAGCAAATCCTTTCTGGGGTTTCTTTTCAATGGCTAATTTTTGATCCTTTTATATATCATTTGCCGCTCTATATCCTTGAATGTATGCAACAACATCAAACAAATGTTATATACAACCTTGATTTGTGTAGGGTACAAAATCAAATAAATCTCAATATTTACCCTTAAATCAGTAAGACAAAATATTATTATGCTGCACACATTACAAATCACATAAATTTTCTCTATATGCATTATAAATAATCCTTACAAATAAATTTTTTTCCTAATATTTCTTTTATAGATATTTCTAATAAATGTTAAGCAATTAAAATGTTTGCTTTTTGCCATAAATAATTTTATGTAAATTCATCTTAACATTTCAAATGAATAATAATTCTCAATCCTGTAACATAAATTTACTAACACATATTAATGACATGACAATAACTACGTTAATGATTGAGAAGCGTCAGTAAAACCTCAAACTCTTTATTATTTTTTTGTTTCATAGAAACATAAAAGATTCCTTCATAAAAGTCCAACTCATAACTGAAAATGCAATTTAATTTTATAATGCTTTGTATTCCAAAATGTTGTATGACTAATAATCGTTCATTTAATGTTACAGTGGCTAAAAGAAAATCATCTAAAGTACTGTATGGGTAGATTTCTATACTACACATTTACTCATACACAGAGAGAATTTTCGTAAACGAGTTTTAATGAATTTTTTCACTAAACTATGAAGTTTTCTTTACAAAATTAATGAAAAATTTCTTAAACTTTATAAAAAAAAGCTTCATAATTTTAATGAAACTATTTTTAATAAACATTTTGTTTATTAGACGTATGAAATTTTTATAAATAAAATGAAAATTTTCCTAAAACTTTAATGAGAAACTGCATTAATTTAATAACAGTTTCAATGGACGAATTCCAGTGACACTTCATAGAACGAGTGCAAAAATTCTTGATATTATGCAGATAATTTTCTCAGTGTACCACCAATAACAGCCATCCACTACTCATACACATTCACAGGCAAAAATGTAATAAACCCTCTGTAACAAAAGCTTGATTATTAGTAGTAAAGCTTTACACGCCATTATAATACACATGTGTACACTCAACTCCATAGACAGAGCTTTGAAAACTGAATTCTTTTAAGAGTGATTTAATAAATACAACACTTAGAATACTATGTAGGTAAAGACCACTGCAAATATAGTTAAAAACAATTGAAATTTCACTTAAAGAAAGGACGACTCATATTTCATTAAATTCAACTAATATTGTCATTTATTTTTTAATTTTCAAAAAATGACTAACAAAATAGACAAACATTTATTTTATTTTTTTTTTTTAAATAACAAAAAACTACTGTAAAAAATGATTGTAAAATCATAAAACAGTCATTTTATGTGGTTTGTATTTTTAAATGAACTACAAGGTTAGTAAAAAATGTTATTTGTTCTACAAATAACTGACATTTACATAAAAAATAAAGAAACTTTATTACAACCTAAACAACTACATATTTTTAAAGCAGAAGTTCCCCGAGTGTATAAAATTAACCATACACTGGGAGAACTATCTTCACTTCTGTAATTAAATTCTTTACAGCTTTAATGAAAATTGTCACTGAAAGCCAATGTTTACGAAATGTTTGTAGAATTAATGAAAATCTACATGAAACTAATGAACCATTCTGACAATGAAGAGCTCTAATATTTATGAAACGATTTAATACAACTTTTCTTGAATGTCTTGAAAAATGCATTGGAACTAGGATAATGACCCGCTTCATATGAATTTTGGAACAATTAATAAAAGGCGATATTGCATTGATAAAGCAATTTACACTGAAAGAATTATCCTTCACGATATTAATGCAACAATTTCATATATCCAAGAAATTTTATTAATATTAATAAAAATAAAAAAAAAAAATAAAATAAATTAAAAAACGCAATTAAACAAATTGCTTAATTATTCATTTTTAATTTAAAATAATCGACCTTAATCCAAACAAAGTACGAAAACTCATATTAAGAAATTTGGTTCATAAAAAAATTCATTCGATTTTATAAATTATATCTTCATAAATATAATCAAAATTTTCTTTAGAGCTATGATGTTATATCAAAGACATAATTTTTTTATTTATTCAAAAATTTCATTATTTCATTAATTTTTTGTTTAAAGTGCTTTTTTATTTTAAATTGTTTTTAAATCATATGAAGCTGCCCAATTCATTTTTCAAGACATTCCTGAAGAGTTTTATTAATTCAAGGAAACTTTTTAATATAAAAAATTGTATGAACCTGTTCATAAATTCAATAAACGCTTCATTGGCAGAATGTTTCATTAGTTTTATGAAGTTTTTCAATAATTCTACAAACATTTCATAAACATTGACTTTAATGAAACCTGTTTCATAGATTCTATGAAAAGTTTCAATGGATGAGTTTAAGGAACAATTTTCATTAAAGCTATGAAGACATTCATTACTGAAGTGAAGATAATTCTCTCAGTGTATAATTTACACAATCGACCGATTTTTTTTATAAAACTAGTTATAAATTTTATGAAAAAAAAAGTTTATGAAACATTTAATAATATTAATTAAGTTTATTTTATATAATAAACTTGTTCATCGAACCTATGAAAAAAAATTATATGAAATTGTTCCATTAATATCATTAAGGATAATTCTGTCAGTACAAGTGAACCGCAACCCTTAGAGAAATATAAAATGTTGTTGGAAGAATATAAAATTTGCTGTATACATTCTAAGTTTTTACACTCATAGCTGTCCATGTATAATAGTACGAAAAAAGTGGCAAAACAGCGGGACTTTTGTAAAATTAACGAAAATTTGATTATATTACTTTTAGAAAGTAATCTTTTTTTCATATCAAAACTTTTTAACAAGATTTGCTATTTGGCCCTCCAAAGACATGCGAAGTAGAAATTTGAATTCAATGAAGTATTAATTCTTTATGAGTTCTACATTTATACTCGTATGGATATCTGTTTAGTTTTGTCTATAGATGTTGTCATATGTGTGCTTAGGATGGTGACCATCATCATCTCTATCCTATTTAATACCGCTTGCGTAGTCTTAAATCCCATGAGGAATTTGACAATAACTCATAAATGGAATTTTTCGCGTCCGTCAAGGCTAATGGTGTTCATAAAAATACAAATTGCTAAGCAATTAGCATTTCAAGTCATATAACCAGACATACTAATGAAGATTATTTGTTAAAAAGGGAAAAACTGTTAATATTAAAAGTTGATAAATACTTATAATGTTTAAAAATTGTATTTTTTATTAATCAGTGGACAGTCATTTTTATACTATCATATTTCGAATTTGTTAATCAGGACGTTAATTAAAACATTTATGTAGAACTTATTTTTTTTTTTACTTCTGTCAAAATCTGGAAAGGCTCCAACTTTAATGCAAATTCTGACGGAAACTAAAAAAAAACAATTCTCTGTATTTTCTCGGTATCGAAAGAAAAAGATGTCCTCTTTCAATTCTAAATATTAAAAAAAAATATTGATAAAGTGTAACGACAAGTAATGTAGTAAATGAAAGACCAAATTAAATACTATTAACCCTCAGCAGTGTTATGCTGTTTTGCAATTGAGTTATACTACGTGCTCGGCTTGAAAATTAAGCAACAAGTTCTTCTACAATTTTTTTTATCGTTGCCATATGAGCCAAAATAAACTCATAAAAAAAAGTTAGTTCAAAAGTCTGTTAAATGGGTTCCAATTCTAATTTGTTCTGTTGATATCTTTTAAATCAAAACTATTTATACAGGCTTATTTTTATGAGTGTAAGTTTAGGGTTAATCGTTTTTTTTTTTTCAAAAAGCAAAATTGGACAAAAACGCCCCTAAATTTCCTGTATCGCAGTGTAGAAATGCACTAACATATAAGTGGTTTTATAAGTACATATTTGGTAATGGGAAGTACTTACAATTGTCATTACAAATCGAATTACTTTTTTATGGTGATGTCGCGCAAAAAAATTCAAAAATAAAAAAATATGTGGTTACCTATATTCAGACCAGTATGGACAAAAGTAATTAGTCCAAAAATAAATATAAAAAACTAAATTTAATAAAAAATATATATTTTTTACTGAAATTATTTTTTTTTATAAAATGTGCACGGGATTTAAACCCGGCCCTCCACACTGTCAGTTAACCGCTCTACATAAATGACTTGTTTGTACAAAATGTCATTACTTTGCAGCTTACAAAAAATTAAGGATAAGTACTTATATATGTACTTACTAAAGTTAAAAATATAATGATTCTAAAAATAGATTTTCAAATTTTTTTAGACCATTACTTTATATTTAAAATAATGATAAAAATAAGAACTTATCAGGAAGAAATGCAGAGGCAAATGTGATGTCATTACTGGTAGTAGGAAAAATAATGACATTTCATTACCGTTTCCACACTAGGATATTGATAAAACTTTATCGCTTTGGTATACTAAATGCCAAATTTGATAAAAATTCGTGCAAAATCCGCATAACTTAACACGATGTCTTTTAAAAGTGTCCAGATAGAATCCTGCATGTCTTTCGACCAAAGCCAGAACTCATTATAAAAAGTGAAGCTTCAATCTTACTTAGAGTTCATTATCAAAAGTTTTTGGTCAAATTTAAATTTGTATTTTTAAAAACCGTAAAAAGAAAATACTACTGGTAAACTACTCATATTTTTGTAAAACCCACAGTGCTAAAAATTATCAATGGTGCAACTAATATTGCACTAGAAAAGTACTATTTTGTTTGTGTTTTGCAAGTGCCACCCGCAAAAATTTTTTCCCAATATTTTTACTAATATGAAAACCAATTTGAAACATTATTTTTTTTTTTTATTTTATTATACTTCACACATATAAGTATGATGTAAATGACTAACATAAGATGGAACTGTATTGCTGCTTTTTAAATGTGTTTTATTATACATATTTCTCAAAACTAATTAAATTGAGGCATTTTCAAAGCACCAACTTTTTTGAACTTCCAACGTTATGCCAACGGTGGCAAATTCGCTCAAACTAATGGTTGGCCACTGTTATCAATCGGGTAACAGGACAATTATATCAAGATTGCTAATTGTACGTTCTGCCAACGCATATCCGACTGTCGACGACGCTTTGCCAACACTGTGCCGATTGTATTTTTATGCTTGGGCAAATTCAAAAATGTATGTATTAGTATCACAAAAATAATTCTGTCAGTGTGGCGTGCCGAATTTTGTACACTCTACATTTATTGAGATTAATAAAACAATTTTTTGGATTAACTTCATGGTAAGCTGTTCACAAAAAATTTTGGAGAACAAAACTCCACTGAAAAAGTTTTTGAGAAAATCCATTTTTAGGGAGAAAAAAAATATTCGAAGAAAAAGTTTCTTAAGGGTTTCTTAAGGGTTTTTATCAACGCTTTGTGTAATTCCTGTAACAAATTTTTTCTTAAGTTATAAAACAATTTAAAGAAAAATTTCACTGTTTTTATTAAAAATTCTCAATGAACTGGAAACTACTCCATAAAAAAATTCTCTGAATCTACAAATCTCGTTTACTCTTTTATTTAGTCTTAACACTTACAAATTTCACTATACAAATTTAACCCTCAACTAGCCATTAAGCATTTATTTATTAATATTTAATGAATACAAAAGTTAAATGGTTCCGTATTAGAAAAAACAACTGTACCCAGATTTGGGTTACTGATTAAAAAAAATATATAAAACACTCACACTTCCACACATCATTTCAAGGTGGTTGGATGATTAACAAAGAAAAAATAAAAAAAGCAGCATTAACCCTTTATTCCAATAACAAAGCTTTTAATGATGGGAAACACAACAAAAAGTCAAATAAATGAAAACCAAAAACAACAAAAGGTCCTGGCAATCAGATACAAGTAATTAAGCACAAAAATACACTTATAAAAAATAACAACAACAACTAATATCGAAGTCAAATTTCATATGAATACCGGACAAAAACAAAAGGGAATTAAAAAGAATTGGTACCTATAGGAGTTTATTTGGTTTTGAAATTTAGAGTAAAAGGGTTACTTTTAGGTTATATTTATGGTCATTAACAATGTTGATTATTTTACTTTTTTGGACGTATGCATAATCCTTTTATGTTAAAATGTGAGTTGTGAAACCTGAATGTCTACATGTAGAGCGTTCCGTTTTTGTTGCTGAGACACGTGACCATCTTATATAGTCAGTCAAATTGTTGTCATCTTTTCATTGAAGAGTCCAGTTAATATTTGCTCGTAGCTTCAGCCCGCATAAAATCACTCATGTTTGAAGTATCAAACTTCCGCCAACGTCATAAAACTACCTATAATTCTTCTAAACTCCTTCTTTTTTCATATTTTATAAGGAGCAACATTTTGAAGTATGTAAAATGTTTTTGTGTTAAAGCTTGATTATAGAGTTAAAGTTTTGTAAATAACGTTGGTCTGACTGTGAAACCACTAAAGGTTTATGATTATGTCGATGATGATGATTACAAAAACACACCCACCTTTTTGAAAAAAGTAAAAAAAAAAAAACAACAGCGTGCGAAAAAAAGAAATACACAAACCATTTCCCTCCCCCAAAAAAGGGTTAAGTACCTTACAATCATGCTTCCACTCTATTTTATATATTCTGGCCATTAATGCTGATTGACGCCTTTTTTCTCCAGTAATTTTGTGTAATTGAAACTTTTTCTTTTTCCATACCGATTCAATGCGATGCACAATGTTATTGTTCTCTTTTATATCTTTTGTTTTACTTTTTGTCATCAGCCTAAAATCAGGATGTCTATTTGTATAGAAAAAAATCCTTTGATGATTTTTTGGTTTGGTTTGCTAGTAAATGCGCTTTTTGTAATCATCCTAAACTTATTCTGTTCTTTTTTTCTCGCTCTCTCTTTTAGAAAAGTTTTATGTTTTTTAATTTTGTTGTTAATATCCTTTTTTCAACAAATTATGGTTTTGTATCACCTTTTTTTAAAGATTTCATTTTGAGCTTTATTCGTTTATGGGAATACTTGTCATTAACATTAGAAATAATGATAATTGCGTTATCTTGGTTTTGGCATTTTTAAATGACAGTCGAAAAGAGAAATAAGAAGACATTTAATTATAAGAAAAGGTTTTCAGTTGTAAGTATTAATTTGATTATATTTAAAAAAAGAACGAGACATTGAAATTAAAAGAGTTAACAATGCTTAAAAAACAAATATTAAATCCAGTAAATAGATAATGGAGTTGGGAACTTATATCCGCGCAATAATGATATCGAATAGTAGTGATATCAATATAATCTTTACTAAAGTTTGCTGTTCGGTTTTAACCGAAACCGAAAACCCAGTTTTTCTAGCCTCAAAACCGATAAAAATAATTCGGTTTTTAATAAATACTTCAGCCAATTAAAAAAAAAAAAATGTTACTAATTTTGAATAATAATTATATTCCGAGAATTTACAATTATATTATATATTCAAAATTATATATTATTATATTCAAATTCATTATACGGAAAACTCCAAAAATACACATAAAATTGCTTGTTTTTGAATCATGAATTTCGAAGAAACCTCAACATTTTTTAAGACTTTGTTGTTAATCAATATTTCGTGTATAATTAGGGTGACCATTCGTACTGATTTGATCAGTACATGTACACTCAAACATAAAAGTTCGTAAAGTTAGCAAAAAAAGTTAGTTGAGTAAGTAAAATGTCTGCTGGGAGGATCCTTGCAGAAAAATTGCTAATATATGCAAAAGTGTTTTGCTGTACATCAGTGAGTTGATTTTTAGCAAAAAATTACTAAATTCAGTAAAATGTTTTTCTGACACTTAGTTCAATGCAATTAAAAATAGACATGTTGAAATCAACAAAAAAATGTTTCTGGCGCTTTGTAGATCGAAAAAAAACTAAAAAACTTAGTATAAAATTTTTACTGTAGTTAATTTATTTTGCTGAAATTTAAATCTATTTTTCTGTGATTGTTTTAAATATATATAAAAAATATAAATATAATACAAAAAAAAAAAAAAGGAAATAAACAAAAAAATTATTTTGTTTGATGTGTAGTACACAAAAGAAAAATATAAAATGAACGAAATCAATCTCGCTTGCATTTTGTATAAGTCTTATAATGGTTGTGTTTGCTATTAATGTGTTTATCAGTACAATTTTGGCACAAACTTTAATTAGTTAAACATTAGTGCAAAATGAGTTTTTTGGTAAAAGCGTTTACCTAAAATTTAAGCTGAAACCGCGATGTCAAATATTTTAAATTAAACGTTTAACAAAATTTTCATAAACTTTTATTTTTGAGTGTACTGGTTTTTTTGTCATGGAATAAATGTGAAAACCCCGAAAAAAGGAAACTGGGACATATTTAATCTACCTTTTTAAACATTAAAAGTAAAATTGATACGATAAAGAATTGCGCTTGATAATTAGTTTAGTACTCTTTATCACATATCTCAATTTAATAAAAATCTCAAACAACTAATTCTTTAAATTTCCTAGTGGGTCTTTTTTTAACAAAAGTGGAAACATTAAACCTATATTGATCAAATTGCATAAGTGGTTTGTATCAAGTGGAAATGTTTTTTTTTATCAACTGAAAAGTTTTACAATCTTGTAGTATATAATATAAATTACGTTTCATGGGACTTTTTTGTCTCCAGGCCATTAACGGTTAAAATTTGTTTAAATAAAAGTAAGGATAATTATAGTCTAATCAAATTTAAGTAATATTTTCCGAAAATTATTCACACTTTGATGAAAACACTAAAATTTTGCTTAGTTTTTGACAAAATAATCAATTTTCATAAAATGTCCTGAAAAGGGGTAGCCCGATTTACCTAATTTATTATTTCTTTTTAATTACAACTATTATATTATAAAAATAGCAATCGACATTTTCAAATTAGGGATTTTAAAAAAATCTTTAAAACTAATTATAAAAATCACGTTTATGCATTTTAATCAAATTTGTGGGTCATTTTTGATTCCAGGCTAAAAGGCGTTTATGTTATCCGAAGAATTAGATAAATGAAATGAAAAATTTGAATTTTTCAATAATTCGAATTTTGGGAATTTTTAATAAAAATACACCTTTCTCAGTAGGGACATTTTCAGCCGAAATTCTGCTTGGGTTAGCGTTTTCCAAAAAAAAAATGATTTCTTCCTTTTGAAACCATTTGCAAAACAACTGGAGATATAGGGACAAATCTCTTTTTATGTGACATCATAATGAGCACTTATAATGTTATTGGCTGGTCGGTTCACTAACTTTTCATTTAAATAAAATTTTTTTAGTTTTAGTTTTTTAAAATATTATTAAAATATTAAAAAAGCGATAAATGGATTAAAACAAGCGAAACTTCAGTAAAAAATATGTGTTTAACTCCAATTTCAGTAAAAACAAATGCATACACAGAGAGACAAAATATTTAACTAAAATATTTTTCATATTTGATTAAAAAATATTATTTATTTAAAAACCATTTATAAAATAAATATAAACATAGTTAAAATAAATGTACTAATAGTTGCCAATAAACTAGTTTGACGCCTTCACGCATGTCACTTTTAGAAGACTCATTGTTATTTTAATTTGTAAATAAATGGTAAGTGCATAATTTTTGGCTTAAATAGACAAAGTGTTTTTTATTTTGTGTAATATTTTTAAGGAAAATAATTGTTAAAGTCATTGTTTAAAAATGTGTGTATTTATTTTAGTTTCAGGATTATTATCCTTGCTTAATTATACCATCGATCTTGGACAACAACCACCGTTCTTGGCCACAAATTCTACAGGAACGGCCCAGCGTCATGGTCATTTACTTCGTGGAAGAGATGACTTATTCGTAAGTCTAGTTACTCAATGTAAAAATGATGCCATGTTAAAACTAATTATAAAATAATTAAAATAAGAAAAAACAT
This sequence comes from Delia radicum, assembly GCA_021234595.1. Lineage (NCBI taxonomy): Eukaryota > Metazoa > Arthropoda > Insecta > Diptera > Anthomyiidae > Delia > Delia radicum. Next base: position 241,469,504 of record CM037853.1, read on the forward strand.
ACTTTGTGTTAAATCAACAGCGTTTTAATTTATTTTAAGTATGTTTCTACTTGATTTTAATATTTTTTTTCTTAGTGTACTCAATTGTTTTTATATTTTTCAGTTTTCTGTTTTTCTATGTTGTCCTGAAAAAAGTTCTGAATTTAAAAAAACTGAGGTGAAAATCATAATATTTACGCGATATTAAGTAAGATTTATATTTTGCTGCCTTTGTTTGCCGATGTCTGAAGTTCTGAGTAGAAACGAACCCACTCAAATTAAGTAATCTTAATTTTTGTTACAACTTTAAGCGTATTTTTTAACGTTCATTCCATAAACTAAACTTACTTTTTAAGAAAGAAACAATTACTTCACTTATCAAATTGATTTCGTTTCTTTTTTAACAAATGACTTAAGCAGCTTTTATAAATTTACTAACCATGACAACAATGTGTTCAAATAGCAGATAAACATTATAACAAATTTCAGCAAATAGATCCTTAAATTGTAGAGAATTAACTAAATTAACAAATTATGTCAAACAAAATAAACGAAAAATCCAAGTTGAATATAAACTACTATTACGCATTAACTGGAGGGGGTTGTTCTTTGACATTTCAACTGACAATTGACAGATGAAGTAACAGTCGCCAAAATGACAGCTAAACTTAATATAAAAAAAAAATAAAAAAGGAACATTTTTTTACAAAAAAACATATTAGGTCAATAATGTTAACTATAGAAAAGACAAATGATGTATAATTATTTAAGTTGTTTTGGGGGATTAATACAGTAATGTAGCAATATAAAGCTTGTTTTATTACAAGGAAAAACTCGTATAAATATTTCTTAACGCCGAAAAGTATACTATACATTTGTAGGCTAAAAAAAACTGCTTCTAGGATGAAATATTGTTTACTTATAAAGCAGTGCGAAGTAAAAAAGTGTTTTTATATTTTAAATATTTGTTTATTTATATTATACTCATTAAAAGACTGTCATTATCAAACCACCCTCATAAATGTTGCTATTTTTTTCGTATAAGATCTTAAAAAAATAAACATATTTTAATCTTAATGATTCCCTTAGTTATTTTTTTTTTGTTGTAATATAAGCTTTTTAAAAAAACTGAAAATAAAATATAAACAACAGCATTAACAAAATAAATATTAACGTTTTTGGGTACAACAACAAAAAAATAAAACAGCGCAAATGTTAGGTAAATACAAATACAATAAAAAAGCATCAAAATTATAATCCTTTAATTTTTTTCAAAGCTTCTTTTTTCGCCAAGCAACTATATACCTAAACGCCTCAGGCATTTGTTAGAAAAAATCGCAGACTTGATATGTTTCCACTTCTTTTTTTGTGTAGTTTATTTACTGACTTTTGTAAAAGGATAAGAGAATTGTAAATATCTAGCTTCAGGGTCATATAATGAAATGGAATTAAAAAACAAAAGTATTTATTTTTATTGTTTATATGAATGTTAAATTATATTTAGTAAAATTACAAAACAACAAAACTGGTAAAACTGAAGTGAATAAGATGTTAGCTAACAAATTTATATCATGGAAACAAAAAATTTCAGAAAACAAACTCATATCTAAGGCTACGAAAGTGATACAAATGTAAGATAAGCTTCAAAATTTCTGCCATATCGAAATTACGCCTAAAAGTACGCACTGACATTAATAAAATATTCGAGCATTAAAGTATTCTTCATAGAAATTGTAGCTATTAAAAATATTTTGACGAATAAGTTTTTTATCTTAACGCTACATTGGGGTCGTTAACTATCCACAATACATTTATTAGAAAAAAAAAATATTTAACAAATTAAATTAAATTCTTTTCAAATCTATATTATTAATTACTATTAAGAGTATAAAATATTATTTTATGTTGCATTAAGTGAAATATGCATTAACATAACTTTTTTATAAAAAAATAAAATTATATATCAATTTTGAAAAAAAAATAAATTTTGAACATTCAGCGTTTGCTAATGGTACTTTTTTCATGCTTTTTTCAGTACTGATGTTGTTGAAGAACATCTAAAATATCAGTTGCCAGACTTTCCAATAAAAAGTTATAACAAAAACAAATTTGTATGAGGTAGTAAACTACCCTATGCTAGGTTGCAGGTGTTAAAATATATTATAATATTTGATTATGTATGGTGTCATGCATAGCCATATACTAATGTATGGTTCTTATGTGGTAACATATAAGTATAACGATATATTTTTATGTATTGAGCTTTATAACATTATATAAATAAGCATATATTGTCATATACAATAATACATTCACATATATGGCATAATAATATAAAACAACTTAATATATTACTATATATAATACGAAATAATATAAGATATCATTATGTAAGATTCCATATATGATGCAAGATTAACAATAAAGTTTGAGATATGATTATTTATAGTCCAACATCATTAATATTTTGTATGCATATAAGACATAATTATATAAGTCTTTTTTTTATTTTTTTTTTAATTCAAAACTAAATATTTCATGGGATTAGGGTAGATCTACTTTAATCTCAAAATATTTAATTCAATTCACTAAAAATCACTTATATTTTTGGATCTAATTAGATCCAATTTGATCTAAATAAATACAATGGGATTTTGAAGCACTTCATCTTTCCAAACCTTTCACCTCTCCACTATCCCCTTTCCAAAGAAAGCAACACATTAATAAATTGGAAGAATTTGCAGAGAGAAAAAAGAACAAAAAAAACATATTACAGAACCACAGAACTTTAATGCAATATTTTTTAGCCAAGACTAATTTTTTCAGAATTGCAAAGATACTTCTAAACCTGTGACTCGATAATTACTTTAGGAGCCGGTCTTATTTTGACCTACCACTGGCCTGGTACTTTCAGACCCATCGCGTTATAGAGACCTTTAAACCGATCACGTGATAGGAACTTTGAGAACCGGTACTGTTTTAACTTACCACGGGACTAGTACTTTCAGACATATAACATGAAATATACTTTCATACCGATCACGTGATAGGTACTTTTGACCCACAGGACTGGTACTTTCCGACCCATCACGTGATAGAAACTTTTAAATCGAGGAAGGTAATTAAGAATCCGGTCATCTTTTCATCTATCACACGATAGGTATTTTAGGAACCGGTCCTGTTTTCACATACCAAGGGACACGTCCAAATTTCCAACTGACTACTTTTTTCCCTCAGGGATACTTAAGGTATCTTATTGGATATTACTGGATGAAGAAAAAATTGGATAAGATTAAATATCGATCTATATCGAATGAGATATGATACTATATTTCAGACATAATTTTTTTTGAGCAGGTTTCCATTTATAAATTAACTAACCGCTTGTATTTAATAACTTTTAGTCTACCTCAAATTAGCACTTCTAACTTCCACTTCGATGTATGTATATTATCTCTTATTTTCGATTTAATTATTTATAATTTGTTAAACATTTGCTAATTTTTACATAACATGTGTTGCTTAAAATCCCAAACAAATTAGTCATCATTAGCATTTGGTTGGATTTTTTCCCTAATGATATTTGTTGTTATATTTTTGAACTTAAGCGTTAAATAAGCGCATTAAATACGATTACAAAAAACGACAAAAAAAACTAAATTAAATGAAATTATATACCACAGTTAAAATAACAACAAATCGCCCATTCATATGAATACAGTGGTGTTCAAAATAATACAACTTTTTTTTGTTAAATTGATCTTCAAAATCACTTAATACATGTCAATCGGCGCGTAGTTAAGAAGAATTGGTTAAGATAGAATTTTAGTGGACGAAAAATAATAAAAAATTTCGGTGAACTAATGAAACACAGAGTGAAAGAGAAAATTCTTAAAATTAATAAGAAGCTCCATGCTTTTTATGAAACTATTTTTTTTAATAAAACTTCATCATTGAGTGAATGCAATTTTTAACAAATAAAATAATAATTTTATGAAAACTTACTTTAACTTAATGAAAAGTTTCAATGGACTTGCTTCAATGCAAATATTCATTAATATCATGCAGAGAACTCTTCCAGTGTAGACCAACCCCTCGTATTAGGCGGATTATCTTCAATGAGGTGTTTTTGTGTTTATTATTTTTATTAGCTATTTATAGTTTTTTTGTCTTTAATTCCAATGATTTCAGATGGGAAGATTTTTAATTGCTTTAAAAAAATTAAAATTTCACATTTTTGAGATTTTTTGTCTACTAATATATAGCAAACATTTTTTCTGATTTTAGCAGATTAAATTCTAATTTTCAATTAACAAAAACTTAGCTTAAATATAACTAAAATAAACAGTTTTATTGCTGCTTTTCTTAATTTATTAATATTTACCAAAAAAATATGCTACTTTCTGCCGTTTTTCTTGTTTTTAACTAACTTTTCTTAACTTTTTCTGCTATTTTGACTGATTTCTGTGAGTGTACCATAAAATTTTAAATATAAAATTTGCTTCATATTTTCAATGACTCTGCTAGTTTATTGCCCACCACCGTGCCTCTTCTCATTTTAAAATGAAAGTCAAAAGCGTAAAAGCGCATTTGTGACATTTTCCATAAAAAAACAGAGACATCCAAAGCATACCTTCAATTGAAACTTACTTTGAACAATTTTTGCATGAATAAACATTTGCCATGTTTGAGTTTCGTTTTTTTTTTTTAAATGACCAAAAATGTTTATAACTGTGGAAAGACAAAAAGGATAATTTTATAGAAAGAAGACAAAGATGAAATTTGCAACTTTTCATATAAATTTTTAAACACACATCGCTTTGGTCATCAGACAATTTGTCTCTGAATTGTTTTTGAAATGTTATTGAAAATAGAGATGAAAAGCCGAATATTTATTTTTTTGTTTTGCATTTGAAAAGTATGAGCCCTTTTTTTTGTTTAAGTGCAGACGGTGTATGCGATTATACCTTTTGGCTAGTGATGAGATTTTGTTAAATGCATGAATACATGGCGACATATGTTAACGCCTCGTTAAGCGTTATAATTACGATATTAAGCTTATTTAAATAAAAAATAAAGTACTAAAGAAGATCATGTTTAAATTATGAAATCAATTACAGTCTAAACGATACTTTAATATTTCGAAATAAATTAAGGCACTTAATAAGTATAAAAAATCTATAAATATTTTATATTTAATATAAATAGCATACTTTAGGTTGCTTCGTTAAGCAACAATTTTGTTGCCTACTTTTAGGAATTATTTTAACATCAACGCTTGTCTTCTCATTATAGAAGTTTTCATAAAAACCTTATAATCTCTGAACTCATATGGTCAAACGATAATAAACAATAATTGCCGAGTTTATAATCAAGAGTAAAACAAACCCATTTAATACATTTTCCCTCTTTATACTCACATGTGAATGTGTTGCTAAGCAGATGTCACAAGTTCATCATAAGGTTTGTTTTTATGACAAATTACAATAATTTGTTTGAATCAGTATAACAGGCCACAGAACAATTATAATTGCGTGAACAATAAGATGCTGTAATTACATACACTTTTACAATTACCAAGCGACAAATGAAACCATGCCAAAGGAAGATAAAGGTATTTTATGTATTATTATAACAGGTGGGGTTTAGCGAAAGTTTTCAAAATACATAACATACTTTAAGGATTTAATATAGGTTTTTAAAAATTCAGAAATAGTCGGACTGTATTTCAAATTAAAGCATTTTAAAGTAATTTTCTGGATATTTTCATATTCGAATTCTGACGCACTTTCCAACTCAAATTTCCCATCATCCTTAACCACAATTCAATATGTAGTTAAGCACATTGAAAAAACTTTAGAAAAAGTTTTATACGGCATAAAGAAAACTCAAGCTCCTTTAAGCCTACCATAATGAACATCAATCAAATATAATGACTTATCAAAAAAAATAAATATTAAAAATAAAATACGCCACAAAAAAACATTTTATCAACTAAAAATATCAAATAACCTTTAAAAAAAACTTTCAAAAACATTCTAAACAACAAAAAATATTTTATATTTATAATGATGTGTGACCATATTACAATAATTTGAAAAATAAAATTCATACAACAAGTTTTAGAAAAACATGAAAAAGACATGTGAAATGGACATAAGATCAGATTACATTGTTAGAAAGGTATAGAAACGCACTCATGGTAACAATCATTTCCACATATGAATGAGTATGTGAATATGTTGGTAAGTGAATGATGACGGTGGCGATGACGATAGAAAAAAAACTAAACCCACACACGTGTAATATTAAAATATAAATGTTTTTTTTTTGAAAAGAAAACGAAAAAAGGATTTTAGAAAAAGTTTCGAAACAAATATAAAAGTAATTGCCAAAAAACCACACATGACTTTAAAAAATACCTGTTAAGGATCTATGTTCACTGAGGTTATCTTAAACAGCAGGATATTATTATTTTTATTATCCCTATATTGTTTGTATGTTACTCACAAAAAACGTGTTTAAGTTATGATTGCAAAATATTTATGTATGGGTTGGTCAAAAGATATGGGATGTAAGAAAATGTTTGTGGCAGTTAAAAACGACTGCATTACACTCTACTCTTCGCCATTATCAAATTGAAATGGTTTAAAGATCGGCTACAATACGTACACTGAAAAAATTATCGTTAATGAAACGATTTCGTACACACAGAGAAAAAATTTGCTGTTTGCCAACTGAAATTCGGTTACTTCGACTCAAATTCGGTTATTACGAATTTCAGTCGGTTGGTACTACTCAACATTAGCTTTCACAACAAAATTCGGTTAACTCAACTGAATTTCAGTTGCAACACCCACAATATTCAGAAATCTAATGTAAATATCGTTGTACTAACAGAATTTTTAAGTTGTTACCATTAAAATACATTTTTAAATTTGGTTGGCGCTTTATTTCTCTGGGTGTAGTTTCAACAAAGAATTCCATTGTATACAAGAAATTCAAATAATATTATGAAATTTTTCATAAATTTCATTCCTTCTTTTTATAATACTAGTTTATATTAATAGAACTTCTTCATTGAGTGAATAAAACTTTAAACAAACAATGTTTTTAATCCATTTTTTTAAATTCATTAATATTATGCAGATAATTCTCTCAGTGCGAAACATGAAATAGCTTTTGAATGAAAATGTGGAATCTAAATTTTAAAATGTTTAGATATGACCATATAAAATTATATTTGAAATTTGCATCTATTCAATGAATCATGAATTATTTAATATTCATTGATACATAAATATGTATGAAGTTATATATAAATATATATGATATGATATTTATATATATTTATAAAGACTCTGATATAATTGCATAGATTCAATAATTATGTATGGTCATATCTAAACTTTCTACACTAAAAATTAAAGAGTACATATCATACATAAATTCGACTTAAATCGTTTTCAAATTATTATAAATCTTTTAACATAACTTTATCTACATTGTGTAGCGCACAAAATCACAAAAAGCAATGTATTCAAAGGATACATTGATTTATGTTTGCCAAGATAATAAAGAAAGTAATTCATTTTTCAAATATTTTGACTAATTTCTTTGTGTAAAAATTTATACGAGTATTTCGTTTTCTTTAGTTGTTGTTTCCGTGTACAATTTCCCTTTAACAGCATCTTGATCTTGACCAGAATTTTTGTCGTAGAAATTTATGGTATTTGTTTTTATTGTATGCGTGCTTAAAAAAGGCTTTGCTGAATTATGTGCGAAATTTTGTTTTGCTTTTTTGATTTCGATTTCAGATTAACTTCTATATATGTCTGGTAACCATATCAATGGGTCATATGTGTCACATATGTATGAGATTTATTTTCATGCAATTGTTTGTATGACAACATATTGTTTAGTTGACTTCAAAGCCAAATGATTTTATGGTTTTGTCACATACTATAGGATTAATTTTTTTAGTTTTTCTTTTATTATAATAGGTATTTTATATTGTAAGGATAATAAAGGATTTAGATTTTTTTGGAATTTATTCATATGTCAAGATAAATAACTGATAAAAAATAATAATTGGGTGTTTCAATTTAGAGCATAAATATGTATTAATAGGACATTAACTTAAAAGAGTTCATTTAATTTAAGAAGGAATGTTTTTCTCAAATGAAATGAAAAAAGATGTTTAATTAGACCCCAGTAAAATAGTTAAATTTAAATAACAGATTTCAGAACAACTTATAATAGGTTCCAATTTATGTTCTATGAAGTTTGTTTCTTTACCTCCATATAAGAACAGGTTGCTTTAGAACTGGTTCTAAAAGCGAAACTTTACATTTTGACTCCCAGGAACCTGTTCTAGAACCGGTTCTAAGCAACCGGTGGTAAAAGATGCTGTTCTGAAATAGATTCAGAGGTAACTAGTTCTTAATGCCGTTTTGTTATGCTATTTCAGCGAAATTTTAAAATTTTTGATATTTTTGGTTTAAAAACTTTAAAAGTTATAGGACTTTTAGGAAATTTTTATTCAAAAGTTGAGAGTGAAAATCCGAAAATATCTCTCAAGTTGTATAAAAACTAGGTTAATTTTATTGCAGTTTCATAGTAGCTTCTAGTAAATATAATATTTTGTCTTTTTTGTCACTAGCCGTTAGGGATGCCCATCGGTATTGATATTTAAAAATCTCAAAATTCGGATTTCGGGATATTTCGGTATTCTGATATTTGTTTATGTTAAAAGAAAATAGGTAACCACAACAAAACAATTCAATTGGCAACAAATTCGCTTATCAGTACGAATATGTTTTCTGTGTGCACCTTTCGCGGAAGAATTTCAGGTACTTTTATGGTAAAAGTGTTCTAAAAATAATACTTGTTATGTTCGATACTCTACATCTAAAATTTGTGTTCATCTACTTTTGAAAAACGTTTTTTTTTGTGATTAAAATTTCACATTTTTTAACTTCTGATACGATTTTTCGCTAGTCACTTCATTTACTTAAGTTTTTTTTTTATTTAATTCAACAAAACGTTGAGTGCCAACGAAATTTCACTAGCGTGACATAGTTTTGGCTGCCCGGTCTAAGAAATAATCAGCTAATCTTGAACGGAATTGACACAGAAAAAATTATCAACCTAAAATATCTAATTAAAGATTTGATTTGAATTTAATTTGTTTCTAAACAAATATTTAATTGAATCAATAAATATTTTTATTGACTTTTAAATATATAAATACATATTTTATTTTAGACGCAATTATCATATTATTTTTTCATACACTGTATGCATAAATAGAAAATTTTCAGTATAAAATACAAATTACATTTGAAGTTAACAAACAAAACAAGCACACACACAAACAGACTCACCATTGCAAAAAACACACATACCAACATATAGATCACACAATTTTTTTGTGAGTATCATATATTTTTTTTTTGTAGAAGTTATTTATAACTTTTTTTTTCTTCTTAATTTTAAGAAAAGGTTTAATTGATTCAATAAATTTTTTAATTGAAAACCGTTTTTAGTTTTTTCTGTGTACTTGTGATACAACAACGTTAGTCTTTTTATTTCCTTAAAGGTACGTTTCAGAACGATATTCTTTTTCATAGAATTATGAGACCGTTTTCACTATCGCAGTTCCCTGGAATAACGGTAGTAAATTCGCCCTTGTCCAGTCTGGCATCGATATCGAAAACGATGTCATAATTTGTGATAATAGTAGTATTTAGGGCTAGGAAGTTGATGTATTTATAACCGTGTTTTATATACTGATTTCTTTCAACGTTTTCAACATTTGTAACACAATTCAAGTAATTTTTGTCTTAGAAATTGTTCAACAATTTTAAAATTGACCACCGTAAGAAAGTTAGACCTATACTTTTCTACCGTGGTAAAGAAAACATGTTTAGAAAATATGTTTATAAATTTGGAGAAAAAAATTTATAAAATATATAAACTTTGTAAAAAGCTGATAATAGTAAAGGATAAAAACAAAATATTCTTGAAAACATGCATTTTAATTAAAAATATGTAAATATATGCATTTATAGCAAAATATGTAGCAAAATATGCAGTTACAGCAAAATATGTAAAAATATGCATTAACAAATTAATGTCATTTTTTGCAAATTTGTTGATTCGCAAAGATAATTGGTTACCTTTATCCTCCAGCTAACTACAACAAACATGTATTCACATGAACTTCCGAGCCCTTGTAATATGAAATTTAAAATTTTAAAAATAAACAAAGACAACGAACCACTAAATATTTCAATATATCGTGTATTTATTTAAAATTTTATATGAAAAAAAACATATTTTTAACAATTTTACAATAAAGAATTGGGAATATTACGAGTGCACTCGCAAGAAAAGAATAGGGGTTGTTCAGAACCGTAAAAATAAAAAAAATATATGAGAAAAATCAAGAAAAACCGTAATTCATCTAAAATTTTTAGAAAAAAAAAACAAAAAAAATCCGGGATTTAAAAAAGATAATCCCTGCATTCGGGAATTACTAAATCCCGGGATTTCTCGTTTGGCGTAGGGATGCCTAAAAGTTAAATTATATTTTATATTCACCTAAAAATTTGTTCACCTTAAAAAATTTTTTATTTCACCTCGAAAACTTGATTCAATTATATTAGCAAATTAGCTTTTTTCACTGCTTTATTTTTTTAGCTTTGTATTTCCAATAAATATAATACATTTAAAATATCAGTTCTTAAATCAAATTAGCGTAAAAGTATTTTATCCACAAAATGACTCGTTAACTACAAAATAGCTTGAGGTAAACCTAAACTAAGCACTATGCCAAAATACATAGTCACAAAACCTTTTACAAAGTTCTGCCAAAAATTTGTATCAAGTTTTAAAAAATTTCTTCTTATTAAGTTCAAATTTGGTATCCCTCTACTTGTAACGATGATTCCTTTTACTTGTGCGACAGTGTTAAATGGCTGCAATATGTCATTTTGGCAAAACATGAAAGGAGCAAACGATGATGAACAACAATAGTTAAAATTTTGCATATCTATTTAAAATATCTGTTACTAAACATTTTCAACCAACCGAGCCAACCAGCAACAACCATTCTACACTGAGAAAATGTTTTTTGGACGAGTTTTAAAGAAAATTTTTCACTAAACTACTGAAAGTGAATGAAAATTTTTTTTAGATTTTATGAAAAAAAAAACAGCAATATATTAATGAAAAGTTTCAAAGAAATAATGACAAGAACACTTCAAAAATTCATTGATATCATGCAGAAAATTCTCTAAGTGTAGTCAGCCAGGCATTTACTCAAAAGTGATATTTTTGTACGTAGCTTAATAGCAAAACATTTGTATGAAAAATAGCCCGGATGCTAATACGTTTGACTTCCGTTTGACGGATTACTAGTGTTCAGATGATGATAATGATGAAGAGGATTGTTTGGTATTTTTAAATTATGGTTGATACCCAGTACTTGTTTTGTGGGTATACGAGTATTGTGAGAGTATTTGAATGTTCTTGTTTTATTGTGCAGATTTTCATTACTCTACAAGTTGTATGCTATCAGTTAATTTGTTTTTTTATACTTAAAATTTAACTTTATAAGACAAAACGGAATTGAAAAGTTTTATAAGTTGTCTTTGAGCTACATGGATATTGACGACTAGCTTAAACGTATGACTATATCACTGGTTCCAAAGCATCAAATTATGATTGGGAATATGTAACGATTATAGTATAGTTCTAATGATCATAATATGATACTTAATTATCATAATATCAGCCGAGGTAACCACAATATGATCACTTAGGATAATTTCTATTAGAATTAGGATCATATTGATATAAAAGCGAATTTTCATCCCTTACATAATGCTCTACAATCACATTTTCCATGAAAATTTTATTTATTGTAATAAAAAATATATATCGATAGGTTTGAAAATTGTAAGTGAACATTATCAAATTATCAACAACATATTTAATGTAACGCCTGCTCTTGTGAAAATTCAAGGCAAATTTAGCTCATTTAAAAAGTCTACTATACATGTTGTATGCAAAATATAATTTCTTATTCAATACCTCAATGCTAAAGTGTTGATAGCAATATTTCATACAACGTTTTTTTCTCTGTACACATCTTTACGATTTTTGCATAGATATGCAAATAACTGTAATGATTTTGCATCAATAACAGCAACAGGATATAAACCACATTTTCATTTCCCTACACAATAACGGTATATACTCTCACAAGCTACTGTATCTCTGGCACTATCTCTTTGTAATTTTTTGGCACAGTTTTTTATAGTCATCGTCCTGAACATGAGTAACGACCGGAAAGAACATTTTATGGTTGCAACGATAGCTTAAAAGATAAAAATATTGTATAAATAACACAAATGAAACAAAAAAAAAAACAAACGCCCGAAAATTTAAATCATGAAAATGGTGTTAATGATTGGCATGAAAAGAATTTTTTTGCAACATGAAACAAAAAAAATTATAATAAAGGGAAATTGAAAAAGCTTACCTTAAGTGATGACAATGATAATAGCATGGAAAGAATCCTTAGGCTAGAATAGCAATTTAGATGATGGATTTTATTTAATGACTCAAAAACTTTAAACAAGGAGTACAGTAAAAGACAAAATACTGAAAATTAAATAACAGGGATGTTTGAAATAAAGCAGGGTTGCATAGAATAGCAATTGCAAAATTGAATAAATTGCTAAAATATGAAAATTAAGCGGGTAATTTATAAAATGCAAAATGTTATTGTATTCTAACAAATAAAAACAATTTAAAAGGATTTACATAATTTATGTTGAATAAACAAATTTATTAAAAAAAAACAATATCAAATTATTGTTGTTAAAATTTGGTCAAACCAAATGGTCTACAAAATAAAATTTATGCATAAACTAACTAACATCTAGGCTTTAAATTAGATTACCTTGATGTTTTTTTTTTCTTTTTTTTTTTGTATAAAACCCCAAACAAATCTAAATAATCTTGTTAAATTTTCTCTAAAATTACATAGTTTTTTTGTTGTTTTATCATATGAAATGATAAAGAAGGGTTAAAATTGAATTTCACGCATATGTGCTTTTATACAATTTAGCCAATTTTCAATATAAAAACAACATAAAAAGGGTTATATAGTATACGAGATATGTGATTTTTCAATACATTTTTCCATATTTTCTTTTTTTGGTGTTTTTATTACAACTCAATCATCGAATTTTTAACACGCCACATATAAAAACATCATTGATAACATAAATTCAATACAATATTGTATTCTCACCCTTTTGCAAATCATAAATTTTTTTTTAAAAAAATCACTACAGTTATCCTTTTATCACATAAAACATGTGATGTGTTGATGATGAAATTTGGAGAAAAAAAATTCTTATAACGACACATTTTTTTAACAACAAAATCAAAGTGACATGCAGTATTTGTATAGATTGTGTTAAGTAGCCACAGGGCTTTTAATATTTATATTTTTTTTTGGGAATATTTTGCATATTTTTCTTTTTTCTTTGCAAAATAAAAACATGTTTGTAGAAAATGTATTTAAGGCATTATAGTATTAAATATGTTTGAGTGTAGTTATAAAAATAATCATACGCAGCGATTTTTGTATGTGCTACGCTTTAAGTTAAGAGAATTATAAAATTTAAAAAATGCATTTGAATATTTCGAAATAAGTTTAAAAGTTTTAATTAAGTTTTTTATTTATGTATTATATTATTTAATTGAAATTTTTGTAAACTATTTAATTAAAAAATTAATTTAATCAATTAAGATTTTAATTGAAATCAAATTTTATTACAAACAAACCATTAACTGAGAATTTTTGGAAAATAATTTGTTATGCAGAAAATCGAGTTTCAATTAAAATATTTGTTAATGTATTTAAAACTTTAATTGAATTTGGATTAATTATGAAACGCCTTTTCGGAAGAGGATTTAACTCAAAAGTGTGAATACCAAAACTGTTTTTTCTTGATCGAGCACTTTTTATAAAAACCTGATTTGAATTTTCAAAAATTTTCAAATTTTTCAAAATTATTTCTGAGAAAAACTGCAATTGATATGTAATACTTTAAAATTTTGCGTTGTAATATTGATGCTGTCAAAAAGTGTGCGTTCCCAATATATATAACCTAGTTCCAAAAAACTTTGTTTTCGCTATATTCGAAATTGAGATTTATTCACAAAACTTTTTATGTCATCTGAAAGTCCCCAATGAAAAAAGTTCCGATATAGGTATATATAGTCATATATATAATTCCATATCACATCATATAGCAGGTGAGCCGAAAAATGGCGTACATAACCTTATCTCATGAGATCCCATGGGATCTCATTTTATATAGTTTGATCCGAATAATTTGATCAAGTTATATATAATTTGGTACAATTTGATCTTCATAAAATTCTTTGGAAGTATCTCTAAGCTCTAATTATTCTAAGGAATATGAAACCAATATTTTCATCAAAAAAGCTATAAAAAAAATCTTTCATACACAAAAAAGTCAATAGTTGAATAGCCTTAAAAACACTTTAATTTAGTTGGAAAACTTAAAACCAGGGCAGCAACTTCCATGCAACAATATTGTATCGATTTGATGTTGCATATTTTTGCATATATTGTTGTAATATTTTGCTATAAATGCATATTTTTATGCATATTTTGGTATTTTTTGTTAAATATTTTCAAGTCAAATGCATGTTTCGTAAAAATGCTAATTAATATTTATTAAAAAATAAGCAATAAAGCATTTGTAACCCTTAACATAGCATCCTGTTGTCATTAGTTTGACATTTATATTGTATTTCATTTATAAACCAATGCTCTCGAGAAATAAATTGATTTTCAAAAATCTAAAATATTTTAGTACATATTTTTGGATTATTAGTGATTTTTTTTTAGCGCTTATTTAGATTTAACTGCATATTTTAAAAGGATATTTTGGATTTTTACTCAATATTTTAAGGTCATATTTTCGATATTTTAGTGCATGAAAGTCGCTGTCCTGCTTATAACAAAATTAGTTTTATTACTTTTTCTTAGTATTAAAATAATATATTTTTTAACCTACACCCATCTCTGAATAATATATAATATTATTATATTATTTTGAGGGCTTAAACATGCTTTCCAACGATACTGGCTTTTTCCGAATCCGACTTTTTCCGAATCCAATATTTTCTTTTTAACAACCGCTTAAAATCGCCCCACTTTGAAGAAATATAATAATAAAGGGGAGTGATCGCCAAAAAAGTTCCAATATTAAACTCAGCGTGTACTTTATATTTTGGTGCACTGAGAGAATTATCTTCACTTCAGTAAAGAATTTCTTCATGAAAATTGTCACTGGAACTCGCCTTGAAATTTGTCATAGTATCTATGAAACAGGTTTCATTAAAGTCAATGTTTATGAAATATTGAAGGAATTAATGAGAGTCTTCACAAAACTAATTCCAACAATGAAGCATTTGTAACATTTTTGAAACAGTTTCATAAATTTATTTAATACTAAAAAGTTTCCTTGAATTTATAAAACTCTTCATAAATGTCTTGAAAAATGCATTGGAACTAATAAAGCACTTTATAAAATATGTTGCACACTTCAGAATTAATTCTTGAAACTAAAGTTTGAAATGTGTGAAAATTAATGAAATTATTAAATTTTATGAAAAAATTAAAAAATTAAGTCTTTCAAATAATTTCATAGCTCTAAAGAGAAAATTAATTAAATTTATGAAGATATAATTTATAAAATCCAATGAATTTTTTTTATGAAAAATTATGAAAAAAAAGTTTAAGAAAAATGTCTTTGATATAATGAAATTCTTTATTGAATCTACGAAAAAAAAATTCTATGAAATTGTTTCAGTTATATCATGAAAAATAATTCTTTCATGCGGATGCACAATTTTGCAGTCATTTCGGTTAATTTTATTTATGCAAAAACTTCAAAATTTTCTAAATTGACAGCTATAAAATTGCAATTAAAATTTCAAAGTATGATATATCAATTGCATTTTCCTCAGAAATAATTTTGGTCACAAGTTGTTTTTCGTATCTTGAATAGTTTTAGAGAAAATCTAAACATTTGAATTTTTGCAAATTCAAAACAAATTCAATCGCAAAATTGTTCTTAGACAACCCGAAACATAATCAAGAAAAACCTTTTGTGTTAAATCCTTTTTCCGACGAGGCGTGATGTATCATAGTTCGAATCTGTATTATTGACTTCCGAAACTTTAATCTTTTTAAAGTAGCTCCCAAATTTTCGCTATATATTTTTATATTATAACATTTTATAAATTACACTCTGTGTGAAAAATACAAACATTTGTACCAGCATTCATTAAACATGATTAAAGGAAAAGAAAAAAGGCAACACCAAAAAAATCGTGTTTATAACACCATAATATGCATCAAATCAAATGACAATATTTTAAAAACAAAAAAAAAAAGTTTTACCTCATCATAAAACGGAAATACTTTTATGGTATTTAATAACGATGAAAACAAATTTATAAAAAAAATTAAAAATTTGGCTACATTTTTTTTTTATAATATGCATAAAAGAGTTTGAAATAATGTCGCTTTGATGTTGGGTCTACAATATGTATTAATTATATTTATATGCAATTTAATGATAACAATTAATATGTAAATTGGGTAAAAGATAATTATTTTTTTAAATCAAAGGAAATTTAATACCAAATAAGAAAATTTCAAAGCAAGTAAATTATTTGATTCTCCCACATATTACCCGGCTATTAGTAAATTTTGAATTAAAAGAACTCTCAAACTTTAAATTAATGCAGAGGAAGATTACTGAGTTCAATAAAGATCTTTACTTTTTTTTTTTTTAAATAATGTTATATTAAAACACCAAGGGCTGTTTATAAATCGGATATTTTTTACTGCATATCGTCGGCCTGTCTGCAAGTAGAGCTATTTGTTTTTTAACAAGTTTTCAGGAAAGCAAAAAACTGAGTTATACTTTTAAAATATTTTATTGACTTAATATGATTTAATGATTAACGAGATCATTTACTAAAATACAGTATTAAAAGAAATCCGGACTTAATCTCTGTTACAGAGCGATGAGCTGTTTACACTTTTGTATGGAACCTTTTTTACAAAATATGTTCATACCAAATTGTACACATAACACTTTTTGTTCGTGGAAAAAATGTTTAGTTTTACATAGTACTTTTTGCCATTTTCAAAGCCCATTAATATATCGCAAAACCGCTTGGTAACAATAGAACTTGCCAATGTTCAATAGAACTTGTACAATAAAAAAAATTTCAAAATAACACATGGTACTACTTGCAAGCTAGCCGACATATCATTTAACTCTTTTATACATTTTCTTGTAATTAGTTACTTTATTTAAATATTTACTTTAACTGTTAGTGAAATGTTTACAAATAATCACTTACATTATTCTTGCAACATCTTCTCACAATTTGGTGTTACACAAGTTTCATGCCAAAAGATAAAAAATTATAATAAACAATAAAAACAAAGCCTTAAGCAAAGTGTTAAGTTAACAAAAACTTTTATTTCAAAGTCATTGAAAGAAGAAACAATTTCGGTTTTTTTTTTGCTAACAATTAAAATGAAACTACAAAGCAGTAGAGCAAAAAATTAAAACAACAAATATTGAGAAATTAAATTTTGTAGAGAAACGTTTGCCAAGCACACGTGGTTGTAAGTAAATTTATGTGTAGTAAGGATCTTAATACAATGCCACAGAAACCGCTTATAACAACACGCTTTTTTTGTTTTTTTTTTTGTTCCCAAATATAATGTCTTAAATTAACTCTTTACAAAATAAGTGAAGTGAAAATCACAAAACAACAATTTTCTCTAAGGCAGAAAATGTAAAAAGGAAATAAAGACTTAAAATAATTACCAACAGAAAATCAAATGTACATGAATAAACACAATAATTGCAAATAAAATATAACAAATTTTTAGTGTCCGACCGAACAGTTCGGCCAAAAAACTTTATTTGGTTGGTTTTTTGGTTCTAGAGTCAATAAGGATAAAATTTAGTATTGGAAACATGTTTGTTAGCCAATTCAATTCGATTTTGTGTATAAATTTAAGGAAAAAGCCGAAGTTTAACTATACAGTTAAAAGTTCGGCCACTGAACTATTTTCGATTTGGCCGAACCTTCGGAGGGCGAACAGTGAATTCATTGCTTAACAACGGAATTTGAATTTGACACTCAAAATCGCATCTAATCAGCCCAATAAACATTTTCCCATTCACGAAATGTGTCCAAAATGCTTTAAAATACCGAATACCGACCACATGCACTTTCTGGCCGAACTGTTCGGTCTGACACTACAAATTTTACAAAATATGTATTAGTAGACTAGACATTGTAACTGTGTTGGTTTGTCTATTAAGCTTCCTTAGCGCTAACGCGTATGTATGTGTTAGACAAACAATAACAGACAACTATCAAGGCAATTTCATGTTTATGTGTGTGTGATGATTTTATAAACACGACTTTTTTAAGATCACATTTTGTTCATCTTAATTCTGACACACTTTCAGACGCATGTTGCTACTTTTTTTTTTTGGCAATTGCTATTGTTGTTTTTTACTTAAAAAGCTGCTAATACCCCTTAGGGTGTGAAAGTCATCCAATCGTTTTGAAAATTGTATTTATTTTTCTATAAGGATTTTCATTTTCTGTGATTTGTTTCGTTAAATTCTATTGACGTATTGGTTGGGTTTGTTGGTTTACATAATTTAGTTTTTAAACAAAAAGTGGGAATAAAATTGATTATATTGTTTGATTGTTGGTTGTTTTGTTAAACAAAAATACAAAACGTGTGACTTTAAAAAGCAATCATAGAATAAACTACTTAAAAGTGTTGAAATATTCTTTTTAAATAAACTTCTTATAATAGTTGACGGGTGGAAAAATTAAAGAGTTGGCAACACTTTATAAATAAATCAAATTTACAGATTAAGGCCGTTCATATAAGGATAGAGGAAGTAGTATACTTTGCAACTAGTGTTTATATATATATTAGAGTTCGTTTTCAAATTCAAATCCGGGATTTGAGTCGCCTATAGGCACGGGAAGGAGTTGGAATTAAAAAAAAAACAAAAACGCCATTATTTTTATTGATACAAAAACCTTCTAAAAAGTGATAATATCCAAAAATCTATTTTTCAAAATTAACTCTAATATATATATATATATATTGATCAGTTGAGCGAAAAAAAAATCATAACAAATTTTAGGCAATTTTTAAATAAATTGAGTTTTGTATTACAATAAAAATTCGGAATTAGTTCTGAATTTTTTGAACAAATTTAATTTTTTTTTTGATTTTCCATAAAAAAATCTATTGATATACATAGTGTCAAATTTACAGTATTTTCGAAACTCAATTAAATTATTATAAATAATATGCTAAAAATTTGTAAATATTTAACCACGTCTACTGCGACAACTTTTTGAAAAGAAGGGAAAAGTTGTTACATTTTTTATTAGTATCATATAAGAAAACAAATACTGTTAGTTTGACATTGCTGCGATTTACTTTTCTGTTTTGGCTGGACAGTTAGCATGAAAGGTAACATATTTAACGATCATTAAGATCGTAAGGAACCCATCGGTATAGTTTCCTTTATTAATAATGGTGAAATATTTCAGCAAAGATTTTATCCAACATTTCTTAATACTTTAGTTAGATTTATACTACTTCAATTATTTAAATTTCTTTATGAAACCAACCCCTTTTTAGTATGTCAACTAAAAAAAAAAACAGATTACAATTAATACATTTTCATACACTCCGTTTAGCAAAAGTGTTGATAAATAAAAGAGCCCAGAAAAAATGACAAAATACTTCAAAAATCATCATCATAAACATCTTCACATACTTTTCGGCTTAAAGGCCATTGCTTTATTTTTCCAAATGAATTGAAGCTTAAAAAAGTAAAAGAAATCAACAATAACAACAACGAAATATTAAAAAAATACACTCATCTATAAAAATACGCATAAAAAACAACTACAAAACTCATACTCCTTCAAGGAATTTAACATTTACAAAACAAAAAGAAAACATCTTCACATATGCACACACTCATACTTACTCTTACTTTTAAACATACAAAACAAGAACATAAGTAAACACGTGTCTTAACATTACACAGCCACGTGACCACCATCATGTTTGTCTACATTACGACCGATCAATCAAGAATAACAATATGTGTGTGTGTGTTTGTTTGTTTGTGTATGTGATGTGTAAAAAATAATATCAACATTATAATGTTTGTCATGAAGAGCATACTTGTAGGCTCTAAAAACAAAACGAAATCAAATCGAAATTTATACGATTGTATGCATTTGTGTAAACTTTTTAAGTTTTTCTTTTTTATTATAATGGGTAGTAAAATTTGATTTGATTGTCAATGTTTAATGATAAAAATAAAGTTAAAGTTAATTCTATCACCCGAAATGATGTAAAAAGTACAGTTGTGTGTAAGATTTTGATTTTTACACTGATATGCTCTAGCTACTTTTATGATGGATGAATAAATATTAAACGATACTCAATAAAAAGTCTGTTCAATTTATCATAAATATGAAGAGAAATAAAGGAAAGTTGTTGGGGAGTAACAGAAAGAAAATTGTGAAATACTTTCTTAGCAATTATTATTGATTTTTTTTATTAACTTTTGCATGTGCAATGAAATATTGATCTACACAAGGGTTGCCAGATTTTAGTTGTCAACAAGTTTTATATATAGAATTTAGGCTTAATGCTTTATTGAATATAATATCCATGATGTTAATGAATTAGTTCGTAAACTCAAAAAAAAAGTTTTATTATAAAACAAGTTTCACGCAAACACATCATGTAATTATTGGAAATTCGATTTTATCATAGTTAAGATCATTGCCGCTGATATTATGATAATTAAGAATTATGAAATGATCCACCAGATAATTAATACGTTTTCCCAATCATAATATAGCGCTCTTAATATACTTTTTCTCTGTATATTCATAAAAATTATGAAACAATTAATCAATGTTAAGGAATTTTGCATTAGTACGTATGAGTAATGTTTTTTTTAATTCAATATTACTTATACGCAAAAATCTCATATCTGTATTTTAAATTTTTTTGTTAAAAAAATAGAGTTCCGATTCCGTATATCTATAGACGTTTATTTACAGTTAGTAAATAATGAATCGATCTCTAAAATTTTATAAAGAAACTCTTTCAATTGCACTGAATTTTGTATTTTTGGTAAATCAGACAAAACTTACGTAGCATCATTTTAGCATATTTTCGATTTTGTGTATCGAGAAAATCGTACAGATTTTTAATAGTTTTTATAAATTATTTATTGAGAAAAAAACGTGCTGGGAAGAAAAACGGAATAGTGTGTGCCACCTGAGGTAATTTCAAATAATTTTGCGTTTCGTGCGTATGATTAATATTTTAAATTCCGTATTACTCATTTGCAAACATAAAAAAAATATTTAATGGATTTATGCGAATAACTTAATTGTTTTTCTCCCAACTGAGAACTTCGTTTCCACCTAAGTATGTCTTTCTAAGTTAGAGAACACAAAACAAAGGGACCCATATTATTTTATATTAACCTAAACGAATACTTAAGAGGTAACAAATATGAACGGTAACATTAAAACAATAAATTTATTTATTTTGTTGTTAAAATTATTTCCATTAAATTTATGACCCTTCCCTACCACTTTCACTAACAAAACCATTGTCTTCAACTCGTAGACTTCTCATGTAAATTCAATTTTATTTTTCTTTATTACCAGGGATAGGAACTTCATGCCCTAAAAATGTGTATTTTATTCGTCTATAATATGCATGAAAAATCTTAAAATATGCACTAAAAATTTAAAAAATATGCACTTAAAATTACTTTTTTAGTTTTATTAAAACCAAAAACATAACAATACAATAAATTTTTAATTCAGCCATTGTCTTCTCGAAATACAAGTAAACTTAAAAGATTATTTTTTTATAATTTGTATTAGACTGGATTGACCTATAATTTCGAACATAAAATTTAATCTATTTGTTACCAAAAAGTTTTTGAATATATAAAGTGAACGCTCAATGTCTACGGTTGTTATCGGTATATGTTTAAACGATTTTAATTATTTTGTTGTGTATTGCTTTTCTGAATTTTTATTCCAATGTGTTGAGGTAAACATATAACTTGTTTGTATAACAGTATCGGGACTATGATACAATGATTTGTTTTATAGCTTCGTCAACTAGATTTACTTGAGCTGACAATGGATTAAATTCATGTAGTTTAGCAATGTATTAATGAGAAAAGCCTAATTTTAAAATAACAAACCAACAAATTTTTATACATTTCAAATTTTTTCATATATGAAACAAAAGTTTAGGTAATTTTTAACGAATCTAAGAAAATTACAATAAAAATTTGCATTTAAAACAAAATAAGAAAAAATATGCAATAAAATATTCACTTAAAGCCAAATAAGTAAAAATATGCAAATAATAAATATGCATTTAAAGCAAAATATGAAAAATATGCATTTAAAGCAAAAATATATTCAAAAATATGTACTAACAAAATCGATGGCATTTTAACACAAATTCTCGCAAAGGTATTTTGTTTAGCCCTGCTCTCAGACTTAAGGCGAAAAACATGCATTTGCATGAACTTCCGGTCCCTGTTTATTACTCTTACTCTTAAATTGTTCTCAAATCTAACTTGATTTTAATTAACAAATCTCTTGGTAGCAGGTAATATATCCTTTTTTCAAAGTAAGAAATTCAATTAAGCTTATTTAAGCGTTAAAAGCCAATGTTGCAAGTATTGTTTAATACTATTTGCAAAAACCCCTTTTCTTTTCGAATGAAACATAACACTCATGAGTCATAATGGCTGCATGCATTGTTGTGCATCAAGTAAGTTAAATAAAGCTGGCAAAAGCCAACTTAATTTAAAACGCCTAAATATATGCATATGAAATCTACACACAAACTCTAATACCAAGTACTTTATGGTAAAATTAAAAGGACGTCATCATCACACATTTTAGATGAGTATTTTTTAACCCTTTCCCCCCGCATACTTTGAACAAATGTAAGTAAAACAGAGGGTGTTAAAAGGTGACACTTTTGTGATTTACATAACCTAAAGCTACTACTCTTCTTATGGAAAAAGATTTAATACAAAATTGTACAAATGCATTTATTGTATTTTGAATTACAGACATTTTTCTTTTCAACAAAACTTGAACAAAATTATGCATGCATAAACATGACAAAACATGCCTTTTACAGGCATTGTTTTAAATCACGAAGTAATTTGGTTTACCACATTGAACACATTTGTGCAATGGCAGTTTTGGAATTGTAAATAATATTTCCAATTTCGAAAATGTTCAATTCTCAGTCTTTTAACATGTGAATGCATGTTAAGTGTTTAAGAAATATTTTTTGTTAAAAAAAAAAGTTTTTGCTGTTGTCGTCGTAGTCGTTATTCTGACTCTGGTTACTTCATTTATAATCAATCTTTTTAGCATACAAATTAATTAGATGCGAATGCAATTATAATCGTATTGTAGCACTATGTATGTTGCATGTGTCGTTGCAACTGCATTTATGCATTTTTCAGTATATTCTTCCTCATGCAAAATGCATTTTACAGATTGTGTATGTGCAATTTGGTGAAATTGTTGCGTAAATTTATGATGACACAGACACAGTGGCATGCATGTATTTAATAGTGTGTGTACAGGACAATGACTTAACGGAGGAATTAAGAAATTGATCGATGAGTGGAAGCAATTAGTAAATTAATTTAGTACTTTTTGTTTTACAATGACGAAAATATCGAAAGAAGAAATTTTTAAATCAGCTAAAATTATCATATCAACAAAATCGTTGCTATAATAAAGATAATATTCAAATCCATACCGTATATAATATAAAACATTTTAATACTATCGACCTGGGTAAAAACATCAGACTTAATTAGACCTCTTATTAGATCTCAAAATTGGGGACAAATTTAAGATCTAATTTGTCTGATCACAATTGATCTGCCTTTGAAAGGGGCTAAATTGGCTAAGATACACCAGATCTGAACAAATTACGAAATTTAGCATATATTTCCGGAGATTAACAGTTTTGGCATCATATGGCATCATATGCTCATTAGAGCTTTTTTCGTAAAATTTTAATTTATTGTTCAGATTATTATTCACACTAATTTTAAAAGTTATGTGGCGCGAATTTGAGAAAAACCAGAAAGCTTCAACTCTGTGACCAAAGTTTTCGATTTTTAAAAAAATAATTGAATGAAAATTCGTCTACTTTTTTCTACTTTTCTAGTGAAAAAATAAAAAAAATTAAGGATAATTTTTAAAAAAATTCTAGTATGAAGGAAAAAGCCCCTATTTTTGTAAAAATAAAATCGCAATATCTCAAAACCCGTTAGTCCAATTTAAAAAATTTCAAACATGCAATAATTAAAAAAAAAAAATGATGCGTTGCAAGACATATTTTTACTAGAGCAGTTTAAGCTAATTTTACAAAAATCGAAAACTTTGGTCTCAGGGCGCCATGGGATTTTTTTTGGAAATGTTTGTGGTTTAATTTAATTCGTGATTCTCAAATTTGTAACTTTGAGAATCACGAATTACTAAATATTAGGTGAGAAATATTAGCTTAAATTTGTTTTTATGCTAAAATGAGATTACTAATAAACTTAGCTAAATAACTAATTTAAACGATTACAACAGAAAAAATTTGTTAAACTGAAATGGAACCCGATAAACAGACTTGCGTACTAATTTTTTTTTATGAGCGTATGAACAGATATTGCCGTCCAATTTTTTTTTCTGCAAAAAAAAATTATCGAACAAACTAAAAAATGTCACATAAAAAACCAAAATGTTTTTTTTATAAAAAAGAAAACATTTTAAGAAAATAGAAATTTAAAGAAACCACCTAATACTGAACTAATTATTTTGAAGCCCTCGATTTCAATAAAATTTGGATACATGATTGTAATTATATTGGCTTAGGTAAAATACACTAAGAGAAAAAAAATAAGTAAACATTTTTTTAAAACTACTAAAAATTAGTTGAAAATTCACTGCAGAAAAAATTGAACAAAAATTATCAGAACTCTGTTTATAACTCTGTTTAATCTACTAAATATAGTTACGTTTGGGCTTAATTTTAGTTAATTGAAAATAACAAATTTTTATGCAAAAACCAGCAAACAATTTGCTATATATAATTGGTATACACAGAAAAATTTTTAGATATTTTCCAACAGAAATTCAGGTTACTACGACTCAAATTCGGTTATTAAGAATTTCAGAGGGTTGGTACAACTGAACATTAGTTTTCACAACAAAGTTCGGCTAATTCAACTAAATTTTAGTTGCAACACCCAAAATATCAAGAAGCTAATGTAAATATCGTTGTTCTAACTGAATTTATAAGTTGTTTTAATTTAAATACACTTTTCAATTCGGTTGGCACTTTATTTCACTGTGTGTAGAAAAAAATCACAAAAGAATGTTAAATTTTCAATGATTTTTAAATTTTGTTTTAGCGAATACAAATCTGCCCTTCTAAAATCAGGAATATCAAATTTGTTAGCAAATATTTCTTCTGGTTTAATTTAAGGTGAATATATAAAAAATTTTGTTGATATGACAGTTTTTGCTTCCTGTCTCTTGTATACAAATATTTAGCAAAAGCTTTTGCTCATTTTAGCAGAGTAAATTGCTATTTTGAATTAATTTAAATTAAACTCGAACATAATTAAAATTTTGTAAATTTAGCCATTTTATTTGGGTCTTTCTTTTATTACCAATATTTAGCAAAAAAATCTGTTATTATTTTTTTATCAAATTGCAACACTAATTTTAACAAATTTTTAATAGCGTTTTCTGCTATTTTCTTAAGTTAATTTCTATGAGTGTAGGTAAAAATGATTTGTAATTGAGAAAAAATTTACGTTAAAAAAATATCCCTTTAAGAATTCAAAGTCCGTTTAAAACTAAGCGGTATAATCAAATTATTAAATTAAGTACAAACTATTATAAATCATGACAATAAAGTTCTAGTTAATCTAATTAAATCCTTTACCAAAAATAAAAACTCAATTAAATACCATGAAATATCAAAAACCAATTTTAATTTGAACTAAAAGCAAGAAATAAAATAAAATCCCGCTAAAATCTAATTAGCTACGTAATGCTGTATTTACCAGCATCTAATTATACTGTTGATCCTGGCTGCTATTTTATAATCATCCTGCTTTGACTACTTACATATACAAAATTAACAAATTGTTTATTAAAAAATAATCAACTGAAAACAAAAGGCAAAAGTTGAAAAAAATGAATGAATTGAAAAAAAAAAAATATCAAAAAAAAACCAAACACCGTATATGAAGAGAATATCAGAAACAAAAATGCAAGCATCATCATGGTTGTGTTCAAATTAAATATGAAATGAAAAGGGTTTTTTTTTTGTAAACGTCTCTAAGCGTTAGCTCAAGTGGCTTCAAAGACTGCATCTAACCAAGCAACCACATGCATTTAGTAAAGAAAAATAAAATAAAAGGATAATGAAAAAGAAAAAACAACAGGACTCATTTCGTACTAAATTGCATTCAATCGAGCGCATTTATTGTCAAAATTAACTCATGAGGAAAATTTCATTATTACAACAAAATATGTAAGTATATTGTGGAGAAGAAATGAAACAAAAAAAAAGTTGCAAGGATATTTAAGGAATATAATCCTTGCAATGTGCTATTCATATGTGTAGCATATACGATGATATTAAATGCGATTTACTTGTTGTACTACAGTTCGATTCTTTTCCTTTTTTTTTATATATATTTTTAGACAATGTTTGTTTTCCAAGCAACAAAAAAAATCAAATCGTTTAAGGAAGGTGTATTGCATTGGTTTTTTTGTCAAACAATGGATTTTTTTTCCATTTGCAAATTTCTGGGTATGGCATTTCATTACACTACTCAGAAGTGTATGTGTAGCTTTCTATGCTTCGTTGATTAGTATAAAACATGCATGCCACTTGCAACAGCATCACTTGCACATGACTTAATCATAAGTGATTGACATGGTATGGTGCATACATGCATGCATGAACTAAATATACTTGCAGACTTAAAAACAATTGAATTACAATATTTAAATTGATAATAAGTAATGGCAAATTGATAACTGAAAAAGATAAGGAGTTGGTTCTAAATTATTTTTTAATCCAAACTGTAAGGCCCTATGAACCAATGGGAGAGAAGGATGACAGAAGAAGAAGAAACTGACAAATATAAACGGATGCATGGAGTTGTCATGGAAGAGGTACATTTATTCCTTCTGATATGTTAAGTTGTTGATAAAGCCGTAATCGATGAAACGCGAAATACTTTGCCAATATATGTGTGTACTTGATCGATGTTATTAAGAGCAGTTTAACATTCAAGATAGCGAAATGTAGGGAAATAATGTAAAGAACATTTTTTTGAAATCGATCTAAAGAGAAAGAAACGAGGAATAAGTAGAATTAGAACACTTAATATGGAAAACGAAATAGAATGGAACCAGAAACAAGTAGTATTAAAACATTTAATACAGGAAACGAAATGGAATGGAACATGAAACAAAATTTGCGCTATCGGAGTGTGACAATTAGCATTATTAATTACATTTTCGGTAATTAAATTGCGTTTTCCTTTACATTACGTTCTATGTGCTAAGTGTTCCATTTCTATTCGTTACTCGTTTCATTCCATTTATTACAAAAACTACATTGATTGCTTTTTTTTTGTTGGTGGCTTTTTTTTTGTTGTACAGTGTAATTAAATTACAAATAATTGCTAAGATTAAAATAAAAAATAAACATTAAATCATACGGAAATAAATCAAAAACTAATTACACTAAATAAACTGTAAGGTATATAATCCTCTTTTTCAAATGTCAATAACATTTAAAAAATTGTCATTTGTTCGCCAAAAATAATACAAATACAATAAAATTCTAAAATCGAACTCGAAAATCCTAATATAAGTTAAATGCATTTCCGACATTAACTCATTAATGGCACGTAATAGATCCGCTAGACATTTTTCATTACGAAATGTTTGTAACTTGTTTTACCTCTAGTATAAATATTGGCAACCAAAGTTGAAACTTGACAGCATATAAATCCTAGACCAACGGTTCCAAATGGGGGTCCGTATTTCAGGGTGTCCGCGATGAGTTCCTACAAAATTAATGTTTAAAACAAATTTTAAAATATTTTTGACAATTTTATTAACATTTCAAATTATTAAAACAAATTGAATAGAATAATTGAAAAAAAAAATTGTACTCCTTTGGTGAGATAGACTCATTCTCGCTGAAAATTGCCTATAACTTAAAATAGGTAATTTTAATATTTGTGCACCATATTTGATAATTACCACTCACTGATTGTTTTAATGACTAGTTATACTGTATTCCCTATGTGTATGTTGTTGCAAGAGTCACAGAAAATTGTATTTATTCGAAATTACACTCAGGGAACTTCTGCTTTAAAAATATGTAGTTGTTTGGGTTGTAATACAGTTTCATTATTTTTAATGTAAATGTAAGTCATTTGTAGAACAAATAAAATTTTTAACTAACCTTGTAGTTCATTTAAAAAAACAACTCACATCAAATGACTGTTTTATGATTTAACAATTATTTTTTAAAGTTGTTTTTTGTTATTTAAAAAAATAAAAAAAAAATCTTGGTTTATTTTTACTACCATGTGGTTCATTTTTACTACAATTGTTAGTCATTTTTTGAACATTAAAAAACAAATGACAATGTTAATTGAATTTAATGAAATGTAAGTCGTCCTTTTTTTAAATGAAATTTCATTTGTTTTTGACTACAATTGCTGTCGTCTTTACCAACATAATTTCCTAAGTGTATGTTTAAAAAACACAAAAAAATAAAGACGTTGTACAGACTACAACATGGCAAATAAAATATTAATTTTATTGCTGCTTTTTATAAAAAGTTGTGACTTTCTGTCTTTAACAGTCTAAAATCGTTTTTGTGTGAAGTTTTGTACAGTAAAACTATAAAATAAAACAACGGTAACTACGAACTAGTTTGAAAGTCCTGACGTTTTGGTAACAACTTCAAAGTAATGTCTGTTAATACGACCTTGCTTAGATGAACACTCGGTTAAGATAACCTGGTTTTCCCATTTTTAATGTGAAATTCCCAAAAATTTCTTCAAATTTCCTTGAATTTAAAAAAACTTAATAAAATTTTTTAATACTTTGTGGACAATAAAACAAATTTGAAAGGAATTTTACCCCATGAAAATACGAAACTCGCTTACAACGAATTTGATTTTTGTAATGTTTTTTTCATTTAAAAAAACCAATTTTTGTTTCTTTACTTCTGCATTTTTAAAACACATAAAAAAATGTTTTTTTGGGGGTCCGCGAGCCAGTAGAAGTGAAGCAACCTAGACGGTTGAAGATATTTTAAAAATGTAATTTTTTTTATTAATTTAATGAACAAATTTTTATTTAAAATATATAAAAAATTATTATTTTTAACATAACCGATTTTTAAATATTTTTTTAGAAAAGATCGTGGTTTGTGTCATTTTTTTAAATTTCTATATGATAACCCTGACGATATAATTTTTATAATCTTAGTAGTATTTTGAAATTTTATTTTACCAAAAACCATCCATTATTTAAGTTTTGAATGAAAAAAAAGACTAAATTTTGGGATATTTTATTTTTTAAAAAATTATATAAATCGATGAACTAATTTCTAGCAGAAAAATACGTTATCATATTATTTCATAAACATAACAATTAAGCAATGAAAATTATTCAAGTTCGAGGCCATACTCTATATTTCTTTATTATTATATTGCCCTACCAAATAATCTATAGAGATTTTAGGAAAGAAACAAAAACGTGTATTGAATATTTACCAAAGGTAGATATACACACAAAAAACAAGTTTTCAATTTATTTTTTGATCAATGGTGATAATCTTTAGTGAGAAAACTAGTTTATATGAATGTTTGATGTTTTGCATGGGATTGTCACTTCTTTTAAAACGTGTTCTGGTGATGGGAACGTAGAAAATTCCCGAATTAGATCTATCAGCACATTCCAGAAAGGGTCAAATAATAAATTTGAAAACAAAAACTCTATAGATTATTTGTTAGGACAATATCCTAATAAAGAAATATAGAGTATGGCCTAGAAATTAAATAATTTTCATTGAGCAATTAAAGGGGAAAAAAACATAATTTTTATTTTTAATAAAAATTATATCAAACTTGCAACAATTAAGAATACAAAAGATTAGGATTTTTTATATTTTTAATAATTTTTGAAAAAGTTCCAAAAAATTTGATTTTTTCAAATAATTACTTGGCAACTCTAGATACATTTTTTTTTAAATTTTTTTATTTACGATTGCAGTCAATATGTTGAATAATTTTAAGGCTTTTAAATACTTAATTATCTTTTCCCGGTTAAGAAATATAGCCGTATAAATGTACTGGGTCGAAAAGGTAACACCGTTTTTACAAATGAGTTAATAAACACTCCCGAAGCCCAGCGTTATTTTGAGCTTAAATGCAACATAATTAAAAATCAATGCAATATGTTGTGATACTTTGTATGCATAAAATTGTAATAACAAATGCACAAAACCCGCCCTGACTAAATTCAAACAGAGATGATTAAAACAATAGTAAAAGTGAGTTTTAAAAAAATAGTTTTCTTGACTAATTAAGGCGATATGAACCGAGAAAAATTAAAAGTAAATAAAGAAAACTAATTACCAACCATTGCGATCACCAAAAAACTAGAATTGAGCTTTAATTAAAATTTTAAATAAATTTTGAATTTTATTTGACCTTTTTCCTAGAATGCTAGTTTTTCAAATAATCAATTGTGCTTTTAATACAGATGAGGATTAAACAAGTATAGCTTAAGTTTATTTTAGTGTTTTGTGTGTAAACATTCAATATCCGCCCGGAAGATGAATAACAACGCTATTCGAAATATTGGCTAGATTAAGGAATTTCTATATAAATAAAATACTTTAAAAACAATTCAGACTCGAGCTTGATTATTTGGAAAACAAATATTTAAATAAAATATTTGTAAATACAATTAAAAATTGAATCGAACTAAACTTTTAATAAAGAAAATAAAAACTTAATTAAAAATTTTCCAAAAAACTTTAATTAAAATTTTAATCATACTAATTAAAATATCAAATTACATTTTTAAACATTTTGATTAGAAATAAAAAATTAAGCATGGATTCGATGCGGTTATCGGTAAGGGAGCGGTATTTTATTTTATTTCGGTAACTGTATTTTAGGGCTAACAATATTTCAGTTATTTCGGTAACGGTTTTTTGGAGTTAACGGTATTTTACTTATTTCGGTAACGGTATTTTAGTTATTTCGGTAACGTTATTTTAGGGATAACGATTTTTTTAGCTAATTCGGTAACGGTATTTTAAGGGTAAAGTTATTTAGGTAATGTCAATGCACACCGATATTGTTAGCCCCATTATTCCCGAACTTTGGGAAAATGTATTTATTTACAGCGATTTTTTTTTTCTGATTTGGTCAGATTATTTCGGTAACGGTAATTTAAGGAGAACGCTTTTTCAATTATTACGGTAATAACGAGTCAGTTGAAAGGGTTTTGAATCGATAGCGATATTTTCGAGATATTGCCTGCCATCCCTGAAATTAAGTGAATCAATTGAATCATTTAATTGATTCACTTAATTTCAAAAATATCTTTAATATTAAAAAATCTTACTAAGAAAAATATTTAGCAATTATTATTGCACTACTTTTATAAACTCTTCTGTATACTACTTTGGTTATTATGGTTTCATGTTAAACCAATTGCTATTGAAATTTTATTTCGGTTGCAACATTTTGTCAACAATAAATTTCAATTTATTTAGAGTAAATCATTTTTTTTCTTTCCTACACAAATTTCAGTTAAATTTCATGTGAATTCACAGATCGTATGGTACGGCTAAATATTTTCAACCAAATGTTTTGTTTTCTATTTAGAATTGCAAAAAATTAAAGGGTTTGGTTCGGGAAAAAAATTGTTGGTTTTGAGGTTTTTGGACAGAGAAAAAAACAACAATGTTACCAACAACATATGCTGGTTTATGTAAACGAAAAATCCTCATAAATCAATTAGTCAAAATGAAGTGGAAACATTTGCAGATTTGGTTTGGATTGCAAAAAAAAAAAAGCATAAAATAGAACAGGGATTTTGCATGTTAAATTGTAATTTAAACAAAAAAGGGTATTTAAATCATAACAAGAAAAATGGTGATTAAAAAAATTTAATATGATTTATGTTTTTATTAACAAGTAGTAGCAAAATATTTAAACAAATATAAATAATTATATACAACAAATTTTATAAAAATTCCATCATAATAAAATGGACAATGATACTAGATAGATAATAACACTATAAAACACCAAAAAGACCTCCTCTTGCAATGCATCACTTTTGCGTAACCTTGACACGCTGATCACAAATATTGCAAGAATTGTACGGTCAGTTTTCGAGATATTTTAACTTTTAAATTTTTGTTGTTTGACAGTTGTGCCTTAATACCGCGCCATTGAAGTTAAAATGTGTTAAAAGCTTTTTATAGTTTTATAATCTACGGATATTTGTGTAACTTTTTTGAATAGTGTAATTAGCAGTTTAGCTTGATATTCTATTCCTATTCAAAAATGTATTTTAATTAAACTTACAAAGTAAAATAGCACTTGTATGTTTCAAAATTATTCTTAATCACACTTTCATTTGGTATGAGTTCTAACCACTCATTGCTGGTTTTTTGTTTGGTCTTCATTGTTTATTCAAAATCTTCATTTATTGTAGCTTATCAAAACCAAACCTCAACTTTTATCAAAACCACTGACTACTCTTTACTGAGTTTGTTCAAAAAAGGATATTAAGAACTGCATATGAATCCTTCATGAAGCATGACAAAATTTCCA
Organism: Delia radicum; assembly: GCA_021234595.1. Lineage (NCBI taxonomy): Eukaryota > Metazoa > Arthropoda > Insecta > Diptera > Anthomyiidae > Delia > Delia radicum. The sequence goes on from CM037853.1 coordinate 241,502,674, forward strand.
AAAAAAACTCGACACTATAAGAGTTTTGTTTCCCTGCTCTCAACATTTCCATAAGTGTGTAAATGTACTCTTACAAACACACACGTAAACAGTGACCACTAGACAAAAACCCATTGATTGTCATCAAATCGAATCTAGTAGTGGTCTGCAAAAATAAACATTTTCCTTTTTTTTTTGTTATTTTTCCCATATTTTTAATATGGTTAGTTTACTTATGTCAATATATTGTATTTAAAAAAACTAGAAAAAACATAAAATAAAAATGTGGGGAAGTATGGCATTAATATAACTCATACGCAACCTGCCCAGCTGTCCCGCTTTCTAAAAAACTTAAGCTAAGCTTTATAGTTGATGAAGTACGACTTTAAAAATGTATGTTTATATTTCTTTGTGCTTGTATCGGCAACTTCCAAGCTTGTTGCACGACAAGCAACATAGTTGGCTTGGAAAGCGAGATATGTATTTGGTATTAGTTTTTGTTGCTGGTGATATATCCCAAATGTCTCTTTGTAATATGTACTCCTGACGCTATTCATTGGTGGACATGACCCTGGAGGTTACCATGGTGAAGGCCACTTCAAAATTCTTGTTTAGTTCTTTATAGAGTTCAATAGAAAAAAATGAAAAATATTTCATATGTATATCTTCAGAATCTTCGGAAAAATTATAAATATACACAAAGAAATGAAGTGAGTACAATTATATTTACATTAGATTTCTGAATTGTTTGGCTGTTGTAACTAAAATTCAGTTGAATTAACCGAACTTTGTTGTGAAAACTAACCGACTGAAATAAGAACTAACCGCATTTGAGTAGTAGTTATAAATTTCATTTGGCAAATAGCTAATTTTATCTCTGTGTGTATATGACATGTGTTTTTTTAACATTCATCTGTAATTTGTCTATAAAAGTATTAAACATACTTTCAGTGTTGCAAAGTTTCTATCTGGTAAAACTATTTCTTAAGGAAAATATATAAAATCTAAAAATATTTCTTGTTAAAAATACTTAAATGTATTAAATTTTTTACGCAAATATCCTCGTAACAGAGAGCTGATTTTTATTTTTATTAAGTCCAAAAATTAATCTAAATGTAAAGTAAAAATTGATCAGAAAAACTGTACGCCTCTGGTGATATCACAAACTAAAATATATATGTAAATACGTTTGTTGTCACAGTGTTGTTTGTGAAAAAGTTTAAAAGGACCCTCTTGTGTAAAATGTATGGTCAACACTTGTAAAGGTGTGCTAGTGTTGTTGCTATAAACAAGGGATGAATTTATTATTACTTTTGCGATAGTATTAGAAGGACTGCCAATGTTGGTACAAAGTCGAAATAAAAAAACACATGATGCACTTGGATAGTGGACGTAATATATACGTCTTACGGAACAGGAAAGAGTTTTGATAAAACGTACGTCTTACGCAGCAGAGAGGTTAACATGCTAACTTTTCTTAAATAAAATCTACAATATTAGGGTGTTTAAAAATGTTTTATCCAAATAATGGCTTCTAAAAGCTAAAAGAAATATATGAGGCCTTTCAGATCAACTGCTCAGCTATAAACGAATACCACAACTTTTAAAATTTTTATAAAAAGGAGTGGTTAAATATTAAAATATTACGTCCTATTTACTGGGATATTTTTTATTTTATTTTTACAATTATTTTTATTAAATTGTACCTATAAGTGCTTTGTGTCGTTGAATAAAAACCTGTGATATATATTTTTTTTTAAATAATGTAAAATTGAAAATGGATTATTTATCTAACAAAATATTTCGGAGTTATAGAAAAATGTAGCAAATAATCTTTTATTTCTATGAGTGCCTGATCTTGAAAAATTATTTATTACAATTTAATGGAATTCTTAAAATTCAGAAAATTTGGTAATGTCAATAGAGTTTTATGGACAATAAGAAAAAAATAAGAAATTAATAAAAATCAGAACTAGCTCTGCAATTGCATCAGAACTAGCTCTTAATTTATAAAAAGAGAATGTTTTCTTTTCTAAAAAAGTTAGGTGTTTTCTATCGAATATATTCGAGAATTATTGTATATCGTTTAAAATTGTGAAATAATTATGTTTTGTTAAATATTTTAGGTACAACTGAACGCATGATAAATATGATGTTGATCATACGTACTGATGCTCTTTTTGATTATAGATTTTAATGCTATTAATATTAAAATGCAGCAACTAAATTGTTGAATTTTAAATTTATTTTCAATTCAAATCATTTTAATTTTTTATTTACTGTGTAATAAACTTTTAATCAATTTAGATAAATAAATCAAATCAAATTAAACTAAAAGCCAAATCAAATTTATTTTAACAATTGAAAACTAATAAACACAAGTATACATGTTTGTACCATCAGCATCATCATCGTCAACATACAGAAAAACAACTTAACATTTATAGTTTAAAATTCAATTTGTTATACCAACCAAATTTAGGTAAAAATAAACACCATTTTAGAACAGAATAAAAACATACATCGACTATGCAACCAAATAGCTTTCAAACTAATGCCATGTGTTGTCATAATACAACAAATGGAAAACACAAAAAAACAAATAAAATACACCCAGAAAAATAAAGTGCCAACCAAATTAAATAGTGTATTTTGGCGGCTGCAAACAATAAATACGACATTCAAATGTAATTTCTGAATATTTTGGGTGTTACGACTAAAATTTAGTTGTGTTGTGAAAAAAAATTATTCAGTTGTAGCCGAATTTTGGTTTTCAAATGTCTAAATTTTTGTCTGTGTGTAATAATGTTTTAAAAAAATTTAGACAAATTGCCAAAGATACAAAATATATTGGCTAAAATTTGTGTATAATGTGTATGTTTGGTTTTCATAAAAAAAAGCTGCAGAGGATGAAAGGATGTACAATGAGAGTTAGAAAAAATAATCAAAATTAAAATGAAAATACGTCACGGAAACGGATGTGGCTGAGTGAGCACCTTAACGCCTGAATGCAACATATTGTTGCACAAACACACACACACACACGGGTAACTTATTCCATCAAGGATATACAAATATATAAATGAATGGTTTGGCAAACAGAAAAACCACAAATAACACAAATACTTAACAAGATAAAAAAAAAACAAACTATACACAACATAATATTGGTTAAGTGAGGTTGGATTGCCTGGAATAGGAGAGGCTATCAGAGGAACGGGAGTAGATAAATCTCTTTAACAATTGTGCAACAATATTATTGACAAAAGGCTAAATGCAGTCGTGTGAGAACAATTGTAAATATTCAACATTCACACACCTTTTAGTGTAGGCACTCTATGACAAATGCAAACATACCTTCAATACATTTTTGTTTTTTTGAGTTATTGGCATGCAAAATCTATTCTGTTGTTATTTTTTGTTCCTATCTTTATGTTGAAGGTATGAGTAAGTAGTATGTGCCTGTAGTAGTAGCATACAATGTTGCACAGCTTTTATGCAAACAACATATTGATGTTGATATTGTTTGCAACAATGACCACAGATGTAGACCAGAACTTACATACACACACACACCTATGTTTATATGAATGTGTGTGTAGCATAGTGTAGGTATTATTAATCCACCATGATTGGCAGCATAACGAAATGTACAACACAACACCATTTATTCATGGAAACATACAGACAGACACACATTTCAAACATGGCTTTTTATTCATTTATCTTGTTCAAATCTACTGTATAAAATTCTACTCACACATATGAAATGTTTCTTGTTTTTTTTTTTATTATTTGGGAGTCCTGTTGAATTTTCCTATTTCTATGCATATGTCATCGACATATTGGCGCCAAAATACAAAACCATATAGTCCAGGAGTAGTGTATATTGACTGACCAAAAACTGGATGTGTTTGTTAATTCATTACTTTGAACTGAATTTTCAAAATTTATTTTTTGTTATCGATAGTAATGTGTTGGTCTGAAAAGTATGTATGTATGTATGTATATTTGTTTATGTATGAGTATTAAGAGTTTTAATTAAAAGCAACTTAAAAGCAAAAACATTTGTTACCATCAAAATACACAAAAGGTATTTGTGTTAAGGATTTATCTATGGATGTATGTATGCATGTGTGAATAGGGAGTATCTTGTCCATAAGACGATGTAATGAAATTTGTCAACAGACCAACAGCAGCAGCAGCAGCAGTCATTTAATGAGAGATAAGTGTCAAACAAAGTTTTTTTTTTACTAAATTAGTTATACACAGATAGATATAACAATCTATTTGTTGTTGATGATAATTTAAATAGAAATTTAAAGAAAATTTTTTGAAATCTCAGATTATTTAATTTGAATTTGTTGACATCTTCCCCAATCCGTGTACATCCCTTCTCAAATAACCTCTTATTATTTGATGCTCCAGTAGACCCTATAGGAGACATTCGCTATTCCATGAAAAAGCTCGATGGTAGCCTTAGGCACACACATACAAAATATATGGTTAAACATGATTTGGGACACGAAATAATCAGAGAGTGATCCTAATAATCAAAAATATGATTCTAATTGGTCATACTATAGTCACTGAGGACGAATTTATTATTATTTGGTGACAAATAATGATCATTAAGAGAATTCCATAATAAATACATAGTCTTAATTGTTATATGGTGCTCCTAAACTATCATAATTTATCTGCATGTACAACTACTACACTCTACAGGTACTACATGACAGTTATTTATGTAGTAATGCGGCTGCAGTAATTTTAACTGCAATTACATTTGATTCTACCTAAATAACTTTCTGAGTGTCAAAATAAATCTGTAAAAATATCACAAAACTTGCTAAATTTAGTATATTATTTTTGCTAAATATTAGTAATATAGAAACAGCAAAAATATAACTTTAGTTGAATTTATTTGATAATGCAATTAACACAAATTAGCTAAAAATATAGTAGAATTCTTTTTCTTAGCATCAAAAAACCAACTAAAAAAGCTTCAAAATTCCAAATTGTTTGAGATTTTTGTTAACTGAATTTTAATTCAAGTTTGTAAGGGAATGTTTGATAATGTGGCCCTACATATGGTTTTTAAGATATATAAAAAAACTAAGTAGAATATTCCAAATACGTCAGCTTATAGGCCAACTTTTTGGGCATTTGTTTGCTCTAGATCATTTTCTTGTGGCAACTTATTTAAAAAAGTTATATAACAATTTTTAAAACAACTCAAAGGTCCATATTAGCCAATTAGTGAAATTAAAAACTCTCTAAAAGCATATAAAATTGTTGTTGTGACCAAAATTTGTATGTAAATTTAAATTTATTTTAATTTTGTTTATTACAACGATTAATAAATCATGTATAGCTGCTTAAGGGGTTACCATACGTACACTCAAAAAATAAGTTAGTAGAAAAGTTAGTAAAACGTCTTGTAAATCAGGTATACTATTTTTTAGCAAATATTTTTGCTAAAATCGTGTTTTCAGCTAAAATTTTTGTTATACTTATTCAGCACTTAACTGTTTTATACTAATGCTTTACTAATATACTAATGTTTTACTAATTAATTTTGCTAAAAAAAATTGTGCTGATAAGCAGATGTCGCGGCATGTCAAGATGTAGTAGAGAAGAGGAAAATGATATTAAAAAGTACAACTCTAACAAGACAAGTAAAAAAATCAACCATGAAAAAACATATACAGACATGTAGACAGAGTAAAGAGAAAGACAAAAACACACATCTTAGGTAGATTTGTATGGTTTCTTTTTCTTATTGCAAAAAAGGGTTGTTTTTTTCGTTTCGTTTGTTTTGTTTATTTTTTCGTTTCGTTTCTAGAATTATCTTCGGCAGTTTCGTCATAGCATCATTAAGACAACCATTGATGTAAGTAGTTGAAAGAAAATTTTTGTTATGTTATATATATTTATTTCTATATATTTTCAGATATTAAATTAATTCATGTCGTCAATGTGGGAAAATTAAAATTGTTATATTTCGTTATTATAGTGAATTATTTTTAAAAGAATCACAAAAATATGTTTTATGATTTTCAGCAAATAAATTAACTAAATTACAATTTTTCTACAAATTTTTTGCGTTTTTTTCAGTCTACTAAAATTCAGCAAAAAATTTATTAATTTTTACCAACGCTTTTTTATTTCTAATCTACTAAGTGTTAGCAAAACTTTTGCTGAATCTACAAATTTTGTTGCTAAAAATCAGCTCGCTGATTTTCAGCAAAAGATTTTGCTGACATTAGCAACTTTTTTGCTAGCATCCTCCTGACTAAAATTTTGCTGACTCAGCAAAATTTTTTGCTGACTTTACAAACTTTTTTTTATGAGTGTAATGCTAACTTTTTTAATTGCGGTAAACAAAAGATATTTTTTTTTGTCGTGTAACATGTTGAAAAACTGTTCAAAATAGATAAGAACAGTTAAAGTTACGCGTAAACCATTTAAAAAAGGCTAAAACTTGGAAACTAGCAAACATGGTAATTTAATTTTTGACATTATTTTTTATTTTTAAATCAATTAGTTTTATTAAAATTGTGAAAAAAAAAATTCTTACCGTTTACAAAAATCAAAATTGGAAAATTCTTTAAAACTTGTTTGTTATTCACTTTTTATGTTTAAGAAAAATTACACTTTATATTGCGTTTTTCTTTGCAACGACACAATAAAACCAAGACTTTTTTAAAATAGCGATAGGGAAAATTAAACTCGATGACTGTTGACAGGTTTGGCATATTAAAGCAACAACACGGACAAAAACTAAAGGTCCACTTTAGAAAAGCTCACATTAGAGAACATTCCTTTACAAAACCTTAAAATTGGGATATAAGATGTTATTAGTTTTTAATTAAAAAAATAAGGTTTTTTTAGTTGAAAGCATTTTTTTTTTTAAATTATTATTTTGAAATTATTTTCCCTTCCCGGTTAAAAAAGTTTATATATGTGCAAATATGTTCCTATATGGACAGATATGGTTGCGTATATGGACAAATATGGAAATATATGTTTCATATATGGGTATATATGGAATTGTATGTGATTTCATACATTCAAACGGTACGTTCATATATTTAATTTCATATTTGCAAAAGGAGACCATATACGGGCAAATATGGTAGTATATGGAAATCCATATTCACAAAAAGGGTTCATATATGAACATGTAAGGAAGTATAGGTGACTTCATATACCAAAAGACTAATATATTAACGAATATATATGACAGAAAACATATAAAAATGGTGTATCCCATCAGTTTTATAAACCCATTATAAAGACCGACAGTAAACTACTTCAAATCAGTGTTACTTTTAAAAGAATTTTTTTTTAATTGCAAGAAAAAACTATTAAAATTATTGAGTAATTCGTATTTTTATCTGTATGGTCCTGCTTAAAAAATTATAATACATATTATATCATATCACAATTAAATCTAAAAGTTAAATTTTTCAGTAATTCGTATTATTAACTTTAAGGTCCGGTTTAAAAAACTTATAATACTCGTTTTAATACGGTTCACAATGTTTTAATTTAATATGGTCGTATTATACTTTTTTTGAAAGTTGTTTAAAATGTCGTTTTGTCGGCAAAAAATTTTGTTGTGATGCGACAATAAACTGAATGTTTGCGCTGGCATAAATACATAATATTCATGATTTGCCATTTGAAACCACTTTTTTTATCGTAATTGAGCCTTTTAAATAATATTGTCTTTTTTAATAAAATACAAAATTTTCTAAAAATAAAAATGGCAAAAATTATATAGTGTATGAGCGTATATGGATGACCATAGAAAATAATATATGAACATATATGACCATATTTCTCCATATATGGAAATGTAGGTTAATTTTTTTAGTATGTACGCATATGGATGACCATATATGATCATATATGATCATATATGATCATATAAAACATATATATAATCCAAACATATATATAAACCGGGTTTTCGAAATTTAACGTTCTGCTGGTTTAAGATTAGTTAACTTTTCATTAACAGTTGCAGATTTTACTGTACATGTATATGAACATATATGACCATATTTGTCCATATATGGAAATGTAGGTTAATTTTTTTAGTATGTACGCATATGGATGACCATATATGATCATATAAAACATATATATAATGAACTTTTGAACTTTTTTAACCGGGTTTTCGAAATTTAACGTTCTTCTGGTTTAAGATTAGTTAACTTTTCTGTAACAGTTGCAGATTTTACTGTTAATTCTATAGACCTTTTTATTTGGGTGTATAAATTCTTATGACAGTATATCCTGCCATTTTAATATGTTAATTTTCTATTCGATATATAAATTTGAAATCCAACTGATTTTATGATTTTTAAATTATTTGCAAAATTAGATTTTTCCTTAAATTTTTACGACTTTTTAATATATGCAAAATAAATAAAAATGACACAAACCCAAATTGTTGTGAAAGTAATTACACACTCACAGCTCCCTCACTTTAATGGATAATTTTTATAGGGGGGCTTGACAGCACATAAAACACGTGCAAAATTTTACAATATGCAAAAATTTTCAGACATTTTACGCCAACAGCTGTTAAATTTTTAACTTTCATAGAAAAATCATGATCATAAAATAAAAATTTTGCTTGCAAATGAGTTGAACAAAAAACCCATAAATGTCCAACTTCGAAGAGTTAATAAATATAATTTGGCACGAAACAAAAGTTGCAAAAACAAAAATTACGTGAAAACTCATAAACCATGTAAAGGGAGGGGTGAGAGCTTGGAGTACTTATTCCATAGAATAGGTTGCAAACAACATAATTAGTTACGCTTGAAAAGAATTTTTATAATAAACGCGTTCCCAACATTAACATTAGGAAACACAGCAACAGAAAATGAATGATAAAAATGCAATAAAATCTTGTTTCAAAAAAAAAATCGTGATTCGTTTGACGAAAACTATTTTGCATAGAAATCATTATTGTTCGTTGTAATGTGCATGATGATGATGATGAAAACTCGTAAATGTCATTCTGTAAAGTGAAATGTTTATCACATATTTGACATTTTTTACGTTAACATAGAATTTTTGTATTACACAATATATTGGAAACAAGTGTTTAAAAAAGTTGAGTCACATTTTTAAGTTTATAAAGAGAAGTATGCCCAAACGGTGAATACGGATTTTGACAGAAATTATAAAGGGAAATTAAATATAAAACCCAGATTTGTATACAATCCTCGGCACAATTAAAGCCATTATCCGAAATACATCCAAATAAATATGACAAATTTAAGTTTGTAACATGGGATACCATCTCCGCAATTTTACACTGTTTAGTGTAATCTAAACGTTAATGTATTTTGATTTTTATGACATGTCAACAATTGATAGAATCAATGTAAATTTGTTTCTTCATTCAAAAATGTTATTTTATATAGTAGAACTAATGCTAGTCAATATAAGGGTTGTTGTAGCGACTAAAACTTCAAATTGAAGAAAAATCATTGAAATTTTATTACATCCGCTATTGCAATCGATCCTGCATACAATTTGAATTTATGCTAAAATTACGTTTGCCTTTTGCTACATTATTGATTTGTACATTTTTCCACTTTATTAATTCGCCAATTGTTCAAAGTTATGGCAAATTTAGATTTGTTCCCTTTCCTCTTATATCCCCTAGTTTTTTTTTTTCAATTATTTTATAAAATTGTTATTATGCGCCTAATAGGTATGCTTCAACAATAGAGTTTGTAAGAGTAGAGGAAATATTTAATTCAGTTTATTCATTGAAGTGGAAATTATGAGTATATGAAGGTGTCAATAAAAATCACTAAAATATCTATTACGAAATGTTTTTTGTTCATGTTTTTCCTTCATACATATATGCTTAAAACCCAACGCCTCTTTTTGTTTGTAACAAATAATCGTATATTATTATAAAGTATACATTTGGGCGTTTTAATAGAGTTTTGCATCCGTAAAAAACATGACTATAAAATGTACATGCTGTACATAGAACAACGAAAATCTTGACAATATGCATAATACATAAATTCTCTAGTTAATGGTCCAAAAAGTGCAAAAATACTAAAAGAAAATATAAAAATGTTCCTAAAAATATGTCGCAGCTATAATCATACACCGTTGTGTACGCTAAATATTAGCATATAGCACATTAGTGCTGGTGGAAGTTAAGGGTATAGCACATGTCGAATATTTTTAAAATTCTTGGAAGGAATATTGTTTTAAAATGTGACAACATTTCACAAACAGAAATCAATTATTTTAAATATTATATTTAATTTAATCAACTGAATTATACAAATATGTATTTTAAATTTATAGTCGTGCCATCTTAAGCCCATTCCACTGCATGCACAGATATGCGTTTATGCATATTTAAGCAAATTAGTTGCAATCTCTCGTTCTCCTCTAAACGCAAATTTACAATTGAATACATTATCCGCTTATCGCTATACGAAATAACGTTACAAGCATAAAATTACCAGATCCTCTTAGTAAAAGGATTAATGCACTTCAGCACCTACTGCTACAAACAAACCCCGGTCTCCCACAACTTACATATGGACATTAGGGGTTTAACTTTTTAACATTTTTTGTTAATGTTAAAATTGGCGTTGTATAGTCGAATAGGCAATAAAAAAATAATTTTTTTTGTATTTATTCAGAAAATGAATTTTGTGGGTGAAGTTTTTTTGCAATATGACCCAAAATAATGTTTTTCGTAAATAATACAACATCGTCCACCCAGTGATAATATGCCAAAAAAATTGGTTATAGCCCTAAGGAACATCCATGTTTCAAATTATTTTGTTATTTATATGTATGCGTGTATATATGTATGTGAAACTGTGTAAGATAAATTTTAGCGAAGACGATGAAGACATTTCAAGCGTTAATGATTTACGTTTTGTACACAAATATAAACATACATTTCACGCTAAAATCACGTAAATTTTACGTTTACTTCATACATTTTATATTTGAATTACGCGAACCAATCCAGCATTTCTTATGCATGAATTTCACCGAATAAGATATTACGGTGGCAGCTATTTTTGCAAAACATTTCAAATTTTGAAATGCTCTACTAACTACTCTTTACTTGCAACGTTCACACTAGACAGCAAAACACGCGTTTTGTCAAAACACTCTTTTAAATTGAAAATAAAGAGCTATTTTAAGCTCTTTATTCTATTCCTTCTGTTATTTATTATTTTCCACTCGCTTTGGCAAAACACGTGTTTTGCAATGAAGTCTGAATGTTGTATTAAGTGAAAATTTTAATCAAATTGAACAGTTACAAATTTATTTTAACTTATTTATTTTAACTTAACCTAGTCTGGATCTTTATCCAGTAAAATATCTACAAATTAATTAAATTGTAGGAGATCATAAAAAAAACGAATTTAAAAGTGTAGTTTGCTGGCTACAACCAATAAATTCGGTCACACAAATGAAATTCAGTATGGGTGTTCATAACTATGCCAGACGTTTTCACGTCGAAAATAGAAACTCTAGCATATTTAGAACAGGGCCAGTCATATGAAATTAATTTTATACAAAGAAAATGTTTTTACATTCGACTAAGTAAGTTTTACATCATGGGACTCACCCTGTTCTCAACATGGCAGAATTGTATTTTTCGGTGAGAAAACTTCTAACATATTTGTAGAACATAATTATAAAATTTGTTGTGAAAATCAATATTCAGTTGTACCAACCAATTTCAGTCATAGCAACCGATTTTCAGTTAGCAAATGATATAAATTTTTCTCTGTGATTATTATTTTTGTTTTTTGCGACATACTCGTATCTCCAGACTCTAATTTTTAAATCGGTTGAATATCGTTATTTTTTTTTTTGAAAATTTGAGTTTATAAAATACATTTTGTTTTAAACACTTTTTAGAGTTGTTTTTATTTTGCAAACCGTCAATACCAGGGCAGTGACTTTCGTGCACTAAAAAAATAGAAAATATGCGCTTAAATATGCAGTAAAAACTCAAAAATATGTGCTTAAAGTATGAACTTAATTCTAAATATGCTCTAAAACCAAATAATTTGGTGGAGTGCAATTTTTTATGAAGTTTTAAAAATCGATTCGTTACTTGAAAGCGTTGGTTTAACAACGAAATCCAATATAAATATCGAACAAATGAAATATGCAAAAATATGCATTTATAACAATATATGCAAAACTATGCATAAATTGTTGTAACAAAATATGCAACAACAAATCAATGCCATTTTGTTGAAAATTCTTTGATTCGGAATAGCATTTAAAATTTAAATAGTGGTGGTCAGGGTTAACATTAGGGTGTCCGAATCGGTTTTCGACCGGTTTTTTGTGTGTTGTCGGTTTAGGTTTCTTTTTAAGTTAAAATTTTGAATATCGAATTAACCAGTTTTTTGCTGGCGAATAACCAGTTTTTTTCTTAACTATTCTTTTTTAGCTTTAATGTATTCATTCTTAATAACGCAATGTTCTGAATTTTTTTTTTAAATTAGTTTTTTTTATTGATGTTGTTCATGCAATGCCTAAAAATTACTTATATAAAAGAAGATTCTTCATAACCACAAAAACTATTATTTTTCTGTGTCATTTTTGAAGTGATCCAATGTTTTATTCTGTTATTTTATATTTGGCTATATTAACAAATAAAAACAAACAATATTATTTTTTTTTGTAAACATTATTTCTTTTTTTTTTTAGAAGTTTTTAAACAATATTTGTATATTAAAATGTTGTAAAATTTATTTTAAAGTTAAAAGTTATAATTGTTTTTTTGAAAACCATCGAAACATTTTTTTCAAGCTTATTAATAATAAGTTTTCAAATAAAAAACTTAAATTATTCAAATTTATAAAAAAAATATATTTTTGATTATAACTGCATAACATTTAAAATCCGGTTAACCGTTTTTTTTTTTTTAATTTCAACAATTCGGAAAAACCGAAAACCGGTTTTCGAAAAATGTCGAATAATTGATCACCCTAGTTAACATGTATAAACGCGAAATTTTAAAAAATAGCTGCCACTCTAATAAGACACACTATTGCTGTTGATGTTGATAAACAAATCATTTGTATGCAGCAATGCAATTATTTACAATTAATTGCGTGTTAAGTTGTTTTTCGACCGTATTATAACTTGCAACGTATGTATGTGTGTGTGTGTAAACGAAATTTGGTTAATGAAAACGTGCCTATATTAAACAATTTAGTTTATAATACTCTGAAATATCATCAATAAGGTACCTTAATGTATCACATAGAATTTATTCCATGATGATTCCCACAATCGCCTAAAGCGATAAACTCTCATGATCTGAACTATAATAAACCATGCATAAAAATTCGAAAATATTGTTCAAACAATAAAAGCTTTCGTAAAATTAACGAATATTTCTTGATTTTACGAAAGTTTTTGTTGTTTGGACAATATTTTCGTATTTTTATGCATGGATTAATGTGAGTGAATGTTTAATTTGCAAATGTTTTACACCCGTTGCAATAAGACCTGGGAAACAAAATCACTTTTCATAAAATTCGCTTACAGAAATCGAAAATTCATAAAAATAAAACTCGTTTTTGGAGAAATAAATATTACAGTTTAATAAAAAAAAAAGTCTACCGAATTTTTACTAACGCTACTAAAAATGAGTTAAAAATAAGCAAAATTCTTTACTAGTTTTTAAAAGTTAATATTTTTTTTTTAATTTACTAAATTTCAAAATTCAAAAGTTTTAATATTGCCGTTCACAACTTACTTATATTTAGCAAAAAATCTGCTCATTTCAGAAGGTTTTCTGCATTGATATTTTTATTAAATTGTAGAAGCTTTTTCTTCTATTTTTAGATTTTTTTTTAGTGAACGAAATACAGCAGTTGCTAAACTTTTGTTTGTAAAAATATCTTTAAAAACACGAGAATCATAAACAATATTTTATTTTGTAAACGGAATTTGAGGTGGCTTATTGCGGTTATTTAGTTTACTGTTATATGTTTGAATATTTCACACTATTTTCAATAAGACAAATAAAATAGTTCAATAGTAAGGATGGTGTTTTTTTTTTAAAGATTTCTTATCATAATTGATAATGTTGTAGCTTGTACGCGTTAATAAATCCTTGATTAATGTGATTTTTTGTTCAAAGCTTAAGGTGTTTGAAATTTATGGAAGTAATTAAATTACAGGATTAAATTGGAAAATTCTGATAATAACATAATTAAGTTAAAATAATTAAAGATATAAATTTGGGATGTTTTATAAATATTATTATTATTAAATCCATCTGACTTAAGATATAATTTGAGAGAAAACTTGTACTTACGATTTTGTCTACTACACTATATTCTATGCAGAAGAGGTTTAATATTAAGCATACCTGAAAACATAAATAATAAAGAAATTAATTAAATAAGCTTAAAAACATATTTTTTAAAGATAATTCAATAAACTTATAATAATTCATGCCTAAAAATAAGGATTTAATGTCAAACTAACGACAACTTTCGAAAAAAAGTTTCCGTTATTTTAAAATTGTTTCGGTTTTTTTATAAACGGATTATTATAAGTATATCAATTTGTCGTTTAGTTTGTGTTTTTTTTTTTAGAAACAAATATGAAAATAAACGTTGATATTGCATTTTCAAATCTTTAGTAAAATATGAATAAAGATAATATTACAAGAACAAAAACATATAGGCCGAGTTCGAAATTAAACACAAGCAAACGGTTTTCTATAGTTCTGCTTTTTGCTGAAACTCAACACAATCATTTTGTTGTGCACAGTAAACATAAACACAACATTTCTTTATTTTCATTTTGATTTGTAAACAGAACACAAACACTTTCACAAACCAGTTTTCGATGAGAGACCAAACTAAACGATTTTGTTCTGTTTGTCCAATATTTCAAACAGTTTGATTTTGTTTTATTTATGGAATGGAACAAAACTATTCGTAAACCGTTCTTAGTGTTTATGTCATATTACAAGTGAAAAAAATGTTTCATTGAATATTATAAATAATTGCATTAGTTTAATAAAAAGTTTCAATGGAGGAGTTCCAGTAAAATTTCATAAAACTAATGCAAAAAACATTGATAACATGCAGAAAAATTTCTTTTATTTTGCCAACCACAGCATGAAAAACGCGTTTTGATGTTTAAGTTGAATGAACACAAAAAAATAACCGCTACGAAATAATAATGTTTGACGAAAGAAACATTTTTGTTTTGTTCCGTTTGTTATATTACAAACAACGATTTGAGCACTTGTGTTGTGTTTATAAATACGAACGACACAATAGAGATCGTTGTATTGGTTTTTTTGATAGGAACGTTATGTTAGTGGTACATAAATTTTCGAACTCTGTTACAAACAACGATTTGAGCACTTGTGTTGTGTTTATAAATACGAACGACACAATAGAGATCGTTGTATTGGGGTTTTTGATAGGAACGTTATGTTAGTGGTACATAAATTTTTGAACTCTGCATATAAATAGGTATTTTATGCAAACGCAAAATTTGTTAAATTTTCAACTGCATCGCATCTTTTTCTATGATAAGCCTAGATTAAATTAATTAATTTAAATGCAATTTACCACTGTGCGCCTAGGTGGCGCTTTTTTTGCGGCCAATCAAATTTTTTAAATTTGGCCCGTCTTTAGTTTAAAGGCACAATACCGATTTTGATAAAAAAAAAAATGTAGGAACGATTAAAATACGTGAGCAAAGTATAGAATTTTATTTTTTCGTCAGACACGCCCACTTTGGAGGCGGACATGGCTTAAGAGTTAAATTTTTAAATGTACTTTTTCTCAAAAATTACTTATCTGTTCGGGACAAATTATATGTCATTGGAAATGTATAATGTATACATTTTTATTTTCCAGGGATAGGAGTGCCTTATTCCACTTTAAATTTAAATATTAATTTTTTAAAAAATTTAAGCTTAAAAAAATTTACTTTTAAGCCACCACATAACTTTTAGATCTAGTGATAAAATAATCTGAACAATAAATTTAAACTTTCCAAAACAGTTTTTCCTCATAAAAAATGCCGCTTAGTGTCCATACAAAGTCAAATGGTTCATAATTTTTTTTTTTTTTTTTTAATATTCGAATTCTTAAATGTTAAAATTTCTGTAAAACCTGAACAAACCATAGTTGAACAATTTTTTAATATCTTTCACACGAAAATCTATTCAGAAAATCTATTCATTTTAAATAAATTATTCGAAAATAAGTTTACACATTTACTACATTGAAATAACTCACTGTATTACTTAACACATTTCAATGTATATGTAACACTGATATGTGTACACTCATAAAAACTTTGCTATTATTCATGTAGTAATCTGTAGTAGCTAGTTTTAATGATATTTGCAGCTGTTTTCATATTGTATTTGGATATATTAAACGATTCGTAGGAAAGTTGTTTGCCTACGGGCAAAGTGGAGGCAAATGTCCTTAAAGAACCTAACCCGGGACTGGTTAAAGCCCGATCTAGTGCCACTTTTAAAAGACTTTACCCATTTATTCTTTGAGTGCAAAATTGGCAAAGAGAGAGTATGTAAAACAGCATATTTGCAAGTGTGAAGTTTCGCACTTTATAATATGTTGTTAACTTGGCACTTGTTCTTTGCTGCTTTTCAATGCATGTAAATGTACAAGTATGTAAGGATATGTCTGTCTGGTTTACAATTGTTACAGCAATTGTGGTAAAATTTAATTTGAATGAAAAGTCCATTATTGTTTCCGTTTTATATGTGTGTGTGAATGAATATTATGTTGGACTTTTTGGCAGACGTGATACAAAGTATGAAAACCTTACAGGCGCCAATTCACAATGAATATTTGGTTACGAAAAAGATTTAAACAATTTAAAAGAAAAAGCATGTCAATAATACCTCTTTTGTTGGACAATGAGATTATTTTATACTTTTTTTATATTTTAACTTTTAAATTTTTATTGTGTGATGGTAATTGAATTTAAGAAAACTCTCAAGAGATTTAAAAAGTAAGAATGAGATAAGAGGAAATTATTGGAGATTTTTTTTTTTTTTAAAGATTATTTTATGTTTGTAAAATAATTACTTTATGGCCTTAAGCTGTAAATGATTTGTTTAAATATTCTTTGATTTTCACACTTTTTTCCTGCCTTGAAGTTTAAAATTAAACAAATTAATATTTACTCATGTCTAATACAAACACTACTCCTTGAACTTGTGAACAAATTTACCAGCAGCGACATCATTAGTATTAATAAACAAAGATCAAAGGCAAACAAGACAAAAAGCCATAGAAAAAAAGAGACAAAAGGCCAAAAAACACAAAAAAATAATAAAGGGAACCTCACCTACTAACAAAAATAAAACAATGTAGAACTGAAATGAAATGAAAAACAATTGGCGGCAAAACAAAATGAAAATTTTTGCAAAAATATTTTTCAAATTGCAAAAATAACAAACTGCAATGCAAAACGGAAACACTGAAGA
Organism: Delia radicum; assembly: GCA_021234595.1. Lineage (NCBI taxonomy): Eukaryota > Metazoa > Arthropoda > Insecta > Diptera > Anthomyiidae > Delia > Delia radicum. The sequence goes on from CM037853.1 coordinate 241,520,201, forward strand.
AAACATAAAAGTGAACAAACCGGAAAACAAATCTTTAATGAAGCATAAATTGCAAACAACATAAAGAAATAATACGTATGTTTGTTAGTATCAATGTATGAGTGTTGAAATATATGACGTTCTCATTTTTTTTCTCGTTGTTATAAAGCCAAGTAAACAAACAGCATGCCAAGGCATGCATTACATTTGTATGTATTTGTGGTATGAAGAAAAAATAAAGTTGAGTTTTGTTGTTGCGTTGTTGAACAAACGTCAAAAAAATAAGTGACAAACTGCTGTAAAACATGCCATGTATCATAACTTTTTTATAAAATCGCGAATTATATGGCGTTTGTTAAATGTTTTTGTGGGTGTGTGAGAGTATAAGTGATTGTACACTAGGGTTATAACTTTTGTTTTGCGAAATTTTTACAAAAATTGGTTAAAATGGAATTGCAGAAAAAATTGTTAAATTTAACAAATGTTTGTTGCTAAATATTACTAAAATAAGAACAGCAAAAATAAATCTGTGAACTTTACAAAATTTTAGTTAAATTCGATGTGGATTATAGTTAATTGAAAATAGCATTTAACTCTGCAAAATTAGCAAAAACTTTTACTAAATATTTGTAGACTCAAAATAACAAACAAAAAAATGTATTATTTAAAAAAAATTTTGCTATATTTACCTCAAATTTAGTAGAATGCCAATAATAGTTTATTTTGCTAAAATAAACAAAAAAATTTTCTGAAAAATTGCATATTGCTAATTTCACAAGGGCAAACTTTTATTCGCATTAAAAAAAACCAAAAAAAATTCAAATTTTTTAATGATTTTTTTGTCTACTAATATTTAGTAATTTTTGCTTATTTTAGCAAATTGTTTTATTGCTTTCAATTAACTAAAATTTAGCTTATATATAACTCAATACTTGTTAATTCAACAGATTAATTTTTGCTCTTCTTATATTACTAATATTTAGTGAAAAAAATTTGTTAATTATAGCAGTTTTCTCTGCAAGGTCATTTTTAACAAATTTTTTGTTGCTTTTTTTTAAGGTTTATTTCTATGAGTGTTTACTATTAACAATATACATAGTTTTTTTTTGGATAATTTTGAAACAAAAACCTCATGTATAAAGTACAATTCGTCACCTAAAATGCAAAAGAGACGTAACTAAAATATTTATTTACATTACAGATTATGAAACACATAAATAAGGTGTATCCAATCAGTTTTATAAACCCATTTTAATGACCGATTACACCGAGAGTAGTTTTCATCAAATGAAAGGTTAGAGCCTCTCCTTTAAAAAATGTAATTCTTCAATATTCTTTATGATTATTCATAAATTTGTCAGAAATAAAATTTTTCTATAGGCTTGAATATACAGAAAACTAATTTTACCAAAAAATATTTTAAATGGAGAGTTTTGACCTAACACTACAAAAGGTAAATCTTTGATGTAAGTAGTAGGCAACGAATAATTTAGCAAGTGAAACAAATTTTGTGTTGAAAAGGCTTTTTTGTGGTAAACAAAAACTTATGTAGAAAAAAAAAATGTTAGGTGAAAATGAAATATTATTCAGTAATATTTTATTCAAATATTTTATTTACTATAAGCCTGGAGATTAAATTGTTCTGAAATACACAAATTTCCATGCAACATTTATAACTTTTTAACCGCTGAACCGGTTTTGCTAATATTGTTTACCAAAATGCTAGGTAAGGTGACAATTAATCTAGGTGAAAATAAGTGTTGGTTGCGAATTTAGAATCATCAATGATATTGAAAGATTAAATTTTTAAAAGCACATTTTTTAAATTGTTATTCGGGAGAGCTTATACAGATTTATTTTTGTAAGAATAGCAAAGATTGGCACTTTTCATTTGAAACCCATATTGGCATCCTAAAATAGTACAAGAATTTTAATACTTTTTAAAAAATTTAAGTTCTTTTAAAGGGAATTTTAAAGTGATGGCGGATATCTGAAAACGCTGTTATGTCGCCGTTTCTCGCACATGCTGATTTTTCCATGTGTGAGAAAAAAATTTTAATTTGTTGCAAGGTGTTATAAACAACTTCAATTCTTAATCTAATTCATTAGGACTCTGATTCATATTTTTATTTTGTAGCACATGCCTAGATTTCATTTAAATTGGAGTACATCATCAGAGGATCCCCACTATTAACGGTACTCTCCTTGTCAGTAAAATAAGTATATTTTTTTTATTACTTTGGTCTTCATTACGACAATATTAAAGCATTCAACTTTGATTTTAAAGTTTCGGTAAGTTCAGAAGTTGTCTCTACCTTTTTTTTTAAATTGTTATTTTTGACAAAGCGCAAATTGAAGTGTAATCGTTACTTAAATTAAAACACTGTGGACAACTTCTAGGATTTTTTAAACAGGACCTCATAGATATACATAAATACGAAATACTCAAAACAGAATGTTTGCGCTGACATAATTACATAATATACATGTATTGCCATTCGAAACAACTTTTTTTTTATCGCAATTAGGACTTAAATAATATTGTATTTTTTATTAAAACAGTTTTTTAAAATACAACATTTTCTAAAAAAAAAATGGAAATGTATGTTAATTTTTCTAGTATGTACGAATATGGATAACCATATATGATCATATTAAAAATATATATGATCATATATGAACTCTTTTAACCGGGATTTGCAAAAAAAAAAAAAATCAAAAGTTATAACCCTATTGTGCACAAATAGTTGTATATTGCTGTGGGTGTGAGATTGCCAGAGCATATTGTGTTATTAATTCTGGTTCAATGCTAACAAAAAAAATTTTTTCAATATTTTATACAAAGCGTAAAAATATATACACTGAGAAACAAATTATGCAAAAAATGAAACAGTCTTGTTCTGAGACTTACTTTCGCTATAATATGAAAAACTCTTTCTTTGGAAACTTTTACTTTATTGTTCAGATTATTGCAGTAATAGGTCTAAAAGATATGTGGTATGAATTTGAGAGAAATCGGACAGCTTTAACCTATGAAGTCCAGTGAATAAATTTTCCGATTTTTTTAAATTGATTTAATAAAAATATGGCTTATTTTGTTAAAGCTTTCCGATTTTTCTAGTGTTACACTGATAGAATTTTCCTTCATAGTATTAATGAAACGATTTCATTAAAATCGATTCATTGGTTTAATGAAACATTTCATTAACTGAATGAAAATTCATTAATATTGGTATTGTTTTCATTAACATTTTTTATGATATTTTCATAATTTCATAAAAAAAATTCATTAAATCAGTGAAAAATTTTTAAATTTTTTTCAATAAAATTTTTGACGTGTAATAAGAAAAAAAAATTTTTTTTTGTACTATCATTTTGAAATAAAAAAAACTGGAAAATTTCATTTAAACAGAATTAGCCAAAACTTTGATATAAATAATTTTTGTTATTAAATTTGCTTAGAGCTAACAGTTTTTGACGAATTTGAATAGTTGGGCACTAAATTCCAGGGAACAGATTCTCTAAGAAAAACGATATAGTTTTGTTCAAAACGAGACCTAAATTATTATCGTTTTGACGATGTTACACAAAAGCGTTATGCTAAACAATAATAAATTTTTGTTTTTTTAACAACATTGTTAACAATATTTAACATTTTTAGCTGATATGGTCGTAATTTTACTACAAAAAGTGGACTATAATCTACAGAATTCCAAGCCAGATCGATAAAAAATTACATATTTTGTACCGACATATGTCATCATTTAACACAGATTATAAAAAATTTAAAGAAAGATTGAACAATTTTGTAAAAATAACACCATAAATTAAAATTGGTTTTTTTAGTTCAGCTTTTAATATTAATTATATTTAAACGATTTTTCAATCATTAAAGTTCTTAATATACATAATTTAAAAAAGTACAATAATTAAAATATTTCTTTTCAAAATTTGAAATTTTTGATCTGAAATCTAATCAGCTACTTTTCAAATTTTATCTTTTTCGAATTCGTCAAAAATTATGAGCTTTAGCAACAATTAGGCTAGGATTAATGAAATAAATTTCATATACTTTATGAAATTTTCATTGGGTCAATGAAACCATTCATTAAAATTGATTTAATGAAACACATTCCATTGACTCAATGAAACGTTTCTTTGGGGACTTTTTTATGAAAAAATTCATTGGATTAATGAAGGAATTCATTAATACTACGCACAAATTTCTATCAGTGTACAATAATCGCAACAAAAACCATATGACCATATCGGAAATATGCCCTTAAATTTTTGAATATGAAGATGTGTGGTTTTAATGAAGATCATGTAAGAAAATATTTTAAACTAGGCATGGAAGTATATGATTATGTATAAAGCGTTTCACCATTTCACTTTTTAGAGTTTTTGAATCTCATAAGGTAGAATATGAGTGCTTATGATGAAATGATTGTTGAGAATTTTTTGAGTTTTCGTAATTTGGGATTAGAGAACGAGGAATTGTTTTTTATAAAAGAAATTTTACCAAATAAATAACTATTAAAGAGTTCCAGCCTACTAAAAAAATGATTCGGGTAAAAATGGAGTAAAAATTTCGAATTATCCAAATTCAACACAAATTCAACAAGAACTTCGGAAATTGGCATTGGGCGTTCAACAAAAAATAGGCCTTTAAAGTACCTTTCATCTGATACCCAGACCCAGAGAAAAACAGGAATATATTTCATGAATTTTCGTACGTTTCACATGGGTAGTATTAATAAATTTAAATTTCATTAAAAACATTTTTCTCAGTGCAAAATTACATATTATAGCACTTATTTAAAAAAAAAAAAACCCATGGCTTTTAAATAAAAACCGCTTATAAAAGCAGAAAAATAATGCTTTTAACATTATTAATTTCGCAACTTTGATTTTTTTTTTTCACAAACAAAAAAAAAAATCAGCAAAAGAATGGAAAAAAAGTTGATATACAATATAAATGTAAGCGAATATAGTAAATAGTACTTAAATATAAATTGAAACACCGCACATTATTAAAAAAATATATATATATTAAAAATATGTATACAAAGGTATTGTAAATATTTTTCGCGTTTTATGATAATAAGGAAAGAGAGTTTATTAAAAGCTTACTTTTTTGTTGTTGTTAAATAATGAATCAATGAATATTAAAATTTTTATAAATACAAGGGTAATCAAAAACGGAAAAGAAAAATCAAAAGACCAAAAGTTGATCAAAGTAAAATAAGTTTGTACAAAAGCCTAAAAGAAGACTTTAAAATGTTTGAATTGTTATTCTTTAAGAAAAAAAAAATGTAAAATGTAGACATGCTTATTCTAAGGGTTACAATTTTTAACTGATATCAAATCAATTTTGTTTTGTTATTTAAACAAATATTAGTTGCCATAATCAATCATTATAATACGTTATAGATAAATATATTTTAACTTAAAAATTTTCCTAAAAATATTTCATTACAGTTTCTTTTCCAAGTACTAGAATTTCATTGCATTTGAAATGTAAATAAAAAATCGTATACAAAATTCAATCATATGGAAAAGTCCCTAGAGTAATAGAATACCATCATGGAAAACTTAAAAACATTTCGTTTCTAATTTTTATGTTGCCAATATATTCACAAACATGTGAAACCCTTTTTTAAACTTTCTTTTTTTTGCAAGCGCAAATCTGTTGCTAAGTAAACACACATGTGGCTTTTGCCTTGTGCCTGCATGTAAGTATTTTTACAGGATTTTCTAACCAAATACAAGTCAATCAACATAATCATACTTTTTTCATTTTTATTTTGTTTAGAGATAAGAGGGTAAAGTGAAAGTGACCCATAAATAAACATAATATAAAAATATTCGTGTTTAATACCAATCTAATACGCTACGGAAAGTATATTAAATTTGCCATAATGTTTGTAACTTTTTGTATTAAGCTAAATAAAAAAAGTTTTTCACGATTTGCTTGATGGGACTACACTACGTATGAGTAATAAAATAGTACTCATACGCTTAGGTTAACTCAATTCTTGTTGAGTAAATCCTTAAAGTTTCCTAGCAAAAACATGGCAATGACTACTTGCTATTTTATACTTTACTTTGTAATGAGTACTTATTACCATCTGTATTACTTTAAATAATAAAATAATGGGTTGCGAATAAGAAACTTATAATGCATTACTCTCATACAAAAAATAATTCTAGAACAATAAATGGCTATTCATGTTATTACTTCCAGGCAAAATAAAATCATACAACATTTTTCTGAATATCTATTTTTAGACTCATTATAATTTGTATTTTAGTAAGCTAAAGGGTAAGTTGTTAGTTTTGGTATATCTTAAACGAATTTACATAGAAGAAAAATTTATTTATGTTTTTAAACTAACAAATGTTATATGTCTCTGTGGCTTAGGGTATAGAGCTGTCGTCTGTCGAAGTAGCGAGTGCTACAGGGGTCCTTGAAGCGTACACACAGCAAATCTGTTGAAAATGCCACAGCCTATCAGGATTCCAAAGACCGTCCATGCGTGGTTTAGTATCACATCCTGCACGAGGTGTCCCTGCTATTTAACAGAACATGGCGGATCTAGAGCGGACACTCGATAAAAACCCGTAATCCCCGGTGTTATCTAACCGTGCCTATGGGATGAATAGCACTACGTTAGTGTGTTTTCGAACGGTGGCCTCCAGGGCATGGCGAACTCTGGTTGTATTTAGCCCCCTGGTAGCACAGGGCTCTGCTACTAGGCGTTCTTTTTAATCCCTTCTTATTTATTTATAGATGGATTTTAACAACCAAAAGTTTAATAATGAGCAAAAAAAGACCGATGCAGGTCTATCCTCAACTGGCCAACAGGTTTTATGCCTAAATGTCACTGAGGACGCTAATAAAATAGTCGAGCAAGAAAAGGACGTTCCCAGTCCAAACCTTGCTGAGCCTATGGATATGGTTATCGTGTCTCAGGATCATCAGGGTCCTACCACTGACATAGATATCCCTACGGATGAGGAGGATGAACTTTTATGTTCCCAGCCTATTAGTACCGCGAATGAGGTTACGAAAGCTCCAGGTGATCAGTCGAAACCTGCGACTGAAAGAGTGAAGCTATGTGGTGCTGCTCGAAAACGCCTGAGGATGTACCTGGACGAGGGTATTGACCCAGAGGCAGCGCGGCGACTTTGTTTGCTATCAATGCGCGAAGCCCGAAAAGAGGTTAAAGAGCTCGCTGGTAAAAGAAAGAGGGTACGCTCAGATGGCTCAACGCCACCAGGGTCGAAACAACCTGCAAAACGGACCGCTGAGATTGCTGTAGATGGCACACCTCGCAAGGTTGAAGGCGGCACATTGCCAAAGCCAGCCTTGACGGTTCCAGCGAAGCAGCAAAAACAAATGGCGCCGTCTTATAAAGAAGCAGTCTCCACCGTAAAGATTGGTGTAATTCCGCCTGATTTTCCGGCGACTAGATGGACAGATGAACAGCTGCACTCCATTCAAAGAGCTGTCTTGTACAAGATCGCGGAGCTTAGAAAAGGGACAATAAAGCCCAGTTTCTCTAGTTGCTCCTATAAGCCAGGTTGGCTCAGTTTTGTATGCCGCGACAAAGACACAGCGCAGTGGCTGGAGACTCACGTCCCCACTCTGAAGCCATGGAGCGATGCTGTGTTGAAAGTAGTGGCGGAAGATGAAGTGCCGAAGGCCCAAGTGTTCGTGGGATACTTTCCCGAAAAGGAGGACACGTCCAGTGATTTACTTCTTGGACTAGTTGAGGGCCAGAACTGTGAACTTTCGGTTGGGTATTGGAAGGTAATGAATAGGGTCATAAAGGGTGGTATAGTTGAGCTAACCCTCTCCATTGACCCAATCTCAGCCGACCTACTCAAGCGAAAGAATTACAGAGTGAATTTTGGATATGGAACAGCGCTGGTAAGGCCTACACGTCAGCAACAAGAGGTCGGGCGTGACATACCCAATAGGGCAAATACAAATAATTCGGCAGCAACGACTAAATCCGACAACAGGGTCTCTAATGACCCTAATATGGATGATAAACCGGGCTGCTCGAAGGACCTTGTAAGGCCCAATTCATCTGAGCCTAAAGCTAAGAATATGGCCAATCAGCAGGCTCCCAACAGGCGGAAAAAGTGGGAGAGAAACTCGGCAGAGGAGGCGGTTCTGCTGAACTCCAACAGGGGCAGAAAGGTGGCAAAGCGTGCCGCCAAGCACGCTCGTAAATAATGGCTACCGGAAAAGGTAAGACACCGAAGCACTTAAAGTGCTTACAGGTGAACCTTCACCATGCCAAAGCGGCATCGGACGTCGCCAACAGAAGGTTCACCACTGAGGCCCTGGATGCTGTTTTTATTCAGGAGCCATGGGTGCACGACGGAGCCATAAAAGGGCTTAACGCAAATCAAGGTAGGTTGATTTACGATTCAAAGCATATCAGGCCAAGAGCGGCCATCCTAGTTAGGGACAATCTAACATATCTTCCAATTTCAGAGTTCATTATGGGAGACTTGGTTGCGATCTGGGCAAAGGTGCCCTCCTTATCTGGGGAACACGAGGTAGTTCTGGCCTCTGCTTACCTACCTGGCGATGCTGACACGGTACCAACTACTGAGGTCTCGGCCTTGGTGGAATATTGCCGAAAGAGGAAACTCAGTTGGATCCTCTGTTGCGACGCCAACGCACATCACACAACATGGGGAAGTACCAATGTAAACAAACGTGGTGAGTACCTGCTTGAATTTATATGTAGCAATAATATAAACATAGCAAATAGGGGTGACGAGCCGACTTTCAGGAATGCTATTAGGTCAGAGGTCTTAGATCTCACTCTTACTAGCTCTGATATTTCTTTCGCCATCTCCAATTGGCATGTCTCCAATGAAGTATCAATGTCTGACCACCAACACCTGGTATTCGATGTTGTTAGTTCATTGGACTCATTCCAGATCTATCGTAATCCCAGATGCACAAACTGGGAAAATTTTCGTCATCATTTGAAAAACGGTTGCAGATCTTTCTAAAGGGCTCATCTTGAGCACAAGCGAAATTGATCATATAGCATCTGATATTCATTCAAATTTAACTTCTGCTTATACTCTGAGCTGTCCTGAAAAGACCAGGAAGACGAAGAGGGATGTTCCATGGTGGAACGATGGTCTGGATAAGCTCAAAATGGAGGCCAGAAGACTGTTCAATAGGGCCAAGGAAACAGGAGACTGGGTTACCTATAAGGCAGCGCTCACTGAGTACAATAAAGAACTACGTAGATCCAAGAGGTCCACGTGGCGCAACTACTGTGAGAAGATCTCTGATCTTCCAGAGGCGGTGCGTCTACAAAAGGCCCTGTCCCAGGATCATACGAATGGTCTATGTACTCTCAAGAGGCCGAATGGTACCTACACTGAATCTCCCATTGAAACCTGTGAACTCCGCACTTCCCAGGATGCGTTGACAACTGCGGGTCTGTCGTGATTCAACGAGTTCCAGACCTAACAGGCAGAAATGTACGCCTATCAAGTGCTGTCTTTCAGGAGAACAGGGTAAAATGGGCGATAGGTGAATTCTCTTCATTCAAATCTCCGGGTCCGGATGGGATCTATCCTTGTCTGTTGCAGAAAGGGATGGATTTAATTGTCCCACAACTGGTTAGGATATTTAGATCTAGTCTGTTATTCGGTCATGTACCGACGCCGTGGAGGGAGGTTAGAGTGGTCTTTATACCGAAGGCGGGGAAGAAGTCTGAACAACTGCCCAAATCCTTTAGACCAATTAGCCTGAGTTCGTTTCTCCTTAAAACAATGGAGAAAGTCTTGGACCAGTACATTAGGGATACTTACCTAAGGCGAAAGCCGATACACAAATTACAGTTTGCGTATCAACGAGGTAAATCTACCGAGACTGCTGTCCATCATGTTGTCACTACAATAGAACTGGCACTAGAGGCAAAGAATATTGCCCTTTGTGCCTTTATTGATATACAGGGCGCCTTTGACAACACGTCCTACGAGGCAATTAGGGTGTCCATGGTTAGAAAGGACATCTCTCCAATTATCATCAATTGGACTTTGGAGATGTTACGCTCTAGAATAATCACGTTCGGCATAGGGACTACTAGTAGGACCGTAAATGCGACTAGGGGCTGTCCACAGGGGGGTGTTTTGTCGCCGTTACTCTGGACGCTGGTCATTGATGAACTACTCGAAGGTTTGAACGACCTGGGTTTCAGGACTTATGGATACGCGGATGATCTTGTCATTTCTGTAGTGGGATTTGATGATAGGACCATATCCGAACGTATGCAGCAGGCTCTGAACTATACTCTTTCTTGGTGCCGGGAAAAGGGCTTGTCTGTCAACCCGTCGAAGACAATCCTGGTACCATTTACGAATAGGAGGAAACTTAACCTGACAATGCCTGTCCTTGATGGGGCCACGGTGGGCTTTTCCAGTAGTGTTAAGTACCTCGGCGTGACTCTTGACAGATCCCTTACCTGGAATGAACATCTTGACTATGTCTCCAAGAAGGCCACAAGGGCATATTATGCCTGCCAAAGGCTTTTTGGTAAGACATGGGGTCTAAGGCCGCAGATGGTCTACTGGTCGTTTAACACCATTGTTAAACCTATGATCACCTATGCTGCCCTGGCATGGTGGCCAAAGGTTGAACAGGTAGGGGCAAGGGATGCTCTCAAGAGGATCTACCGTCTTATGTGTATTGGCATAACGGGGGCAGGCGGAACCTGCCCGACGGATGCCATGGGGGTTATGCTGGGGATACCACCATTGCATATTTCTGTAATGGAGGCTGCCTGCATAGGATCCTCCAGACTTAGAGAATTCGGTGACATGAGGGGAGGTGATCTAAGGGGTCACATGAGGATCGCTAGAATCCTAATTGATGACCCGATTACAAAGGTTACGGATAGGAGGTCACCGGAGTACATCTTTGATAGGAACTTTAAAGTGATGCTGTTCGACAGGGCCATGTGAACCAACAGATCCTGGGAGCCAGAGCGGGGTTCTCAGATATGGTTCACAGATGGCTCAAAGCATGCGAATGGTGACACTGGTGCGGGTGTCTATGGACCAGGTTTCCAACGGGCCTTACCCATGGGTAGATACCCCTCCATTTTTCAGGCAGAGATTTTTGCTATCTGTGTCTGCGCGGAGGAGTGTCTACGAAGGGGCACTATTAGATCTCGTATCTACATTCTTTCCGACAGTCAGGCGGCATTAAGGGCTTTAATGTCCTATGAGGTGTCATCTGGTCTGGTCATGGAATGCATTCTGGCTCTTAACCGACTTGGCAGGCGCAACTCGCTTACCTTAGGGTGGGTTCCTGGTCACGAGGGGCATGAGGGCAACGAGAGGGCAGATTGTCTTGCTAATTGCGGGGCCCGAAGGCCCTTTATTGGCCCTGAACCATTCTGTGGTATACCTTTGGGGTATGTTAGGGAGAAGCTCGGGTCGTGGAGGGAGTCAGAATTCTCTCTCTATTGGGAAAACTCTCTTGGCCAACGACAGGCTAAGAGATTGATTTCTTTTTCCAGTGCAGGATCGAGGAGACTCTTGTCCCTCGGGAGGGGTGACTTGAGAACCCTGGTGTCTTACCTGACTGGACACTGCAATCTCAGATACCACCTGCTCAAAAGGGGTCTTTCGGACACGGATGAGTGTAGGTTTTGCGAACTGGTAGCTGAGACATCAGAGCATGTTCTTTGCGAATGTCCGAGGCTATGTGAAAGGCGTGCCAAGTTTCTTGGCAATCGCTTTGTCTCCCCTTCGGACATTATGAAGATTTTGCCTAATAGGATTATTGGCTTTATAGGTAGCTTGAATCTTTAGGGTAACTTTAGGCAGCACAAAAGACCTAAGTTGGTCGCGGTGCATAGTGCCATATAATCTAATCTAATCTGTCGTCTGTTACTCTGACGACCCGGAATCGATTCCCGCTCAACCATGTTTAAAAAAAATAAAATAATAGGTTACCAATAAGAAACTTATAATGCATTACTCTCGTACAAAAACTACTCATGTTATTACTTCCAGGCAAAATAAAGTCATACAACATTTTTCTGAATATATATTTGTAGACTCATTATAATTTGTATTTTAGTAAGCTAAAGGGTAAGTTGTTAGTTTTGGTATATCTTAAACGAATTTACATAGAAGAAATTTTTATTTATGTTTTAAACTAACAAATGTTATATTTCTTTGTGGCTTAGGGTATAGCACTGTCTCCTGTTACTCTGACGACCCGGAAAATCTGTTTTTAGACCCATTTCGTAAATTTTTTTTTTTTTTTGTTAAGTGAAGAAGAAGTGAGTTAAGTGTACACAGAAAAAACTAAAAACGGGTTTCAATTAAAAATTTATTGAATCAATTAATATTTTAATTCATTTTGCACCTATCACGGCAATGATACTATCAATTAAACCTTTTATTAAAACTAAGAAGGAAAAAAAGTTATAAATTACTTCTACAAAAAAAAAAAAAATGATACTCACAAAAAAAGTGTGTGATTTATACGTTGGGATGTGTGTTTTTGCAATGCTGAGTTTGTTTGTTAACTTCAAATGTATTTGGTATTTTATACTGAAAATTTTCTATTTATGCATACAGTGTATGAAAAAATAATATGATAATTGCATCTAAAATAAAATATGTATTTATATATTTAAAAGTCAATAAAAATATTTATTGATTCAATTAAATATTTGTTTAGAAACAAATTAAATTCAAATCAAATCTTTAATTAGATATTTTAGGTTGATAATTTTTTCTGTGTATAAGAAGAAGAAGAAGTTAAGTGAATAAGAAGAAGAAGAAAACTAAAAATAATGTTTTGGACAAAATTATAAAGTAATTAGGATGTAACGATCGTATCGATCCTAAGGGACATAACAGCTTTTAAATTTGACAGCTTTCGCGTATTTTTAGAAAAACAGATTGTAGGATTTCGATGTAAAATTAACCAAAAAAGCGATTTTTAAAAATCTTGCAGAACAAAATTAAAACACTAATGTACACATTTTAAAGCAAATAAAATAAATCGGACAATCCAAAAAAGCAAAAATGAATACAAAAAGCATAAAAAGAAGCATAGAAGAAAAAAAGCTAATATATCTTCTCAGAATTTTTTTTACGTAAAACTGAAAGAAACATTTGCATATTATTCAAAAAATGTTTGTTAGAAAAATATTCGAAAACGCCGACTTATTCTAGATAAAAAAAACGGGTTTTTAAACCCGAAAAAGTTGAAAAAAAACGATTTATCGAAAAATTCGGACACCGTTTTTAAAAACTAAATTAGTACGTTACTTATTTGTACCACATGTTACAAAGTGAGGTAAATTTTGACCCCTCTTTGAACCCCTTAATATGAGATTTGGCAGCTTAAAATAATATGGGTCTCCTAATTTTTGATTCTCTAAAACATATCCAATTTTCATCGCAATTAGTGCGAACCCATCATTTTTATAAAACACATTTTTAAAGGGTACAATTAATTCGTCATTGCCGTATACACTCTTTACACTCCTTCTTGTTAAAATTTTCTTTGAACAAAAAACAATATTTTTGAATGTGTGTAAATGTTTAAACCAATATTGGCAATCATGTGTATACTAGATAATTGAAAATATGCATTGAAAATATTTTTTTTTTTGTGAACTTTAAACTGGTGTCCTTTTCTGCTTTATATTTTTATTTTCTAAATCAATACTGTATTAGGCTTAATAATGTAAAAACAAATAAAGTTTCCTTTAAATCAAAGCATACTAATAGTGTTTATTTAGACTGTTTAAATCAAACACATTTTTAAGGTAAATATATTATCAGTCTAAAGGATGTTATATATATCGCGTTGTTATTACCATTTTTTATATTAATCATATTTGTTTCATTTGAAGTATTTATTTACAATTCTGTGAATTTTTTTCTTTCATTTTTTTGATTTTTGTAACAAATGGTTTCATTTTATGTACGTGCTTAAGTATTGCTTTTATACGTTTTCAGGATTTCATGTTCAAGTAGGTTTATTTACCATGTTATTGTAAAGTTTACCAAGTATAATGGTCATTATTTTTGGTTTTTTATTGTGATACACAAATTTTAAGACGATGAAAGAAAATCCTTTTGCGCTTCAGTTTAAATTTGTATTGAATTCAGATTTTGCTAAAGTAAATTTCAGGTCAAGGTAATGTACCATATGTAATTATATTCTGAACTATAGGACCCTATTGTTCAGATAATTAATCAGCTTAATCTTAAGCCTTTTATAAAATCTGCTAAAAAATATTATCGAATTTTATGAAAACTTAACTAAGAAATCCTAAGAACGCCAATAGCAATATTTATAAAAATAAAAGAGGACATGCCACAAACACATCTAGAATTATTTCCAAAAATAGACACAAGAAAAAAATCCAAGTGATATAAAACAAATTTTTTATGATTTCCTTTAAGTAAATCTTCCCCCGAATGGAATTCTACACAAATAAATGGTGGTGAATAAAATGTACGTATAATATATAAATGTATGCAAAGCACTAACATAATTTTAATGTTTATCGTCTTTTATTGTCGTCAAACAAATTATTTTTGATATGATACAAGGACAAAACAGCTTAAGGATATTGATGCCCTTCTTCTATTAATTTGCAAAAATCATAACGACACACAGAATACATACAAATGCCACTTATACTACCAGAAACTGAGAAAAAACTCAGCTGCTTATTATATCTGGTAAGGTAATTTGATTAGCTTAGAGGTAGCACGAAAAAAAACGGAATATAAAAGATTTCACATAATATCTGTGATAATAAAAAAATAATAAAGAAAAATCACAACAATCTAAAGCATCTTCTCTTTGAGGGGGAAGAATGAAATTATGCTGTAGGTAATGAAAAATATTCTTCAGATGCAATTGTTGGATACAGATCAATAAATGTAAAAATAACGAGAGTCAAAACAATTTAATGCTTGAATAAAAAATTAGATAATAACCTAAGGACACATTTTCAAGGAATATACGAGTATAAGGATTTATATTGTTATGATATTGAAAACCAAGTAAAATTTTTGATAGCAATGATTCTATAATAAGATTGATTTCATTTTTAACCGCCCTTTACTTTACATATGACAAAATTTACATGCTTAGATTATGATGGGAAACAATATACACATAAATTTATAAACTCACAAAAAAATTAAGAGAAAATTCATATTTAGATTATTACAAAAACGTTACGTTTTTTTATCAATAGGGAAACAAATGTTTTGTGATGATTTTAATACAGTTCTTGTTGTTTAGATTTACAAATTGGATATTACCAATGTTTATCTTCGGGTGTAGAATTTCGTATATGTAATTTCTGTTTGTTTTATTTATTAAAGAGAGTTCTTTATTCATGTTTATCATAATTTACCTTTTTATTAATAAGCTTTTAATTTGCTTATTTATATTTTATGGTTTGCAAAAATGAACACAAATACATAGAGAGTACAAATTTGCATATGTATTAAATTTAAAGTCTACTTTTAGGAGTTGGGTGTTTTAATTTATTTGTTTAACAGACAGTTTTGTCTTTGATGTACCTTTGCAAAACAAAAAATGTTTTAATAAAATAATATTTATTTAGCTAAAACCTATTTTTTTTTTTGATGATGTGCTCGTTGTCATGTTTTTCATTATCCTTATACCGATGTAATTTTATATAATTCGATTTAAGTAAACGTTATTAAAAGCTTTATCAAATATTTATGCATTTTTCGATAACAAGAATTGTAATATATTTTTTTATAATTATTTCCACAAAATGTTTATTTAGACAAAGCCCGTTAACATTTCATCAAAGAAAGCATTATATAAGACGCCTGATGGTGCATGAATATGCATTAACGTTAAAAAGTGGGTTTATTGTAAAATTAAGAATGAAAAATCGTAATTTTGCTTAGTAAATCTTGAATTCCCTGCATAAAGAGAGAAATGAACGAAAGATTTCCTTAAATTGATGAAAGGCTTAATAATTTTTATAAAACCCATTTTTTTAATAAAAAAAAAAGTTCGTTCACTTTGTGAAGAAAAGCTTCACTAGTTTAATTTTCAATATTTTTCGTCCACTAAAATTCTGTATGTGTAGTGAAAATATTAGAAACCAAACTTGAAATTTTGATGGATATAATTCCTAAACGGTTTGAAGTAATTTTAAAAAAAATATATTTGCCTAGGAATGATTCCAACCGAGCATTTTTATCGATAAATTCAACATTAGCTTGTCACAGAAAGGAATCTGTTAATGCTGCAAAAAACTTTTTAGGAATAGTTTATGCCTAAATAACTTCCAAAAAGTTGTTAGGCAGAAAAATTTATAAAGAATCATATTTAGACAAGTCAATGTTAAATTCATCAATGTTAAATTCATCGATGAAAATGCCAAATTAGAAGAGAAAAAATATTTGGTGGTTATAATAATATATACTATATTTTTATTTAGTAAACTGATATTTAAACTTGATTTCCACTTACGTGTTTTGAGCAAAAGATTTGTTTTGATTAATTAAAAATGTGTGGAAAAAATGTGTCGGAATTTTCCACCTCTCAGAACACAGTCAATGTAAATAAATATAAAAAGTGTAAATAACAAAAAAAAAAAAAAAATCACTGAACAAAAGTTTTCATCTTAAACTAGTTAAAATCTAAAAGTTACGAATATAGGTTAATAAAAACTAATTTTTTTTTAGAAATTATGATTTGAGCAAGAAATGACTAGTATTAAATTAAATACCAAATACATCAAACCTAGAAAATATTTTTGCGATAATTACAATTATGAGGTAAAAGTTTTAAATAAAATATCGGTTTTCGCGATAATGCGGATTAAATATATTTTCTTTTTTCTGCCAAAAAAAAAAACATTATCTATATAAAGTATATTTTCGAAAACGTATTTAAATTAAAAAATTGCTCCATTATCAAAAAAGTTATTAAGAAAAAGGTAAAATAACTCATATTTTATGAAACATCCTCAGAATACTGTTATCCTTCCTGCAATAGGTATGCCATTAATTTAAGATTTAAGAAAGAGGCTTAAATTAATATATTGAATATACTATTTTTGGTGTACTCTGGCTTATAAAATTAAAAATTATAATAATTTTTTTTTTCTCAAAATCACAAAAGCACGAATACCTTGAAAACCGTTAAAAATGTATCAAAGTTTTGTTCTACAATCTTAAATAAAATAAAACTTTGACTCTGAATTCATTGAGAAGTCCTGAAGAACGTAATTATAAATCATAAGAAATTTAATGTGATTTTTTTTTTTTTTGATTTGTATGAAAGCTTTCACACAAAATATTTGAGAAATTGCTATTTTTAGATATCTTAAAACGTTATTCGATTTCGCTAAAATTTGGAGCATATGTTAGTGTGGTCCATACACAACGATCATTCCCACAAAGAAGCGTTTCACTGATAGAATTCAGTGTGTAGTATAAATGAAGTTGATTATTAATACTATAAATTTTTTCATTGGAATGTTGACAAAGAACGGCTTCATTGAATTAATGAAACGTTTATTTAATTTATGAAACATTTTTATTAAATGAAATATATTTTTGCAATGGTTTAAGCGCCTCACATGGAAATCTAAATTTGTTGAAAATAATTGTTTGAGTGTACAAAACCCTAATATTTATACAACTCACTTAGTTCTATCAGTGTATTTTAGAACTTTGTAAAATAGTTTCATAAATTCTATGAAACGCTTCATTGTCGGAATGAATTCCATGAAGCTTTTCATAAAAATTTAATTAAATGAAATATGTTCCATAAATTCTATGAGAAGTTTCAATAGACAATATTTATTAAAACTACACTAAAAAAAGTTAGTAAAGTCAGCAAAACTTTTGCTGAGTCAGCAAAATTTTAGTCAGGAGGGTGCTTGCAAACAAATTGCTAATGTCAGCAAAATATTTTGCTGACAATCAGCGAGCTGATTTTTAGCAACAAAATTAGAAGATTCAGCAAAATGTTTGCTAACAAAATTTTTGCTAAATATTAGTAGACTGAAAAAATCTCAAAAAATGTAGAAAATTATACTTTAGTTAATTTATTTGCTGCAAATCTTAAAAATATTTTTGTGAAAACGTTCATACACATAAGTTAATGTAATATCTAAAAAAAGAGAAATAATTTTATATAACATAAACAAAATTATTGCTCAACTACTTACATAAATGGTTGTCTGACTGATGCCATCTTTTTAAGGAAGGCACATGCCGTAGATAATTCTACGACTAGTTCAATTGAACGACCTAGACTAGTTCAATTGAGCGAATTGAACTGGTCTTTACTTTGAAATAGTGAGCTAGTTCGCAATCTTCAGCTAGTTTAGGTCTTTCGCTTTTTCGTTCTTTTTTGTCATTTGAGTAATATTTCTTTTCTTTATGTTGCTTATGTTTTTCAAGGTTGCCATTAAAAATTTTTAATGTTGAAAATTAGCTGAAAAACTATGAACAACCGATACAAGCCGGTAAAAACACAAAATTTATGTTTAATCCGCAATTTTGTTTTTGTATGAAAAACAGATACAAAAATCTTCTATGGTTGATTTTTTTTATATGTCTTACAAGAGTTGTACTTTTTAGTATAGTTTTCTCGTCTCTACTACATGTTAACATGCCTCGACATCTACTACATTCTACATATATCTTTCATTCTGGTTGTCGTCTAAACTATTAATGTGCTTATCAGCTGAATTTTTTAGCAAAATAAATTAGTAAAACATTAGTAAACAAGATGTTTTACTAACTGTTCTTCTAACTTATTTTTTTGAGTGTATGAAGTATTCATTATTGAAGTGAATATAATTCTGCTAAATTAAAAATTTCTGTTATTGTCCCGAATTAAAATTCCGTACAAAATTTGTAATAAATTTTTTTACAGAAAAAATTAAACAGAATTTCAAACTTTTTCTATACTTTTTCTATTAAAAAAAAAAATAAATAATATGTTGAGAAACCAAAAATCCATGAGAATATTTCTATATGTGAAATATTTCAGATCCTGCTTATTTTTTTATGAGCCAGACATTTTTCTAAAGAAAATTATATCAGAACTCAAAATATTTGCTCAGTATCAGAAAAAATTGCCAAACTTAATAATTTGTTTACAATAATTATTATGGTCTAAATATAACAATAATGCATTTCTATGGTTACCAAAGCAATCATCAGGCGTCTAACATATAAGTCAATTAAAAAAAGAAACACCATTTTGTTATTTAATAAATTATTTTATTTAAAATTTTTTTATACAAATATAATTATTTTGTTAAAAACGTTATTATCTAAAATAAAAATAATAAATTTACAAATTTCTACATTTTCTTGTACTTTGTTATGCTCATTAAAAATAAAATAATTAAATAATACATTTTTGGTTGAGAGAAGAGTGGCTTAAAAATTTACTTAAAAACTACTAATATAAGGATAAGTATAAAATTGTATCAAAAACTTTTTTTATAGTTAAAACTCAAAAATATACAAACACACATACTGAGAGAAGATGATTTGAACTACCAGCAAAATAAATACAATTTTTTTTTTTAAATAAGCATTTTCATTTATAAAAACTATAATTTTTATGAGTATAAAATAGACACTGAGAAAAAATTGTTTAAGTATTTTCTACCGCATTTGTAATTTTTTTGGTAGTTTTAGTTTAGTTAAAAAAAATTGACTATCACAATTGTGCTTATTTATATAAATATAGAGGATTTAATTTAAATCCTATTTAAAATATTGTATAAAATTTGCCGACGGCATTTTAATAGGATGGAAAAACTACAAAAAGTATTTCCTTAGGAAATGTTTGTATTTCCACAAAACAAAATTTTGTCTTCAACACATCACAATACTGCTTATTTTAGAGCTTTTCCAATATATCATAATTTTTTTAGGAACCTTCTTGTTAAAAAAAAATTATTTTTAGTTCCAGGAGGGTTTCACTTGGCCATTAGGTAAAATTTGTATGACCGCCGTAGATGACTCGTTTGAAGAAGAGACTGATGAAGGAGACATATTTTGTTGATAATGATCCTTTAAAGCTTTACACATGGCTAAGGCTAATATCTTCCAAGCCATTAAATCTTCTTCCGTCGGCAAAAAATCTTGATTCTCTATAGTTTCATTATTGGTTAGATTTGCTAGATATTCAGGAGGTTGCATATTTGGCGGGTTAATTATTGGACCATCCACTTGATCTACTTCCTCAGAATGTTGTTGTGATTGTTCTTCGTTTTCATAAAATGGAATAGCCATCGTTAGTTCTAGTTCAATTAATTTCTCCAAAATCCAGTAAATTTTTTTTCCAAAAAATATTTCGTATTTTTGTACTTTTACGTAAATTCTTTTTTAATATTTCGTGTTTTATATAAACTATATCAGCTACTACTATACACTTTCTATTATACACACGTCTTTACTCTACAAAATTTTACGTTAAACTAACTGCGGCACTTACTACACCGCCGTATTTATACGATTTTCACGTCAATTTCATTTAAACAAGCAACAAGCTACGTTCTTGTGTTATGTTCTATATGGACTGATGATGAAAATTGTAATTGAAACAATTGTGGTTGTAAACCCAAAAAAAAATCGAAAATATCGTTGTGATATAGACAAAAATTACCCCCAAAACTCACACCAGTAGTCTTTAATAGAATTTTCCTCTCTCTCTCTCTTGTTTAATACAATAATACTATAACAACTCACGTGAAATTCACGTTTTACCAAAAACATAATATTCTTCCGCTTATAATACTGTCACTTTATGTCTGACTACC
The DNA here is from genome assembly GCA_021234595.1 of Delia radicum. Classification (NCBI taxonomy): domain Eukaryota; kingdom Metazoa; phylum Arthropoda; class Insecta; order Diptera; family Anthomyiidae; genus Delia; species Delia radicum. Next base: position 241,541,059 of record CM037853.1, read on the forward strand.
ACTTAACTAATCTTATCAACAACAATAAGAAGCATTTGTTTTGTTTTCGGTTTTGCTACTTGTGATGACAAACGTTTGTGAGAAGTTCTAAAATAATCATCACGTGCTTTTCAATTTTGCCTCACAACAAAACAAAGCTGTCTTAGGACTACTCCCGTTAGAGAGCAAATATGTTGATGCTCTTTCGAAATATAACACCCCTTATTTCGAATTCGAAAAATTACTTTGAATTTATATTTTTCTTATAAAGTTCGAATTGTTTTTGGGGAAACTCAATGATTTGTGTGTTCAAAGTAAACTTTAAATAAATTTCGTCTTAATTCGAAAATATTTCGAATTCCTTTTATTTCATGCGCAAGGCAATTTATATTTAAAATTTTCTAACCACAGATCACAACTAATTGCCATTGAATAAATTTACTACGGAATTTTTGGAGACTTTACTTAACTTTAGAATTTATCCATATTTTTTTCTGAGATACATTTTTCTACTTTTTTTAATAAACTAGTGAAACTTTTGGGTAAAGTGCTTGTAACCGTCATATAATGGTAATCGTAATTAACTATAATTAATTACTAAAGAATTTTTTAGTGTTAATTTAACAGGAAGAAGAAGAAACCATTTTTATTGACAAATTTAACGGACACAATTGATAAACCAGACTGCAGCAGTTTCGTACCATCCAAGTACTCTTCCGTGGTTATTTAAAGTGTCAATTGATCAAAGAATATTATATTGTTAAATTGCTCTATATGAATATGTTTTTACTTTGTGTCGTACTGAGGATCAAACCCAGCGCCATACATCAGAAATTAAGCTTTTATTCAGCAAGTGGACCAAAAATGAATTAAAATTCTGTAATATCGCTATGTTTTGTCAGATGTTTAACTTTTTTTAGATTGAAAGTACTGAGGTTGGCGGCGATGTGACACATAAATTTCCTGTTTTTTTTTATTCCTTCAGTTTTATTGCAAATGGTTCAAAGCATAGAGAGAATTTTCTTGGACGAGTTTTTAAGAAATTTATCACTTCACTAATGAAGTTTTCTTCACAAATTGAATGAAAAATTTCTTAAATTTTATAGAAAAGCTTCATTATTATTATGAAACTATTTATAATGAAATTTTTTCATTAATGCTTTCATCAAAGTTTGCATTAATTATAATTATCTTTAAATTAATTTAAAAAACTATTTAATCCCTAAAATTTGGCCTGGGGACAAAAAACACCCAAATTAATTTTAAAAAAGACGGTTTTACATTTTTACCAAATTTGTGTGGCATTTTTAATTCCAGGATAAGGTGGGTTAATGTTATCCGATGAAATTTCACATCTGAATAATTTTGAGTAAACAAAACAAATAAAGTATGTCAAAAATTTAATTTTCTAAAACTTTAATCTTTGGGAATTAAAAGAAATACCCTTTTTTAAATTGGCCATTTTCGGAGATATCATTTTGGGAGAACAAGATACACCAACAAAGAATCTACAGAAATATAACTAAAAACGTATATAAAAATGAGCTTTAGAGGGACAACAATTTGGTTTTTGGGAATATTTTTGATAGATTATGTGTTACCATATCGCACTTGTTCAACAAAAGGGCATAACTCAAAATGTTACCCAACAAAAGGGTCATAAATTAAAGTTAGTCTTTGCAAGAAAACGACATACAGTGGTCATCTCTACCCACTGTAAAAATCTTAGATCGGCTTCTGTAGTGATCTCTACTCTATGTAGTTTTCTTGCAAAGCATGGATTATGAGTTATAAACCTTTTGTTGAACAAGTGCGATATAGTAACTAAATATGTGCTTATTCTGCCTAATCAAGCTATTTGGATGAAAAAGTGAAATAAGGAAATAGATGTATTTGAAATTTTTTCTGTAACACAAAAAAAAACAAACAAAAATTTAACAATTAACTGAAAATATCAACTACTACTAAAAGTACACTCGGAATTTTATGTAGTTTACTGTTATATATAGTTTAATAAAAAAGTTTTCAGTTGAGTTAAAAATAAAGTAACATGAATTTAAGTGAACTACTACTAAAAGTACACTCAGAATATTATGTAGTTTACTGTTTGTAGTTTATTTATTCTTATTAAATAAATATTTATTTTAAAATTTTTTTACATTTATTCAAAATTACCATTTACCGATTTTTTTTAGTTTCATTTATTTAAAGATTCATACAAGTTTAACCCCAAGAAAGGAATATTGTAGTTTTTTTATTTTCGTTACAGTTATTATAAATTTAAATTTATATTTGTTGCCTGCTTCAAAAATATATTTAAAAATATTCCACACTGTTTTTTATTAAAATGGTTTGTTACATACACAATTATTTCAATTCAAATGAAAAGAAATTGAAGAAGTTTCCACAATTATTACAGCCATTCAAACAATATGTGTATCTAGTGTGTCTACATTTTGTGAAAAAAAACAAAAAAAAAACTAAAATAATTATAGCTGGATATAACATTTATTTTTAGTGATCAGTAATCAAAATTCAAACATTTCTTTTAAACTTACTTTTCGGTTGTTCTAACGGATTTGTGTTAGTTATTTAAACAATATTTAAAAATAAGCGAAAAGTAAGTAGACCGGATTTTAAGAGATTTATCATTTATTTTAAATTACATTTGCACTTAATTTTAACTACACTCTATTTAGAGTGTACATATTTTTTTGACAGTTATTTTTTTACGACTGACATATATTTAAGGGTTTTTTTTATTAATTTTTAATTTAAAAACAGAAACCTCATTCGGTATCAGAAAATAAAGAGACTAAATACAATTTTTTGGAAAATTTTTTAAGAAACTTATTCCGCAATTGGATTATTTTCCACGGGCTTTTTATTTAAAATATTTCGTTTTAGTTCTTACCAACAACATTTGTTATTGTCGTGGCTTACTTGCCAACAAAAACTACATTATTACTTAATTAACAAATTGATTTATTATAATGAAAGAAAAACCAACATGTCTCTAGAGATTTCATGCAAAAAAACTCATATGCAAATTTAAAATTTTCATTATGATTCTAGCCAAAAAAAAACCTTTAAATTTTTACCCTTGTGTGGTTATTAGACAAAAAAGTTTAACGATGTGAACTGACATTTAATTAAGGTGTCTTAGTAACCAGCCCAGGATAAACTTTTCATACATAAACGTTAAATCTCCCCTTGAGTCTGAACAACAATACAATAAATGAGTCTAATTAATAATGAAGCATTTACCACATAATTCAAAACAATATTGTCAAGAAAAAGAGAATAGGATTTAAGCAATATTATTTCAAAATATTTTCTAGTGAGTAATGGATTATGTTTTAAATGCGGTTATGATTTTTTCGAACCTCAGTTGTTTTTTGTATTAAAAAACATGTATTTTGAAAAGTTAATACCTATATAAATTCTTGTAATGTCCAGTTGAGTTATGGATAATGTATGTCACATAAGATTTATTATATGTACAAATTGGAAAAATTGGCTTAAATTTTTACATTTTAGACAAAATATTTTAAAAACTCCATATCCTGCATATACTTAGTTCAATAATTTCATATTTTGTTAAGATATCTTTTAATTGGTGCAACTCAGCTTCTTCTTTAATAGTAATTTTAAAAAGTATGAAATGTTTTTTTAATTATTAAGAAAGTTTTTTTTAAAACATATACAAGTTGTATTTGAGTTTATTTTATCAATATTTATTTTATTTTGCCATTTAACACAATTCTTTACTTAACCTGTAAACAAAGAAACATGGAAAAGTGTATTTGTTTACTCAAAAGCGCATTCAAATGTATATTTGTATATGTAGTAGTACAACTGTTTTGCTTGACTACTCAAGAAGTAAACATTATGCTTATTTAAATGGAAAGTCATAAAAGAAAAACAAAACAAAAATTATTGCATACTTCTAGGATCTAAAACTAAATAGTAAATGCTAGCATACTTTTAGGATGGTGAAAAACAAATACAAACAAAAACATGCATTAATGTGGCTGCATGTATAGTTTTGAAGAATGAAAAAAAAAACAGACTGCAACAAAACTAACTCAAAAAAGCACCTATCCTTTAGAAATATACAATACATTTTACATTTATAGCAAAAAAATGTTTTGTTTTCATACTTATTTTCTTTTCAGATTGATATTAAATTATATACCTTATTATCATCATTTTGATGTAAGTATTTTAAACACTTGGGTGCTTTTCTTTATAAAGAACAATGCGTTTTAACCCATCTGGTGCCGCTATAGAATATAAGTGATTTAAAATGTCAAATTAATACCTGCATATCTAAATCAACTTTCTATCAGTTTCTTTAACTTAAATAATGAGTTTTTCAAACGAAACATCAGATAAAAAGGGGTTAAGACTTAATATACAAGTAGAATTTTACGACCACAAGTTTATTAAGCCAAACAACAATTGTTGCTTTATGGTTGCTGGAAGTGCATTTGTATGTGTATTAAGAAATACATGTTTATTTAAGAAATTGTTTCTGCACTTAGTCTAAGAAAAAGTATGAGGTTTTCCTTAAGAAGTCAAGTCAATTCCTGAATGTATGAAAACAATACATTTCATACTCTACTATTACCTTTAACATGTATGTGTCGGTTTCCATCTTGGGATTTTGATTCTTACAGCATTTGGTAGTAAAGACTTTTTATATGTTGCAAGTAAATGTTACGCTTAACTGCATGTTGTATGTTTTACTATAGTAACATGTGCATATATTTATATTGTCAATATAAAAAATATACAATTTTTATGAATATGGTTTTCTATAAAAAAAATATTATTTTGTTGTTGTTGCATATCAAAATATGAAAGTCTTAAATGTTATTATAATAATTTAGTTTTATTTGAAAATATTAAAAAAGACATTGAAAAGAAAAAAAATATATGATTGAAATCATGAATGCATAAATTATGCAATAGTTTAATATAATTATAATAGTTTAATATAAATAATATAAAGTAAAGCCGAAAAATACACAGAAAAAAAATTGCGCCAAGTAAACATTTTGTTGAATAAAAAAAAATAATCAATTACTTTTTTAATTGATTCAATTAAAAAGTAATCAATATTTTTGATTATTTAAAGTAATCAATATTATTTAAAATATTGATTACTTTTTAATTGAGTCAATTAAAAAAGTAATTGAGTCAATTAAAAATGTAATTGATTATGTTTTTTTTATTCAACAAAATGTTTACTTGGTGCAATTAAAGAAATATTTTTTTGTGTGTATGATACGACGAAAAATTTTCTCAACGCAAAAACTCGCCTAGCTACTGACTAAAATTTGCTCAGAATAGAATCAATTCTGTATCTTGGTGAACAATTTAGGACTCTCCGAAAATTAGCTTGACATTTCTCTTTTTTTCTAGTGTTGAGTTGCCATGATTTAATCAAATGTTCTGTGCAGTGTTGTATTTTTTCGTACTTTGTTTATACAAATTGTATGTTTTTCAGGCAGAAAAGAAGAAACAAAAATACAATACATAAATTTACGACATTTTACTCATGCCAATTAAATATGTAAAGAAATGTAAAAAATGCGCAGTTGTCAGTAGATTAGAAAATTTTTAAATTCGTCTTTATTTAATTTATCTGAACTTTATTTGTAACGACCTCAATTTCAAATATTATCGGAGGTGCTTCGAAAAACGAATCCACATAATGTTATTCGTTTTTGAGCAAAAACCACACATAATCTTACGTGAAAACGAGTAATATTTTGTGGAGTCGATTTTCAGAACACCCCCAGTTCGGGGGTTCCGACTTTCAATTTTAATTTCCTCAATTTTAAAAAATTTTATATTTGGAATTTTCCCATTCAAATATTTGCAAATGGAAATTACCGATTTCAATTAAAATATTCATGAATTGAAATAAAAAATTTGAATTGTATTTGGAATTTTCTTAATTTTAAATTCAGAGACTTAATTTCGTTAGAAAATTTCTTAATTAAAAATGGAATATATGAATTTCTTATGGAATTTTCTAAATTTTAAATAGCAAATCCCAGCTTCTTTTGGAATTTTCTCAATTCAAAATAAGAATTTCAAATTACTTTTGAACTGTTCTCAAGATTGAATTAAAATCATAATTTTTTTAGAATTTTCCCAACTTAGCTCGGAAAGCTCTCAATTTCATTTTGAAATAGTAAAAATCGGTAAAAAAAATTTTATACTTTTTTTAAATATGTTTTCCCATCGATTCCGCAAGTTTCAGCGGGTTACTTAGCTTTGTATTTAAGAAAACACGTTGAATATTAAAATTAAAATATTTATTCCATAATCAATTAGAACATCAGTAAGTACCCTATCCCTCAATTTACGCGATAGATGCATCCCTGAAAAAATCGTGTAAATGAAATTCAAAGTTGTTTGTCTAAAAATCTTGTAAATCGAAACCTGTTACCCAAAATCAAGGGGTTTGTCCTTGGGGTAATATAAGTCAGTGCACCAAATTTCATTAAAATACCTTAATATTTGCGAAATGTATCGTGCGAACAAAAAATACATGTACTCGGGAAACTTCTGCTGTAAATAGTTGTAGTTGTTTGAGATGTTATACTGTATCTTTAGTTTTAAGTGAAAAACAGTCACGTGTCATTAAAAAAAACAAACCACATCAAATTATTGTATTATGACTTTACATTCATTTTATACAGTAGTTTTTTTTTATTTAAAAAATAAAACAAAAAAATCTTTGTTTATTTTTTACTGCATATGTTCATTTTTACTACAATTATGGTTTATTTTTTGAAAAGTAAAAAACAAATGACAATGTTAGTTGAATTTACTGAAATGTAGTGGGGTTTACCTACATAGTATTCGAAGTGTGGGATAAATATAGAGGATCTTTTAAATTTTAATATTTTACATAAATGGTCATAACTTTGATTCAAGATTTGCTTCAGAAATGACTTATTTTCTTTGTATAAGTATTTAGTTTAAGAATAAAAATTATTGGAATTTTTTATCGGAAGGCAAATATGTTATATGTTTTTCGAAATTTAAAATGTTTGTCGAAAAAATAGCTCCAAAACTATTGAAGCAATTTAAAACCTGTTTTTAAAAGATATGTTACGCTTTAAATGATATTTGTTTTGAAATTTGACTCACCAAAATAGCTTGATCCTAAATCGAGTTATAGTCAAAGTAGTCAAATTACTTAAAAATAAAAATTAAAAAGTATTTCAATAACTACTCCATACAAATTTTTTTAATGCGATTACAATAAAAAAATATTCGCATTTTTACTTAAAACCTGTGTTATTTGACACATAATTTGAATAAACTTTCACTAATTTTTTCGAAATTAACCTTATAAATTATTTCAATTAAAAATTGTTTTCATCTTTTATAACTTTTTTTGTCAAATATACAAAGATACTGTTTTTTATTTTATAATAAATATTTTATTGTAGTATTAAAATTTTCTTTAGCATGCAAATTTTCTTATCTAGTCCTTAATCACCAAAATCTCAAAGGATTTTCTACAAAATTCTTAGATCTTCCTTTCAACAAATTTCTTTTCAAAGATACTATATCAACATATTTTACCATAAACATCTTTTGTCTTTTATAATCGAATTTAAAAGTTATAAAACAAAAATTGATATACTACAAGTTTAGAGTACCAGCTTCAGTTGCAGCCAAAGCACATGGTATTTTAACCTAAGACCAATTGAGTAAGGCACACTTACCAACTGAAGTTTTTATGGCTGCAGGTAACAACACCAGCAACAACAAAACAATCATCTAAACAACACTTTATGAAAGTATGGACGAATACTAACACTTACAAACACTTAAAACTAACGTAGTTAATTTATGGTTCGTTAGGTCAAGCGTCTGTTTTTTTTTTTTTTTTTTTTTTGTTGGCCAAAACGAAAATTTTATGTTTGTTGATTATTTTGAGTAACAAAACAAGATCCCTTAAGTGCTTGTACTCCCATTTTCCCCCTAACAAATATTTTCTAAAGTTTATTTTATTGACCATATAACAAAATTGTAAAGAAAGTGCCAATAATGTGTTGTAATATTATGGAATGTATGCATGTGTTATGTGTAGTGTATGTGTGTGTGTGTGTGTCTGTGTGTAAATACCATCTTCCTGTGTCCTTTTTCTATTGTCAATTTAAATATTTAAATACTTTCAATTCATCTTCGTCATTTTTGGGTTTATTTATGGTTATTTTGGTTATTTATTTAGCCAATGTTCTTCTTCTATCCACACAAATGTTATTCAATGTCATGTTTTGTTAGATGATATTAAAAAGAAATTACATTTTATAGATTGTCCACACCTCTACTACTACTACTACTACTACTACTATTAAAGTCATATGAATACAAAAGGGTCTGCTAAAGATAATTTCTTTTTGATTTGTGGACTCTTGTAAATGTAGTACACTGATAGAAAAAAATTAGTAAACATTTTTACTAAAACTACCAAAAATTAGTTTAAAATTACCTTGTAGAAAATATTGTTAAAATTAGTGGACTTTTTTGCTTTGTATTAGTAAGACAAGAATATCAAAACTAAACCTGTCGAATCTTCCAATTTTAAGTTATATTTGAGCCAAACTTTATTTAATAGAAAGTAACAAAATCATAAAAAATTAGAAATTTTTTCAGTTTTTTTAGATTTTTTTATGCAAATAAAAATCTGCCCTTCTGAAATTAGCAATCTACAATTTTTTAGCAAGTATTTCTGTTGATTTTAATAAAATATACTGATATTTGCATTATACTAAATTTCGGGTAAATATGACAAAGAATTTTTTAATATTATAGTTTTTTTTTTTTGCTATTTTGTGTCTACAAATATTTATTTGTTAGTTCTTTCAATTAACTAAACTACAACAAAATATTTGTAAATTCAACAGATTTAATTTTGCTATTCTTATATTACTAATATTTAGTAAAAAAATCTACTAATTTCAGCAGTTTTTTCTGCAAGAACATTTTTTACTAATTTTTAGTAGCTTTTTGTCGCTATTTTACAGGTTTATTTCTATGAGTGTACCAAGCAACCAAAATACCCATACATGCTTATACAGGTTTATAAAGGTCATTTCTTCAATTTTTTATGTATTTTGTAGCAGGGAATATGCCTCATAAAACTGAAAATTTTATGTTGATACTTAAGTCATGCTTTTAAACTTTGGGTTTTTCTATTATGTATAAAAACCATTGTTGCTTTAGAATTCCTGGTCAACAAACTTTTTTAAAAAGAAAGTTAATCGTTGGTTATTTGAGGGTTGTTCGTATTTTTTTATAACTTGTAGTGTTCGACCGAACTCACTTTTTAAGCCGAACTACAGACAAATTTTCAATGTTCGGTCGAAGCGGCAGCTGAACTATTTATTTTACTTATTTTTTAAATAAATTATGAATTAAGTTTGATTTTCACTACGAAATTCGTTAAAAGTAAAACAAAATATATTTAAACATGAGTAAAACTAAAAAAAGTTGATTAACAATTTTTTTTCTTCAAAAATATGAAATAATGAGTTCAATTATTTTAAAGATGGCTTTTTGAAAAAATTAAATAGCTTGAACTTTGCAAATTCGTGTGGTGGTATTCGATAGAGAATTTAATCTAAAAATATACTCATTTTCTTTAAATACTCAGTGTTAGGCCAAGTTCAAACACAATTTGGCTAAATGACAAACTTGGCCGAAAACCACCTATTGGCCGAGCTCCGAAGCCAAACATTCGGTCGGACACTAATAACTAGTGTAAGAATATACTTTGAGTTGGACAAAAAAAAAACCCCAAACAAAAAAGGAATTTGAAGCAACACCTTTTCTATTATAAAAGGTTAAATTTTTTGAAATGGTCAGTGTATGTATATGGGAGAGCAAAATAGAAATGATTATTTAAGTAATTGGGTCTTTAAATGATTTTTAAATATTTAAAGAAACATTAAGACTAGTCATAAAACTGTTAAAGGTAAATATTAAAATCTATTATGAAATGAGCTCAAATAAGTGTTTTTTGGCTTTGCTTCTACCTAAGATTATGGCTGGATCGATTAAAAAAAATTGTATTTGACATCTTTTTTAATTTAAAGAAATTCTTTGTAATATTTTAGTGCACAAAACGATGGAACTAAATTATAATATCTTAAAATATTTGAGCACTAAGGTATATTGCAAAACTTATTACCCCGATTAAAAAAAAAATATATATAGAGCTTCATGTAGTCATATCCATTTCTATGTGACGCTATATATAATCATGTTAAATTTCGTCCTAAGTATAGGCCCATATAATTGTATCTATTTGTAAGGGGTTCGATCTAATCTGCTGCAATTAGATAAATGTCCAAAACAATTTTATCCGAATTATGGCCCGATAGAAATATATTAGATCGTATCAGTTTTGTATCTAATTGTATTAGTTTATATCGAAACTGATACAAATAGATATTATTATATAAAAAACAGATATGTTTGTATCCGGATTTTAACCTGATCTATTGGATGTAAACTAATACATGCACTCAGAAGAACTTTTCCATAAAAGTTCAATAGTAATCGGTAACGTTGTTTCAATGTTATTCAGTTAAAATTTTCTATTTAAAACAAAAAATTGTTATATTATATTGAGTATCACTCATCTAACAATCTATTGTTTTTATCGATTTTGTCAATTAATTGTTCAACAGTTGAAAATAAACTAAAAAATACAATTGTTTTAAACGAAAAGTAAATAGTCCTTATTTTTGACTGACTTTCAGTTAATTCAATGTGTGTAGTCAGTAGTCTTTACTTAAAACATATTGTGAGTGTAAATATAATTTGATCCGAGCATGGTAAAAGTGCACTAAATGTTACATTTTGTATATACATAGTTGTATGAAAATATACTAAAGTTCTTACAAATGTATGTATATTTATAAAATTTACATAAATTAATTTTGGTCCTCTAAATCTTTCAATTTAAAACAAATAATAAATAAAATTACTTGTTTCAAACTACATAAATGACGCTTTGGTGGACCTAAATTATTCTATGAAAAGTTTATAAATGTTTTTCCCGTAATATTCTCAGTATTGCCAAACTTTTTAATTCTACTTTATCCAATAGTTTTAAAAATACACTTCGAAGGCCGCAGGTAGCAACTATAAGTACCATTAAAATATCTATTCTTTGAGTGCGTGACGAAATTCGCGAATTATTAAAATTCGGGACAGACTAACATACAGCGATCAGACTTTAAATGTGGCAATAAATAGTTTTATAAGATTTACATTTTTTTAACTGTGAAAAGGTCAAGATATCGTTTTATCCAAAATTGAATATTTTTTTTTTTGAAAATTACACTATATGTCATTATATATAATTTTGACTTGTGTTATATCTCATTACACATAGATTCGTATATAATTAGATTAAGCATATATAATTGTATATGTCATATACAACTATACATTGATTGATATGTAGTAAGATGTAATTATATGTATATGGCATCTTATTAAAAAATGTAATAGCATGCAATAACATATCGCTCATTTACTTCAAGAACGTCACAACTCAAAAAACATGATTTTTGAGTTAATGACGCAGAATTATTCGTTATACCACGTATCATATTGAGTAAAAAAGTCGTATTGATATATTGTATACTCACCTCTTGAAAGAAATTATGTCGTTATTTTTTTCTTCAAGGTGGAAGTAAATTGAAAACTTTAAACTCGTTTTCTACAAAATCAAAATTTTTGAGCTATGACGTTATTGAAGTAACTGAGCGATATATACATATTTATATAAAATAATGGATGATTATATGTTAACGTTTCTACTCAGGACTACACAATATGTTTCTTCATATTAAGAAAAAAGCTCTGCCTTCGAATTATTATTTTTATGCATTTTTATATTAAACTTTACATGTATAAACATAAAAAATATCCCCTAGTAAATTACAAATAAACACTTAGAAGATCAGAATAAATCCACAACTACAACACCATGCACTACTCTGAAGATTCTTGGCTTCATAAATATAAACAAATTTTCTCTGCTTCATATATCTTTTCACAAATACCATATGTGATATATGGCCTTTATATAGATGATTTAGCAGCGGCTGCAAATCATCGCTGTAATATTTAACACGCCAGTTTATGTTTTATTATTAAACATGATATTTCAGTCTTTTGAAATAAACACTACGCAGCCTCCTTTAAATATGAGCATGTATTGTTTCTACATGAAATGAAGACAACTCAATATAAACTACAAAATATATAAAAGTTTAAGAACGAGTATATGAATATATAAATATATTACAATACACTCACAAAATAGAAACAGTAACAAGGCAACTTTTTAATTATAAACTACAAGTAGGTGTTGTTTCAGTTTAACTTTAAAATAAATGTATTCAACTTTCAGTTTTCAAAAAATTAATCTTAATTAAAAAACAGTTTCTATCATTTTTTTTATGTATTTGACTACTACAACTGTTTCAGAGAAGTATAATTGGTCTCTATAGATATGAACTATATACAACCATTGCTGTAAGTATTAGCTTGCAACATTTTTTGAGTGTATGTGTGTAATAGTATAAGGATTCAGTTGTATGTGTATATACAGACGTGTAGGCATGTGTGATAAATTATGGTGTATTAGTTTTTTTTTTTATTTGGGAAGTATTTGTTCTTCCAAACGAAAAGTACTTACAAGTACTGAGCACTAACTGAGTGAGTGTTGATAGAGTTTAGAGTATGTATGGGTGTTTTGAATTTGATGATGGAGACGATGACAATGATGAGTTATTGAAGTTAGAAGTCATATTAATAAATTTTCGAATATATCTGGTTTTTATTAAAGCAAATATGATAAATGTATTATCAAAATGTTTAGGAAGGGAAATGGATACACGTATATTATTAAATTGGATTTGTTATTTGGTATGTAGTACATTGAATTTCTCTATTTTTATAGGGGAATTTAAAAAAAATTTAAAATATCAGAACTACTTCTGTATATTTAATCTAAAAGATAAATAGTTTTTCTAAAATTCACAAAAAAAACATTTTTTTTCAAAAAAAAAAAATTTAACATGTTACAATCAAATAAAAAAGTCAGTAAAAGTTACACAACAATTGCTAATTTTACAGAAAAAAATAACTATTTTGAGGCCATTAGATCATTTAGAAAAACGTGTCGGTAAGTTTTAGAAATGGGGAAAAAAGTAGAAAAATTTAGTAAACTTTACTAAAATTTAGTACAATTTTAGTAATCCATCAATGGAAGTCGATGTTAAAATGTTTAACGTGAAAAACCTTGCTGTTCACTACACTCAAATAAAAAAGTCTGTAAAAGTTACACACAAATTTAGAAGTTTACAGAAAAATTAATTAGAAGTTTACAGAAAAATTAACAAGTTTTGGGAAAGCAGGCTTGTTAGTTAATATAAGCAAAACATGTGTGTAATTTTTAGTTAAGTGAAAGTAATAGAAAAAATTAGTAAACTTTAATACAATTTTACTAAAGGAAGTCGATTTGCTAAAAGTAGCAATTGTTTTTAATAAAATTAGTAATATTTTTGTCATTCTTTGGCATTTTCTTTATATTTTCGATTTTTAAAATGTTAAACTTGAAAAAAATTGGTTTAACTACACTCAGAAAAAAAGTGCAAATAGTTCGAAATTCAGCTGATAAAATAGAAAATAGTACTGAATTTGCGACAGCAGAATTTTCAATGAAGTTGGGTCTGCGGAATTTAGGTGACCTAAATTTTTGAAGAACTAAATTTACGAATAATTTAGCCAAATAGAGCAACAGAATAGTTAAGCTGAACAGGCAGAAAATTTCGGCTAAGAAGGTCTTTCCGGATCTGACCAGAGGCAGGTCCATATTTATTAACAGGTGCTTATGAAAGACAACTTAATAGATACAGAGTGACGAATTTTGGCCCATTTTGCACTATCTCGCATAGTTTTCGAGATATAGCCTATTTTATGAATATTAAATTATAAGAAAAGAAAAGAACGCCATCTACAAGTGGGACTGAAAGCTGACGCACAGTTTTTTTTAGACAACTTTGGTTAATTTAACTATCAAATTTGTAAACTTGTAAATTTGAGAATCACGAATTACTAAATATCAGATTGGAAATTAGTTCGAGTACAGCTGGAAATTGTTCTAGAGGTAAATTAAGATAACTAATAACTTCAGCTAAATAACTGATTTAAACGGTAACAACAGAAAAAATTAGTTCATCTGAATTGGAACGCGTTTAACACACTAAAAAAAAATGAATAAAATTTTGTTGCTTGCAGCAAAAATTGAATATTGAATATGATCATTCGCACTTGATGTTATAATTGATTATAGAACAAATATTTGGATTTTAATTGAAAATTTACCATAGACTATATTTAAAAAATCTGAACCTTTTTAGATATTAATTTTTTTTAATGATTTTTAAACAAATTGAGTTATAATTCACAACTAGTTCTTAATTGTTTCAAAGTTTTTTATTTGTAAAAATGTCACATTAAAAATATCCACCATTTTCCAAGTTTATTTTAATAATAATAAAAAATAAATATTATAAATGAATGCTAAATTGGCCAATATTAACCTATTAACCACGGCTACTTCGACCACTCTTTAAAAAAAATCCTCTCAAGTTTTATTTGTATCATGAACAGCGATTGTTTCATAAAGGACAATAAATATTACAACAAATAAATATTCGATTATTCTTATTAAGATTAACTTGAAATTTAAATAAAATAACATTAAATCTTAATGACTATTTATTCGTTTAACTCACTTCAAAAATAAAAACAAAAAAACAACAAGAACAAATCATGAAGACAACACACAATATATATATTATTAATTACAATCATCAGCCATTGAGAATCCTGAATTAATTTGTTATGAATTGCAAAAAAAAAAACACAAAACGGAATATACACTCAAATGAAATTCAATACCAATGAACGTATGTCAAACAATTGGGTCTCTACATACTACTTTATAATTTTATTTGACCAAACGCGACCATTGTGCCAGCAACAAAAGCTTCTCACTTACTCAAACCCCCACGGAAAATAATAAACAAAAATAAAAATCCTGTCTGTTATCAGAGAAAATACTATAAAACTGCCCTTAGATGGACCTTTAAGTTTAGTGGGGCGCGAAAAACATGACAACAGGATTGTAAAACAACAACAAAAAGAGTTCAATTTGTTTTTGTACCGAGTCGTGAACAAATAAAAAAAAAACATGAACGAAAAGAAAAAGCTTTTTGTCTAATGGAACTCATGCGTGGTTATATTCTCACTGAATTAAATTTCAATATATTATTTCAGTATAACCGAAAAATAGGCTTAACTTATTCATTGTCATTGATGATTGACTGAATGACTGTGATTCGATTTCTGTTTTTTTTTTTTATATCAGAACTTTTCTGATTTTGTTTACCTTTAACTATGAAACGAAAAAAGAAGTCCATGCGGTCATTAAGAGGACACGTGTTGTTCAAGCACGTGACTTCCTTTTATTTTAACATTGTAAATGGATTCCTTTTCCATTCTTGAAAAAGTATAAATATCCTTTTAACAGAAATATGCTTCAATAAATAAATATTTATAAATACGCGTAAGTTGCAAGAAAAATTTGTTCAAAATTGGTTTGTAATTGTTTTTTCAGGGTTTTTCACTACTACTACTTTTACTCATTACATTGTATATGATGATGTCCTGTTCAACAATCAACTTAACCCAATGTTTGTTGTCTTTGTGGGTTCTATCGAATAGTTACAACAACAATCGCCTAAACGTGTGTCCTTTTGAATAAATGTGTCCCATTGTTAAATACTTGTAAAATATATTTTTGTTTGATTTAAAAACATAATAACGAATAGTAATTTTTCTATTATTTTCATGTTTGTGATTTTCTTCGGGTTATATTAATGTTAATTTCCAAAGTAAATACTTAAGAGTGTGAGAACATTGTGATAAACGTGTCCTTTATATAAACAAAGACAAAGTGTAGTATGTTAATTTGTTATTAATTGTTAAATTACAAAAAAACAAACCTAAATAAATAAAATAAAAGTACTACTATTTAATAAAATTAAAAATACCGAGTAACTACAGCAGAAAATATAAACCGATATTCTTTTGAATTAAAACTCAGAAAAAATAAGAATTTTCATTTTAAATTTAAAAACTTTAATTGACGTTAGGAATTTCCATTGCAATTTATAAAAATGAAATTTATAATTATGTATGGTACACTGATAGAAATTTGTGCGTAGTATTAATGAATTCCTTCATTAATTCAATGAATTTTTTCATAAAAAGTCCCCAAAGAAACGTTTCATTGAGTCAATGAAATGTGTTTCATTAAATCAATTTTAATACATGGTTTCATTGACCCAATGAAAATTTCATAAAGTATAGGAAATTTTTTTCATTAATCGTAGCCATAAAAAAGAAATATTTTAATAATTATACTGTTTTTAAATTATGTATATTAAGAACTTTAATGATTCAAAAAATCGTTTAAATATAATTAACAGACATTAAAATATTAAAGCTGAACTAAAAAAAAACAATTTTAATTTATTTCTGTTTTTATTGTTTATTTTTACAAAATTGTTCAACCTTTCTTTACATTTTTTATAATTTGTGTTAAAAGATGTAATATTTTCTTATATGTCGGTACAAAATATGTAATTTTGTATCGATCTGGCTTGGAATTCTGTAGAACGATCGAGGATTATAGTCCACTTTTGTAGTTAAATTAGGACCATATTAGATAAAAATGTTAAATATTGTTAACAATGTTGTTAAAAAACAAAAATTTATTATCGTTTAGCATAACGTTTTTGTGTAACATCGTCAAAACGATAACAATTTAGGTCTCGTTTTGAATAAAACTATATCGTTTTTCTTAGAGAATCTGTTCCCTGGAATTTAGTGACCAACTATTCAAATTCGTCAAATTTAGCTCTAGGCAAATTTAATTAAAAAAGTCTTATCAAAGTTTTGGTTAATTCTGTTTAAATAAAATTTTTCAGTTAGTACAAAAAAAAATTTTTTTTTCTTAGTACAAGTCAAAATTTTTATTGAAAAAAATTTTAAAATTTTTCATTGATTTAATGAATTTTTTTATGAAATTATGTAAAAAAACATAAAAACTGTTAATGAAAAAAATGCCAACATTAATGAATTTTCATTCAGTTAATGAAATTTTTCATTAAACCAATGAATCGATTTTAATGAAATCGTTTCATTAATACTATGAAGGAAAATTCTATCAGTGTATTGTTGATCTTTTCAAGTTGCATTTCATTTTGAATTGTCAGGTTTGAGATCATAATTGAATGTCACTCTTACAAATAGAAAACACTAATTGTTAATAAAAGTAATTAAATTTATATTCATAAAACTCCATGCAAAATTTAGCTCACATTAACTGATTAGAAATTCTAACTTTTAACTGATGTTATGGTAGTTTATCAATTTAAAATAGAAAATCTAGATTCCAAATCACATTTTCTTAATTTGAACTAAATATTTTGGAATATCTATTGATAATTTCGAAATTTTAAATAGAAATTCTGAATTTCAATTCAGAGGAAAACGAACAAAAAATATGTTCACACTGTTTATGAAATGATAATGATTTATGAAACATTTGACATAACTTTTTATGAAACTTTTCATCATATGATTTTTCGTATTAGCTGATCCAAAGATTGTTAAACGAATGTTAATTTTGTTCGGTTTAATATCATATTATCGAATCTCATATAGAAATTTATAATTACATTTTTGGTGTACGAAAAATAATGCAAATTTTCATAAAATTAATGAAAAGCTTTATACTTTTTATGAAACTATTTTTAATGAAACTTTTAAATAAAGGGAATGAATCTTTTGATTAATTAAATGATATTTTTGATGAAATTTCATTAAAACCTGCATTAATTTAATGAAAACTTAAATGCTTTTATGCAAGATATAATTAATATCATGCATATAATTCTCTCAGTGTACAGTAAATTCGTTATAAAGAACACCGCGTTTTAGAACAACTGCGTCACATGAAACTTCTACGATCAGGTTCAAATGGTGAATTTTTAGCACTTTATATTAGGCCAAAAAAGCAGAAAATTTTACTAAGAATTTGTTAAAAAGTACGTTGCAGAAGAAACAGCTTAAATTAACCGATTTTTTTTTTTGTAAATAGTAGTAAGATAAGAACATCAGCAAAAACTGTTAGATTTGCAAAATTTTAGTTATATTTGAGTTGAATATTAGTGAATTAAAAATATCAATTTACTCTGCTTAAATCTGTTAAAACTTTTGCTAAATATTTGTAGACAAAAAATAGCAAACAAAAGCTGTAAAATCAACAACATTTTGGCTATAATTACCTTAAATTTAATTGAATGCAAATAACAGTAACTTTTGCTAAAATCAACAGAAATTTTTGCTACAAAATTGTCGACTGTTGATTTAAGAAGGGCAGATTTTTATTCGTAGTAAAAATTTTTGCTAAATATTAATAAAATAAATCTGTTAAATCTACAAATATTTAGTTATATTTGAGCTTAATTTTAGTGAAAAATCAGCAAAAAAAAGTTGATAAATGTAAGCAGATTTTTTCTTTAATGAGAATAAAAATTTGGCCTTCTGAAACCAGCAATCTGTAATTTTTTAGTAAAATATTCTGTTGATTTAAGAAAAATATACTGTTATTTATATTCTACTAAATTTAACGTAAAAAAAGCAAATATTTTGCTGATATTATTTTCAATTACGTAAAATTCAACTCGAATATAGCTAAAAGTTTTTCAAGTGAACAGTTTTATTCTTGCTGTTCTTATTTCATTAATATTTAGCAAAAAAAAATCTGCTAATTTTAGTAGTTGAGTGTAAAGTTATTCGATTACCCGATTATGTTTTTCCCAAAAAAAACCAATTTAGCAAATTTCATTTTTAAAACTTAAACGTTTTACGTTTTATGCACAAAAATAAACCATTAAAATTCTAAAATAATAATATAAAAATTGGCATTTGTTATAATTTATAGTCTTTATATGATTTTAAATGAAAAAAATCGTATTTTTTAAAACATTAAAAGCACTTTTCATAACTTTTATGCACCTCATGCTTATTTAAAGAAAAACACAACAGCAAGCGTTAAAATAAAAATCCAAATTCATACAATTTCATCCCTATTAAACAAATTGCTTTTAAAAAGGACCATTCGCCAACACAATAAGAACAATTTCAATGTGTTTTTTTTTTATTTAACAATCTCTCATAAAAGCACTAACTTAATGTCTGAAAGTGGAATAAAACCATTTTCTTTATTTCTTAAGATATCAAAAATTTAACAATTCCAATTTAAAATATAATTTTTTATATCTTGAAAATAATACTTCATTCAAAATTGTGAAAAAAAATCGTTGTCATACATATAAAAAAGTGTAATAAAAAGAAAATAAGTCGGCTCAAATAATAATTTTTTAATGTCCTAAGCTTTTACTTTGAATTGCTCCCACAACAAACATTCTATTTAACCAGCAGTGTATTGCCTATTGTAACAACAACCACCTTGTATTGCTAAAAACAAAATTTTAATGTTTAAGTCATAAATAAGGTTAACAAAATTTTAGATTAATGATTTTGTTGTTTGGCAAAAAAAAATACACAATGATCAGGGCAAGTTTGAAATGGAATAAAAAAACTTAAAAATTACTTGCAAAATGGTGCGAAAAAATTGCAAAATTATAAAGAAAAGATACAAAAAGTCTAAAAAATATTTGATGAAATGGCTTTTTATGGAGAGGACCCGAAAAAATGGCATTTCTACAAATAATTGAAAAAGTGGCATTTATGGTAAAAGTCATATAAAACTTGCCCTAGCAATGATAAAAATATTTCAATGTGCAAAAATCATTTAAATTAAATATCGTAAATGATAATAAACTATAAAAATAAAATAAAATGGGAAATGTTGATTTTTTGAAAGCTCAGGAAATTCGTTTACATTTAAAAATAAAAAAAATATTTTTTTTTTGAAAATATGCTGAAATAATTTAAAAAAATATATTTTTTTTTTTTATTTTTAAATGAAAGAGAATTTCCTGGGTTTTCAAAAAATCCAAATTTAAAAAAAAAAAATTAAAAAAAAAATCTAAAAAACTATAGAAAAACAAGATTTTAAATGTTGATTTTTTGAAAGCCAAAGAAATTTCCTTTCATTTTGTATTAAAACAAATTACAAAAAATATATAATGTATGAAAGTATACATATACGTACATATAAAACAGGAGTGCCCAAAAGTTCCTTATGGAAGAGCAAACACCAATACATTTAAAGAAAAACTAATTTTTATTCAATATTTTTTGTTGTAAAAACCAATACATACAAAGAAAAAAGAAAAAATATTTCAATGTTTACCAGCAAAGCATACAAAAGTGTTGTTGCTTTGCACTTGCGTGTATACAGTGAAGAACGACAAAAAAAAACTAATAAGACAAAGTTGTTTGTGTATTTCGTATTGCTAGTGCTGAGCGCTCTATATGTGTATTAAAACACACAGCCTATAGCTAAGTGTTTTTACAAAAACAAATGAGCACCAAGCGCATAGGCCTTGGGCACCCCTGATATAAAATATTATATGAACATACCTATATAAGCATATTTGTCCATATATGGAAATGTGGGTTAATTTTTCTAGTATTTACGAATATGGATGACCATATAAAAAATATATATGATCATAGATGAACTTTTTTAACCAGGGCCCTAAAAATATATTTTTATTATTGCTCGAAAAATATAAGTCAAAAAATAATATTATAGCGTTTTCTTTTCTGACAAAAATGTCACATTTTTTTTGCACTTTGCCTTAAATTTCCTTATTCGTGTTCTTTTCTAAAATGAGGTGAACACTCTAAGAGGGTACCGTGTTTGTTTCTAAAAGTGTTGCCTTATAAAAGGCAAAAAATGCAACATTTTCTGCCCTCAAAAAATTTACAGGGTTGGATGTTGCCTTGTTTTTTTTTTGCTTATCAATCTCATGTGTATATATTGAAAAGTTTTTGGCGAGAAAACTATCACCTTGGTAGCAGAGTGGTAGTGTGCTGGCTTCTGATACAGAAGATCCCGAGTTCAAACCCATATTGGTATCACATTTTTTTATATTTTTTTTTTTTTTTTTAATTTAATTTACGATTTTTTTTAATTTGTTTATGCTATTTTTTTTTTAATTTTTTCTTTTTATAAGTATTTAATAATTTTTTTAATCTGAAATTCGCTTACAAACAAAATTATAAAAAAAATTAATTGAAAAAAATGTATGGAGCTAAATCCAAATTTTTTAAATAATTAAAAAAACAAAAATTAATTATTAAAAAAAACATTAAATTTTTTTTTAAGTTTGCTGGGATTCGAACCCGAACTTTAACAACACTAAAAAACAGATTTGTTTAAATAAATGTAATATGTGATGAAATTGTGTTCTATTCTGATTGTAAAAATGCTTCATTTTAATGGGGCGAGGGCAAAATTTGAAAAACGTTGCACATTAAGAAGGCAACACTTTTTTCCAGAAAAGAAAACACCATTAGTTTTGCGTACAAAATCTAAAACTTAAAAAATAACTTATTTTTGCTCAGTCAAATCTAAATTTTAAAAAGCAGATCATTTTATAAAATACATAAATAAATTAGGTATAAGTTTATTGAGATTTTAAATTCAAATAATTTAAAAAATTTAACTTTTTGCCCAAGACAGATACCCAGGTAGAAATGGTCAACCATACCAAAAAAATATTACCACTGATATTTTTGTAAAATCCACCGTGTTAAAAATTATCATAGGTACAACTGATATTACCCTCAAACTTCATTGCCAACGCCGACGCTTTGCCAACACTATGCCAACTGTATTTTTCTGCCTGTGTAGTTTTAAAAGTTCTTATTGTGTAGTAGGTAATTCTCGTAATCGACAGATTGAATTTATTTTAACAAGTTTTGTTTCTCAAATTTAATAAACCGTTAAGTTGTTCTATTAACTTCCTTCTTTATTTATATTTATAAATTTTATTTCAGTTTTTCACAGATTTTTTTTATTGTAAACCAGTAAGTTGTTCTATCAACTTCCTTCTTTATTTATATTTATCAATTTTATTTCAGTTTTTCCCGTTCCGTTCTACAATTTATTTCTCTTTAAAATTGATATTCTTAAAGTTCTTAGTTTTAAAAATTCTCTCTTACAAACGCAAACCCTAAAGTTCTCTTTTATTTATATAACAACAAAATTAGTTTTCTCTTACCTTTTCTCTGTTGACAAACATTTTTCATTTTACACTTGTATAGATCCGAAATGAAAACATGTTTAAAAAACATGAAAAACAACAACTACTAACATTACTTGCTACAAACACAACAACCAACGAAAAACTAGAAGCCGCCATTACATTTTGATATCCATTTTTTTTTTTTTGCTTTTGCATACACTTTCAACAATATGGATTTAAAATATTAATTTATTCGATTTTCTTGACACTTTTTTTCTTTCTCTTTTTAACAATATTGAATTATTTACCGGCACTATGAGTTTTGGTACTAAACTACTATATTTTTACATGTGTATAACATTTTATAATTATGAATTTATTTTAATGCAAATAATCGCGAAAACGACCGATCCTTACAAAAATCCATTAAAAACTAAAAGTGAGTAAAAAAAAGAATAGGTAAAAAAGTTAAAGTTATTGATGTACTAACACTTTTACTAGTTATGTATGTGAGACTAACTCAACACACAATTTAGTTGGGCAAAAGCTTTATTTTCATTTTCTGTCAGTCAGAAAGAGAATGATAATTATCAATAAAAGCTTTCTGCTCTCAAAAAACGTATTGGCAAAAAGTGGCAAATTACTATCATGAAATAAAACTAATTTAGCATATTAAATATCCTCATCCTATGACTTCAGATCATTTTTTTCTATATTTGTCTGTATTGCACAAATTTTTGTATTGAGAGGTTTTAATTTTTTTTACTGCTCTTATTATTTACTTAAATTTTTTTTAATCCATATATAGTTTTTTTTTTGTATTTTATATATACATATTTTGCATTACACTTTGCTTTTGTGTTGCTATTTATTAAGAACACTCTCTAGCCCAATAAATGTTGATATATTATTTTATTATTGGAGCAACAACACTTTTACATTTTATATATATATGTATTTAAGAGACAAAGTAGAAAAAAATCGAAACGAGCGACACGCAAACGCAATTTATTATTGAAATTTTAACACTTTTTTTTTAGACATTTATAATGAATATATTAAAAAAAATTTTCAGAATATATAACGCTACACTTTAGCAATATTTTAAACAACAAATATTTACATTTAATTAAAAAATGTAATTAAAAAATTAAGAAAATCACTATCAACCGTATTGGTCAAAAGTTGCGCGAAAACTAAAAATGACCATAAAAGAATAAAGAAGAAAAGAATTATGTACTGAAAAAACAAAAAGACGAGTGTTGGTTGTTGCAATGCAAGTTCTACTAAGAGTTTGTTGTCAAAATTAGTGTTGCCAGTTTTTTAAGATCTTATCCCCAATTGCACATGGCTACAAGGAATATCAGTAAAAACATCGACAGACTATTAAATGTTCAACTAGCTTAATAAATTTTTAAGCGATTTTAATTTGTTTAATTTCGAGAAATCTTCTCACAAGTTATACAACAATCATACAGCAGTTTTGTATACCTTATTCCCAATTACATGGTGCTACAGTGAAAATCAGTAAAAACAAGTGTACTTGAAAAACTTGCGCAGACAGAAATACATTTAACTTAATCAGTATTTAAGCGATTTTCAATTTAAAAAAAAGTAGAAAAGATAAATTTAGTCTTAACTATAAAAACCAAAATTTTTTATTTGATTTGTGAGTTAAATTAAGATATTTTAAATTTAGACTATATAGTAAGAAACATTTTAATGAATTTCGTAGCTTTTTGTACATAACGATCGGCGTGGACAAATTTAAATTTTTGTTTTAATTTTTATATTTATTTGGACATACATATATTTGTGATCTTAAAACAAAAAAAAAAAAACAATTTACATCAAATTTTTTTAGATCAACAAGCGACTTCACTTTTATAAACTATATTATTTTTTTAATTTTCGCTGGTTTTTATTGCATTTAAATCTTTTTAAAACACTTGTATCTATTTTTTTCTGGAAGAGCGTTTAACTCTAAGTAAAGAATCGAAATGTTTGTTAAAAATTGCCATTGTTATTAGAAGGCAAGTACATAATTCCACACATAATTTAACTTTAGTTGATACATATGTGTTAGAGTTCGTCTCAAATGAATAAAATTTCGTTTTTTGGTATATCATACAATTTTAAAATATATTTTTGTATTACTAAAAAAATAGCGCTATTATATCTCTAATTCCTCATGATTCGAAGCTGATTTAGGGTCCTTTTTCCCACAGAGCACAAAATGCCGAATTTATAAAATATTTGAATGAATTTATCATTTGTCGATTCTACACCAAAGTTATTAAGAAAAGCTTTTCTTCCAGTTTTTAAAGTGCACCATTTCTGCAGTAGAGTGTTCGCATTCTTAGCTGAGATAAACAGTGCAAAATTTTTCGATTTATGCTAGCCCAGTAAAAAGTTATTAAGTTTTTAAAATATTGTCTTTAATAATATGTAATATTTTTCTTTTTAACGGGCCCGCGGTATATGAAAAATTTGTGTAGCTAAAAATACGTTTTAATTGTGTGCGTTGAAAAAAAAAACTATTTCTTAAAAATGTATACCTTATTAACAATTATCAGGTCGCAATATATCAAATATTTTTATACAATTTTTCTTAGTCGGGAATTAATTTTTATTGTATGTGATAAAAATTTTTTTTTTTAAAAAGATTTGAAAATAAGGAGTTTTTTGATCAAACTAAGTGGTGCTCTTCAAAATTGGGAAAGTTTAATTTTTAATTCTGGAGTAGAATCGAATGTCGCATTCAAATAAATTAGAGTTTTTGGCTGTCGGTGCATATGAAAAAACTTAAATTCAAAAAATAATTACGCCAGTGTTTATTGATGCAAAACGTTTTTAAAAAAAGGGATGATATCTCAAAAAAAATTTTTCTTATTGTCTTTTTAAAATCTTCTCAACTTAATAATATTTTTATTTATTTTTCCCAAATTTTTCTTTGTAAAACAAACTACTGAGGCTTTTACTATTGTTATTTAATTCCGCTGCAAATAAGCACATTCGGTTATTTACATTTTCTCAGCATTGATCAGTGTTGACTATAAAAACTGTGCAAATTTATATTTTGTGCAAATCACCATCCTGAGTGACCTTACAGGGTTAAATTTTAGTATTCCAGTTTTATTTATAAAACTATTTGTCAGAGTTGTGTTTAAGATTTTAGAACATGCGAAAAATTTTTAGATTTTATAAAATAGGTGCAACCAAAATACAACTAAAAACGAAAACTATGTACATAAAACTTTAGAAATGCGAAGTTAAAGCATATTTTTGAAAAACTAACACACCTTTAAATATAGAAATAAATAAAAAAACTTTCCGTAGTTATTTATTATAGTGTTAATCCTAATTTATCTGCTGAGTAAGCGCTGCCTTCGTCATTTTCTTGTGATCAGATACAGACAAAGAGAAATAGCAATTTCTCTTCTTGCATTTTAATGCATATACATATAACAATTTTTGGTTGATGGATCTGAAAAAAAAAACTATCGTTGCTAAACTTCCTTTAAGATATATATTGTTATTTTACATTCCAAGAGCAATTTATAGAATTAATGAACATTTTTGGAAGTTTCAAAACTTTAAAAATAAACAAAATTAATAAAATTTTTTAAGTTTTCAAAATTTTAAAAATAAACAAAAGAACAAAAACAATAAAAATTAAAATGAAAATTTGAAATTTATGTACATATGTATATTAGGCCGGGTCGATTTGTATGGAGGCAAAAAAATCGCTTAAAGTTCAAGGAAAATCGTATTCTAGGGATTAAAATAAGAAACTTTGCCGAAGGAACCATACCTCTAAAACGAATTCTGATGTCGCGACTTTGACCCGTAGGGTCAAATTTTGAAAAAGCACACAGAAAGTAGGAGGAATCTCTCTAAGATTATGGGAGATACTTCTTTTCCGGGAGACGCGCTATCAGATTAATGCATAAATCATCGTTCTAGGGGTTTAAAATTTAAGTTAAAAGAGGGCCTTTTTAGCCGTGTTTTTTTTAGCAAAATGTACAAATCTCGGGATAGAGATATATCAGAAAGTAGGAGGAGTCTTTCCAAGATTAGGGTCTCTATTTCTTCTCCGGAAGAAATAGAGTATAAATATATTCGATTGGGTTGGATTCGATTGGGGCACTCTAAATGGGTCAAAGGGGGATTTTTCAAAATTTCACCCTACGGGTCAAAGGTCGGGACATCAGAATTCGTTTTAGAGGTATGGCTCCTTCGGCAAAGTTTCTTATTTTGATCCCTAGAATACGATTTTCCTTGAACGTTGAGCGATTTTTAAATCGACCCGCCCTAATGTATATGAAATAAAACAAGATTAGCATTTTTATTTTGGTGCTTTTGAAAACAACACAAAGGGCTTAGATTTGGTACCAAATCTGAACAAAGTGATCATGGAATCTTTTTAGATATGAACAGATCTGGCGCCAGACATGATCCTATATGACCAGATCTGCTCATATCTGGGAACAAAAATTACTTAACTTCCCAGATCCATTAAGATATAAACATATCTGGTACTAGATCTCATCAGATCTGGCTATAAAGTGCATCACAAATGCCATATATAATCATATATGATCAGATCTGGAACCAAATCTAATCATATATAATTAGATTCAATTATATTCTTTTAGATCTGATCAGATCAAATCTTTTTTACTCGGGTATTTAGTTTTCTAACGATCAGCAAGATTTTTTTAAATAAATTACTTTACTTATATGAAAACATTAAAATTAATAAATTTTTTTATTCATTTTTTAACAAATAACAAAAAAAAAATCAACAACAAAATTAACTGACCTATAAACCAACATTTTAATTGAGTTCTTGATAAGGCTTGTTTAAAAATTATGTTGGTTAAAAATTGAGGATTTTTGGGGATCTTAACTTCTGAAATACAGACATTAGACAAAAACTTTCTGGCAACACTGATCACTGGTACAAAAGCTTTATTCACATTTGTCATTTCAAAGAGAACAATAATTAGCAATAAAAGCTTTTAGCTCTCAATAAACGCTTTAAGAAAAAGAGTCAATATAATATAAAATCATGACATAAAACTTACAATTATAAAAAGTTCCTCTTCCGATGAGCTTAGATCATTTTTTCTAGATTTTCCTGTATTGCACATAACAACAAACATGCCATTTCAAAGCTTTTTTTTAAATCTCGTATGTGAGAGATATTAATATAACTAGATACATATTTTTTTATATATGCTGATTTTTTTGCATTTATATATTTTATATTTTTTTATATGCATTTATAGATATATGGCCTTATACTTTTTTATTACATTTTTTTAGCAACACTTTACTTTTCTTAAAAGATTCACTAACACCAATAACTAACACTAATGTATATATATTTAATTGGGCAACAACACTTTTATATTTTATATATATGTATGAGACAAAATACAAAAAATGGCGACGACCGGCACGCAAACGCAATTTTTATTCTACTTTTAACACCTTTTTTTACATATTAACAATAAATATTTTAAAGAAATTTTCATCTACAACCATTAAGCAACAATTACGTTTTAGTTTTATCAAAAAATATTTACATTTACTTAATTATTTAAACAAATTTCAATTAAAAAAAAGAGGAGCACCTCTAACGAACACCCGTATGTCACGAAAATTACACGAAAACTGAAAAAAAATGGCATAGAAGAATAAAGAAGAAAATAATTATGTATGTACCTACTGAAAAGTCAAGAAGACAAGTGCTGCTGCAATTAAAGCTCTACTAAGAGTTAGTTTTCAAAATTAGTGTTGCCAGTTTTTTAAAACCTTATCCCCAAATGCACGGGGCTACACTGAATATCAGTAACAACATGCACTTAATCAATTTTCAAGCGATTTTAAAATATTTAATGGATCGAAACTTTTTAAAAGATATAGAACATTCAAACTGCAGTTTTTTATATCTTATTTCCGATTACACGGTACTACAGTCAGAATCAGTAAAAATATGTGAATGTTGTTGGTCTGCGCAGACTAAAATATATTTAGTTTAATCCGAATTTAGGTGAATTTTAATTTTAAATGAGTTTTGGAGGAAAAGCCAAATTTTGTCTTACCTAAAAAAGCCGCCATAAATTTATATTTCATTAGTTTTTCTTTGATTTTTGATTTATACTATATTTAAAATTAAGACTTTATTAATGGTACGAAACCTTTTTAATGAAGTGCATAGCTGATCAAAACATGCAAACCGATCGGCCAAAGTTTAATAACTATTTCGGTTTATTCTCTGTGATGATGAAAAAATCGATTTTTTTTATTTATTTACACAAATATTCAGAAAATGTCAATAAAAATTCAGCAAATATCATTTAAAATTTAGAAAATATTTATAAAAATGATAGGAAATGTTTTCTGTATTTCAATTCATGTGTTCTAAATTTGAATTAATATTTTCTGATTTTCAAATGATATTTTCTGAATTTCAAATGGATATTCTGAATTTCGATTGATATTTTCTGAAACCTCAAATGGATAATCTGATTTTCAATAGATTTTTTCTGAATTTTAAATGACAATTCTTAATTTCAATTGATATTTTCTGAACTTTAACTGCAAACTCCGAATTTCAATTGATATTTTCTAAATTACTAATTTCAATTGATATTTTCTGAACTTTAACTGCAAACTCCGAATTTCAATTGATATTTTCTAAGTTACTATTGCAAAAGGTGTTTACTACACCTTTTACAATTTAAATTTTTTATATTAAGATTTTTTTTTCCTTTTCTTAAAAAAAAACCAAGAATAAAATTGATATTTTTGGTCCCTCCTTAAAAATTGGTTTCGTCACAACAAATGCCCTTATGATACATTTTAGCACTTCCATTTGGCACTTTTCAAAATACCTTGACTAATTCTGTTAACTTTATTTCAATTAAAAACTCCTAAACTTCTAAAACATATAACTATTGTTAATGAAACATTTTTTTGTAAGTCCTAAAACACAAAAAAAGAGTATTTTGGTTTAAAAAGTTGTAAAAAAATTCAAGACGGAATTGATCAGGTTATGTATTGTTAATCTTCTAGATGCAACAATTTGTTAGGAATCCTCTTTTGCATATATTTTATTCAGCGGTTTGCTTATTTCAATCACTTTCAAATTGTTACTGTTATAGTTTATTTTATAAATAAAGAATTTTAGGACTTGCAGGAAAATTTATGGTAACCTTTATGTATGAGCACACAAAATTGTGTTGTCTTAGAAAAACGGAAAATTCTTGATTAGAAAAATTGTGACAACTATCTCAAGAAATTTCTTGCACATAATAGTCAAAAATAACCGCTAACAAAATACAACTAAAAACGAAAATTATGTAAAAAAAAACTTTAGAAATGTGAAGTTAAAGCATATTTTTGCAGAAATAACACACATTTAAATTACGAAATTTAAAAAATATAAATATTAATAGGGTAGCTATTTTTCCCAACTATCAGCAAGATTTTTTAAAATATGTAAATTACCTTGATTAATTTAAAATATTAAAATGAATCAATGTCTTATTAATTTTTTTATCAAATCGAAAAAATACAACTAATAATTTTACTATAACATATGTTTTTATTGAGTTCTTGCTACAGTTTGTTTATAAATTATGTTGGATAAAAATTCCAGGACTTTAGGGAATTTTTACTTGTAAAATGGAGACATGAGATAAAAATTTTCTGGCAACACTGATTCCTGGTACAAAAGCTTTATTTCTATTTGACATTCCAAGGAGAACGATAATTAACAATAAAAGCTTTTTGCTCTCAATAAATGCTTTAGGAAAAAGAGTCAATATATAATCAAGAAAAAAAACTTACTATTATAATAAGTTCCTCTTCCGATGAGCTTAGATCATTTTTTTCTAGATTTTCCTGTATTGCACATAGCAACAAACATGCCATTTCAAAGCTTTTTTTTAAATCTCGTATGTGAGAGATATTAATATAACTAGATACATACTTTTTTATATATGCTGATTTTTTTGCATTTATATATTTCATATTTTTTTATATGCAATTATAGATTTATGGCCTTACACTTTGCCTTTTTAATACTTTTTTTTTAGCAACACTTTACTTTTCTTAAAAGATTCACTAACCCCAATAAGCATTTATATATATATATATATATATTATATATATATATATATATATATATATATATATATATATATATATATATATATATATAATATATATATATTATTAGACAACAACTCTTTTATATTTTATATATATTTATGAGACAAAGTACAAAAAATGGCGACGACCGGCACGCAAAACGCAATTTTTTATTCTACTTTTGAAACCTTTTTTTACATATTAACAATAAATATTTTAAAGAAATTTTCATCTACAAACATTAAGCAACAATTGAGTTTTAGTTTTATCAAAAAATATTTACATTTTACTTAATTATTTAAACAAATTTTAATTAAAAAAAGAGGAGCACCTCTAACGGACACCCGTAACTTACGAAAATTACACGAAAACTGAAAAAATGCCATGAAACAGTAAAGAAGAAAAGAATTATGTACAAAAAAACAAGAAGACATGTTGTTGGAATAAAAGCTCTACTAAGAATTAGTTGTCAAAATTAAAGAGGATACAACTACAAGAGAAACCAAAATAACAGCAAGTGGTAAGAGCACAACACAAGCTAAAACTAAAAGCAAAAAAATTGTCTAATACATTTAGAATGAAACGCTAAATTTCGTCAGGCGAATTTTTGTATTTCATAGTATTTATTGTGCGCATGATCTAATGTGTTTACTACACGTGGCTTTTTTTATATATGAGAACTAATGAGAACTAATGACGCTATTAGTTGTCAACACCTCCCACATGACCGACTTTGATTTATCTTGGACATAAATGCCTTTGTTAATATTAGTGTTGTCAGTTTTTTAATATTTTATAATAAAAACATACTTGAAAAACGACCTAGTGAAGGTTTTAGGTCTGATTGAGTAAAACATTTAAAATTAACATTATGATGTAAAAAACATTTTGATAAAGGTTGTAGCTTACCAGAAAATGCATAACATTCGGCTAGTGTATAAAACCTTATTCTGTATATTCTCTATGATTAAACTCACAATCCACGCATAAAAATAAGTAAATAATGTCAAAACAACTAAAAAGTTCTTAAAATTAACAGAATTTTTTGTTATTTTAACATTAATTCGTATTTGTATGCATGGATCCTTATCAGTGCACAAACAAATTATAATAGTTCTTCTGATTTAAAAAAAAGTTAATGTTCTAGAACTGAATGAAAAATATCTTACCCAACAATTATGTAGACCAACAATAAACTTCAAAATAGCAATTTACTTAGCCGAAATCAGCAAAAACTTTTGCTGAATATTTAAATACAAAAATCAGCAAACAGAAACTGTTATCTCAAAATCTTTTATTATGTTTACCTTAAATTTAGTTTAATGCAAATTACAGTATATCATACAAAAATCAACAGAAATATTTGTCAAAAAAATTGTAAACTGCGGATTTCAGAAGGTCAAATTTTTATTCAAATAAAAATACCTAAAAAATATTTTTAAAATTTAATTAAAAATGTTAGCTTAAATTTAACAAAAATTATGTGCAGTGAACAGATTTATATTTGCTATTCTTATTTTACTAATATTTCCTTTTTTTTAGTTTTTTCTGCAACGTCATTTTTAACTAATTTTTAATATTTTTTTTTCTATTAGAGTGTGTATTTTGTTTTGATAGATCTTCAATTCTCATTATACATTGTATTTCTTTTTTAATTTATTTATTACTCATTTTAGCAAATATGTTATACATACTTTTTCTAACAAATAATAATAGCCGGATTCATATAATGGCGCATATAGTGTAATCATCGTATTTTAACCACATTAGTGTCATAAATGTTTTACCAACACTGGAAAGTTTATTTTACAATTTGTTTTATATTTGTATTTCTATGTGTCAAACAATTAAAAATATAAAATAATAAAACATGTTTTATATAAATATAACATTTTTGGTCTTCAAAGTTTAAGCAGATCAAGCATCATGACGTTACCATGATGCTTGTTGACACTAACCACGTGTTTGATTACTTAAAAGACAAGAATGGAGCAAAATTGGTGATTAATAGGTTTTTTGTTAAAGCTCTGCCTGTTATGGAGGCTCTAGCTTTTCTAAAACTTAGGTTTCTGATGAGATCTTTAGTCAGATCGAGATACTAATGTCAGCCTAGCTAATATGTTTGATTTGCTTTATTTTTGAAAATTTACGATTATAAATTGAAAATAACGCAAAAATAAAAACAAAAAACTTATAAAACTGTAAAACTGTTTGTGTAGTAATCAGTATTTATGGTTTTTAACTGTAATAACAGTTGTTTTTCCATGAAAAAATACAAAACAACTATTATGGCAGTTATTTAAAAACTAATAAATGAAATACTAAATTT
This sequence comes from Delia radicum, assembly GCA_021234595.1. Lineage (NCBI taxonomy): Eukaryota > Metazoa > Arthropoda > Insecta > Diptera > Anthomyiidae > Delia > Delia radicum. The sequence continues at coordinate 241,573,891 of CM037853.1, forward strand.
ATGTAACACATGTTTGAAGCAGTTCTATGTTAGTTATTTAAATAATACAAAATTACGTCGAGTTTTTAAAAATTCTTGTTTAGTTTATATTTCTTATTATTTTTATATGCATATCAGATTGCGAATTATAATTAAAACATTTCATTTTACTTATCTCCAATCCATGAAAACGTAATAGTTATCTGAAGTACAGTTTGGAATTTTGACTTTTTTATTGTAATCGAAAGAAAAAAGCTTTTGTTTATTTAAAATATATTTTTAAAATAATGAAACAAATTACTATTAACAGTAGTTTTTCTCAATTTATTCAGCTGTTTCCAAGTTTTTGTAGTAGAAAATTATCGGTAATTTATACGTTAGTTATTTTTAAAAATATCAAAAATTTTAAACTGAATTTGCAGTTGCTTTAATTGTCATTTTCAGTAGATTCCACTGTCAAACGTTCACTAATTTAATTTTTTTTGACAAAGTGGATAAAAAATTTCTCGAAATTAATGAAAAGCTCCATAATTTTTTAAAACTAAAAAATTAAAAAGATACCAACTGCAATTTCAAAATTTACAGAAAATACCAAATGTAATTTAATAACACTAACTGTAATTTATAAAATACCATATGTTATAAAAAATACTATATATTCCAAATGTAATTTAAAAAATACCATTTGAAATTCAAAAATACCAAATGCAATTTTAAAAATTACAAATGTAGTTAAAAAAAAAAAAAAAAACAAATGTAATTCAAAATACATATTTCTTTAAATACATTTGGATTTTTTTGTATTTCAAATGATTTTTATATTATTTAAAATTAGGTATTTTAATTTGCATTTGCTATTTTATAAAAAGTAAATTTTATTTTTTGAAATTCAAAATTTCAAATTGAATCGTCTGAGTTTGATTTGCAAATATGAAATTAAATTTGTTATTTTGTGAATAACTACAAGTGGAAATGTTGTAGTTTTTTATGAAAATACTTCATTGAGTGAATGAAACATTTAATAAATAAAATTACATTATTACAGCATTAATGAAAACTTGTAATAATTTAATTAAAAATTGCAATGGACGAGTTCCAGTGCAACTTCTTTGCCTAAATCCAAACATTAATTTATATCATTCAGATAATTTGCTCAGAGTTGGAAAACAAAGATTGCTTGATTAAAAAGAGTGTGATGGCTAGCGCGAATTTTTAATGCGCTTAAAACTTGAAAATAAGCTGCTACAAAATGCAGTTAGAAACAAAAAATATGCACTAAAATATAAATATATGCTGTTTTTGGTTCAAGGCGAAATTTACTTCATCTTTTTTTAACCCCGTTAAAAAATTAAAAGTCGCTTGAAAATTTATTAAGTTAAACATTTTGTAGAGTGTGCCGTTTCGAAATTGTTTTTTTTTTTTTAGGTACTCAATCAGAACTAAAATCTTCACTAGATTGTTTCTCAAGTATATTTTTATTGATATTACTGTAGCACCGTGTAATTGGGGATAATGTCTTAAAAAACTACCTACACTAATAATAACAAAGCTATTTATGTTCAAGATAAACCAAAGTCTTTAATGTGGGGATGTTGTCAACTATTAATAGTGGCACGTCACTCGTTATTTTTAATATATAAAGCATTGGAAAAAGCAACATGTAGCAACACATGTGATCTGTTCACAATAAAAGCTAAAACAAAAGGCGAACATATTTTCCCATACATTTTTTATGAAATGCAAAAATTCTCCGGGCTACTAGCGAAATTTAGCGTTTCATGCTAAATGTATTAGACAATTTTTTCGCTTTTAGTTTTAACTTTTGTTGTGAACGTGCTATTACCACTCGCTGCTACTTTGGTTTCTCTTGTAGTTGTACACTCTTTAATTTTGACAACTAATTCTTAGTAGAGCTTTTATTCCAACATTTCTTCTTGTTTTTTTTGTACATAATTCTTTTCTTCTTTACTGTTTCATTGCATTTTTTCAGTTTTCGTGTAATTTTCGTAACATACGGGTGTTCGTTAGAGGTGCTCCTCTTTTTTTAATTAAAATTTGTTTAAATAATTAAGTAAATGTAAATATTTTTTGATAAAACTAAAACTCAATTGTTGCTTAATGTTTGTAGATGAAAATTTCTTTAAAATATTTATTGTTAATATGTAAAAAAAGGTTTAAAAGTAGAATAAAAAATTGCGTTTGCGTGCCGGTCGTCGCCATTTTTTGTACTTTGTCTCATAAATATATATAAAATATAAAAGTGTTGTTGCCCAATTAAATATATATGTATATATTAGTGTTAGTTATTGGTGTTAGTGAATCTTTTAAGAAAAGTAAAGTGTTGCTAAAAAAAAGTAATAAAAAAGCAAAGTGTAAGGCCATAAATCTATAATTGCATATAAAAAAATATAAAATATATAAATGCAAAAAAAATCAGCATATATAAAAAAATATGTATCTAGTTATATTAATATCTCTCACATACAAGATTTAAAAAAAAGCTTTGAAATGGCATGTTTGTTGCTATGTGCAATACAGGAAAATCTAGAAAAAAATGATCTAAGCTCATCGGAAGAGGAACTTATTATAATAGTAAGTTTTATTTCATGATTATATATTGACTCGTTTTCCTAAAGCGCTTATTGAGAGCAAAAAGCTTTTATTGATAATTATCGTTCTCTTTGGAATGTCAAATAGAAATAAAGCTTTTGTACCAGGAATCAGTGTTGCCAGAAAATGTTTATCTCATGTCTCCATTTTACAAGTAAAAATTCCCTAAAGTCCTGGAATTTTTATCCAACATAATTTATAAACAAACTGTAGCAAGAACTCAATAAAAACATATGTTATAGTAAAATTATTAGTTGTATTTTTTCGATTTGATAAAAAAATTAATAAGACATTGATTCATTTTAATATTTTAAATTAATCAAGGTAATTTACATATTTTAAAAAATCTTGCTGATAGTTGGAAAAATAGCTACCCTATTAATATTCATATTTTTTAAATTTCGTAATTTAAATGTGTGTTATTTCTGCAAAAATATGCTTTAACTTCACATTTCTAAAGTTTTTTTTACATAATTTTCGTTTTTTGTTGTATTTTGTAAGCGGTTATTTTTGATTATTATGTGCAAGAAATTTCTTGCGATAGTTGTCACAATTTTTCTAATCAAGAATTTTCCGTTTTTCTAAGACAACACAATTTTGTGTGCTCATACATAAAGGTTACCATCCTGCAAGTCCTAAAATTCTTTATTTATAAAAGAAACTATAACAGTAACATTTTGAAAGTGATTGAAATAAGCAAAACCGCTGAATAAAATATATGCAAAAGAGGATTCCTAACAAATTGTTGCATCTAGAAGATTAAAAATACATAACCTGATCAATTCCGTCTTGAATTTGTTTACAACTTTTTAAACCAAAATACTCTTTTTTTGTGTTTTAGGACAAAAAATGTTTCATTAACAATAGTTATATGTTTTAGAAGTTTAGGAGTTTTTAATTGAAATAAAGTTAACAGAATTAGTCAAGGGATTTTGAAAAGTGCCAAATGGAAGTGCTAAAATGTATCATAAGGGCATTTGTTGTGACGAAACCAATTTTTAAGGAGGGACCGAAAATATCAATTTTATTCTTGGTTTTTTTTAAGAAAAGGAAAAAAAATCTTAATATAAAAAATTTAAATTGTAGAAGGTGTAGTAAACACCTTTTGCAATAGTAACTTAGAAAATATCAATTGAAATTCGGAGTTTGCAGTTAAAGTTCAGAAAATATCAATTGAAATTAATAATTTAGAAAATAGTAATTTAGAAAATATCAATTGAAATTCGGAGTTTGCAGTTAAAGTTCAGAAAATATCAATTGAAATTAAGAAAATTCAGAAAAAATCTATTGAAAATCAGATTATCCATTTGAGGTTTCAGAAAATATCAATCGAAATTCAGAATATAAATTTGAAATTCAGAAAATATCATTTGAAAATCAGAAAATATCAATTCAAATTTAGAACGCATGAATTGAAATACAGAAAACATTTCATATCATTTTCATTAAATATTTTCTAAATTTTAAATGATATTTTCTAAATTTTTATTGACATTTTCTGAATATTTGTGTAAATAAATAAAAAAAAATCGATTTTTTCATCATCGCAGAGAATAAACCGAAATAGTTATTTAACTTTGGCCGATCGGTTTGCATGTTTTGATCAGCTATGCACTTCATTAAAAAGGTTTCGTACCATTAATAAAGTCTTAATTTTAAATATAGTATAAATCAAAAATCAAAGAAAAACTAATGAAATATAAATTTATGGCGGCTTTTTTAGGTAAGACAAAATTTGGCTTTTCCACCAAAACTCATTTAAAATTAAAATTCACTTAAATTCGGATTAAACTAAATATATTTTAGTCTGCGCAGACCAACAACATTCACATATTTTTACTGATTCTGACTGTAGCACCGTGTAATTGGAAATAAGATATAAAAAACTCCAGTTTGAATGTTCTATATCTTTTAAAAAGTTTCGATCCATTAAATATTTTAAAATCGCTTGAAAATTGATTAAGTACATGTTGTTACCGATATTCAGTGTAGCCCCGTGCATTTGGGGATAAGGTTTTAAAAAACTGGCAACACTAATTTTGAAAACTAACTCTTAGTAGAGCTTTAATTGCAGCAGCACTTGTCTTCTTGACTTTTCAGTAGGTACATACATAATTATTTTCTTCTTTATTCTTCTATGCCATTTTTTTCAGTTTTCGTGTAATTTTCGTGACATACGGGTGTTCGTTAGAGGTGCTCCTCTTTTTTTAATTAAAATTTGTTTAAATAATTAAGTAAATGTAAATATTTTTTGATAAAACTAAAACTCAATTGTTGCTTAATGTTTGTAGATGAAAATTTCTTTAAAATATTTATTGTTAATATGTAAAAAAAGGTGTTAAAAGTAGAATAAAAAATTGCGTTTGCGTGCCTGTCGTCGCCATTTTTTGTACTTTGTCTCATAAATATATATAAAATATAAAAGTGTTGTTGCCCAATTAAATATATATAAATTAGTGTTAGTTATTGGTGTTAGTGAATCTTTTAAGAAAAGTAAAGTGTTGCTAAAAAAAAGTAATAAAAAAGTATAAGGCCATATATCTATAAATGCATATAAAAAATATAAAATATATAAATGCAAAAAAATCAGCATATATAAAAAAATATGTATCTAGCTATATTATAATATCTCTCACATACGAGATTTAAAAAAGCTTTGAAATGGCATGTTTGTTGCTTTGGCAAAAAAATTGTGCAATACAGGAAAATCTAGAAAAAAAATGATCTAAGCTCATCGGAAGAGGAACTTATTATAATAGTAAGTTTTTTTCTTGATTATATATTGACTCTTTTTCCTAAAGCATTTATTGAGAGCAAAAAGCTTTTATTGTTAATTATCGTTCTCCTTGGAATGTCAAATAGAAATAAAGCTTTTGTACCAGGAATCAGTGTTGCCAGAAAATTTTTATCTCATGTCTCCATTTTACAAGTAAAAATTCCCTAAAGTCCTGGAATTTTTATCCAACATAATTTATAAACAAACTGTAGCAAGAACTCAATAAAAACATATGTTATAGTAAAATTATTAGTTGTATTTTTTCGATTTGATAAAAAAATTAATAAGACATTGATTCATTTTAATATTTTAAATTAATCAAGGTAATTTACATATTTTAAAAAATCTTGCTGATAGTTGGGAAAATAGCTACCCTATTAATATTTATATTTTTTAAATTTCGTAATTTAAATGTGTGTTATTTCTGCAAAAATATGCTTTAACTTCACATTTCTAAAGTTTTTTTTTACATAATTTTCGTTTTTAGTTGTATTTTGTTAGCGGTTATTTTTGACTATTATGTGCAAGAAATTTCTTGAGATAGTTGTCACAATTTTTCTAATCAAGAATTTTCCGTTTTTCTAAGACAACACAATTTTGTGTGCTCATACATAAAGGTTACCATAAATTTTCCTGCAAGTCCTAAAATTCTTTATTTATAAAATAAACTATAACAGTAACAATTTGAAAGTGATTGAAATAAGCAAACCGCTGAATAAAATATATGCAAAAGAGGATTCCTAACAAATTGTTTCATCTAGAAGATTAAAAATACATAACCTGATCAATTCCGTCTTGAATTTTTTTAGAACTTCTTAAACTAAAATACTCTTGTTTGTGGTTTAGAACTATCAAAAAAATGTTTCATTAACAATAGTTATATGTTTTAGAAGTTTAGGAGTTTTTTATTGAAATAAAGTTAACAGACCTAGTCAAATGATTTCGAAAAGTGCCAAATAGAAGCCTAAACTTTATCATAAGGGCATTTGTTGTGAAGAAACTAATTTTTAAGGATTGACCAAAATTGTCAATTTTAAATACAAATTTAAATTGCAAAAGGTGTAGTAATCACCATTTGCAATAGAAATATCATTTGAAATTCAGAGTTTCCAATTAAAGAAAATATCAATTGAAATTAAGAATTGCCATTTAAAATTCAGAAAATATCTATTGAAAATCAGATTATCCATTTGAGGTTTCAGGAAATATCAACACATGAATTTAAATTCACAAAAAATTTCATATCAATTTCATTTAATATTTTCTAAATTTTAAATGATATTTTCTGAGTTTTTATTGACATTTTCGGAATTGAAATTGATATTTTCTAAATATCAATTGATGTATTCTGAATATCAATTAATGTGTTTCTGAATTTCAAATATTATTTTCTGAATTTCAGTTGATTCAAATTATTTTTCTGAATTTCAATTGATATTTTCTAAGTTTTAAATGGAAAATCTGAATTTCAATTGATATTTTATAAATTTCAAATTGAAATTCTGAAATTCAATTGATGTTTTCTAAATTATTTTTGCAAAAGGTGTAGTAAAAACACTTTAAATTTGTATATTTGAAGATTCCTTTTATTTAAAAAACCAATAATAAAACTAATATTTTTGGTCTCTCGTTAAAATATTGGCTTCGGCACAATAACTGCCCTTATGACTCATTTTAGGCATACTGAGGATGGGACAAAATGAACTTTTTTGTTATGAAACATTTTGTTTTTATTTTCTCGTTGGAATAATTTGTTAGGAAAACTTTTTTTATTTTCTAGATGCAACAATTTTCTAGAAATCTTTGATATTGATATTTTCTAAATTCCAATTGATAATTTCTGAATTACATTTGCAAAAGGTGTAGGTATAACTTCATCAAAATTTTATATAAATTCTGCTTCGTTTGCTTTGTGATAAAAAGGGCACTAAATCAGAGTTTTGTCCTTCGAAGAAGTTTGAATTTTAAAAATATAATAAATAATAGTTTTAATAATAGTTTTTCAGACAAACTCTAATGTATATGTATGCAATAACATTAAACTGGTAGTGGGTGGAATTCCTTTCAATCTTAATAACTTTTTAACCAAAATTTCGATTATGAACTTAGAGCTGAATATATCGCTTTCAGAATATATTAGAAACACTGAATGTTTAAAAAATATTTAAATGCCATGAAAACTATCAAAATTTAAAAAAAGTATAATTTTTAATTGTTGATCTAAATAAATTTGATGTATAGTGTTTTTGTTCGGTTTAACAATATGAATATTTGTGTAAATAAATAAAAAAATCGATTTTTTCATCATCGCAGAGAATAAACCGAAATAGTTATTAAACTTTGGCCGATCGGTTTGCATGTTTTGATCAGCTATGCACTTCATTAAAAAGGTTTCGTACCATTAATAAAGTCTTAATTTTAAATATAGTATAAATCAAAAATCAAAGAAAAACTAATGAAATATAAATTTATGGCGGCTTTTTTAGGTAAGACAAAATTTGGCTTTTCCTCCAAAACTCATTTAAAATTAAAATTCACTTAAATTCGGATTAAACTAAATATATTTTAGTCTGCGCAGACCAACAACATTCACATATTTTTACTGATTCTGACTGTAGCACCGTGTAATTGGAAATAAGATCTAAAAAACTCCAGTTTGAATGTTCTATATCTTTTAAAAAGTTTCGATCCATTAAATATTTTAAAATCGCTTGAAAATTGATTAAGTACATGTTGTTACCGATATTCAGTGTAGCCCCGTGCATTTGGGGATAAGGTTTTAAAAAACTGGCAACACTAATTTTGAAAACTAACTCTTAGTAGAGCTTTAATTGCAGCAGCACTTGTCTTCTTGACTTTTCAGTAGGTACATACATAATTATTTTCTTCTTTATTCTTTTATGACATTTTTTAGTTTTCGTGCAACTTTTGACCAATACGGGTGTCCGGTAGTGACGTTCTTCTTTTTGAATTAAGATTTGTTGAAATAATTAAGTAAATGTAAATATTTTTTGATAAAAATGTATCTGAAGTGTCGCTTTATATATTCTGAAAAAAACTCCTTCAATATATTCATTATAAATATCAAAAAAAAAGTGTTAACATTTCAATAATAAATTGAGTTTGCGTGTCGGTCGTTTCGCCTTTTTTTCTACTTCGTCTCTTAAACATATATAAAATGTAAAAGTGTTGTTGCTCCAATAATAAAATAATATATCAACATTTATTGGGGTAAGAGAAAACTATTTTTGTTGTTATTTATTTAAAAGAGAACTTGAAGATTTGCGTTTGTAAGAGAGAATTTTTAAAACTAAAGAACTTTAAGAATACTCAGTGCAAAGAGAAACGAATTTAAAAACGGAACGGGAAAAACTGAAATAAAATTTATAAAGATAAATAAAGAAGGAAGTTGATATAATAACATACCGGTGTACAAAATTGCCACATTTATTGTCAACTTTTTACAATTAAAAAAAAAAATATTTAAATATAATCTATGTCGAATATAGAATAACAATAAGAATGCTTCTATTCGTTTTGGAAAAAAGTAAAATTGTTAAAATTTTTGAAGTTTAAATCTTAATATACTTATCTCCAATTTTACGGTACTACAAAAAAAAAATTGCAATCAATTTGCAAGTGGCCTACACTCAAATAAATAAGTTAGTAGAAAAGTTAGTAAAACGTGTTGAAAATAAAGTATACTATTTCTCAGCACATTTTTTGGTGAAATTGTGTTTTCATCTAAAATTTTAGTTATGCATATTCAGCACTTAACCGTTTTGAACTAATGTCTTACTAATATTTTACTAATGTATTACTAATTTATTTTGCAAAAAATTGTGCTGATATTCACATTAATAGTGTGAACGACAACCAGATTTTTAACAATTTTGAATGTTTAAACGGTTTTTAAAAGAAAATTACCTGTTCTTTCCAAATATATATACTGTCTAATACAAATATGTACAGATTTTTATAATAACAGTTAAAATTTTGATTTTTTTTACTTTTTAACTTTTACGATTATTAAAAACTTCTTTTAAAACAACAACAACCCATTATCGACTTAATAAAATCTGCGAAAGCAAAAATGTATTTATATGATAGGCAAAAGCTTCAAATTATTATTCATTTGCTGTCAGATGATGTGAATTTAAGAAATAATGTGATTAGAAAAACTTTTGTTTCTTAATTTCTAAATTTAGTTGGCTTTCAGAAAATAATTTTATTTAAATTTTTGGGCAAATAGTTTCAGAGTTAATCCAAAAAATTTAGGCGTCCTCATATGGGGACAGTAAGCGTTAATGGGTTACAATGGTACAACAATCTTTAATATTCTTCAGGCAAGAAAATGGTTGCAAAGTTATTAGGAGCATTTCAAAAGTTTTTTCACATGCATTATTAAAAAAATTAGTAGAAACTAGTTAAATCCCAGCAAAATCTCAGTAATAGGCTCTCATTACCAGTATTTAAATAATAAACAGTATCCCTAATTATACTGTATATTCTTCGGCCCAAATAACAGATCCATCACATTTGAAAAAATGTATTTTCATGCAAATGTAATCTAAGATTCATTTTGCAAATTGTTCCCCCCCCTTAAAAATTTTCTAAAATTTATTTCTTTCGTAACATAAATTTGATATAATTTTCTCGATTTAGAAAAAAAGCCGTATAGATAATTTCCATACATAAAATATATTTGTGTATAATTTGTAATTTACATATTTGAACAGGTTCAAAAATAGTTAAAAATTCAGAACACTCTATTTGCAATACAAAAATGTAATTTATTAAAGTTTATCTGTCTACACAATTTCCATTTGTTGTTCAAAAAATACCAAATGTAAATTTAAAATTTCATTTGATTTTCAAAATAACACAAAGTAATTTCAAATTTGCAAATCAAAAAATTGCAATTAATATTCAAAAACTATCTTTTTGTAAAAAAATAACATTTGTTTTTCAACAAATAACATTTTAAATTAAAAAAATGTCATTTGAAATTCAAAAAATTGTTTTAGATTCAAAAACAGTCCAAATGTAAGTAAAAAACTACCATTTAAAATTAAAAAATAAAACAAATGTAATTTAAAAAATACAAAATTCAGTTCTAAAAATACCAGTTGACCTTTAATTCTAATTTTTAAAATTACATTTGATATTTTTTCAATTTCATTTGATATTTTTTGAATTTGACAATATAAAAAATTTTCAGAAAAACAGCACAAACAACTGTCACTTAGTATATAAAATGGAACAAAACTAGCATTGAAAATCCACAATTCGTAATTTAAGGGGCATCTTAATATATAATTTTCCCCTGAGTTCACAAACATGGCACAAAATAAAATTTCAACACAACATATTTTGTTTATGTACATAACAACACACACATACCAGAATGGGTTAAATATGTTCGTCATGTTGATTTTTGCTATTGCCAAAAAAATATATTTTTGCATTTCTCAAATATGACTAAATCATAAACTCCCAGCTTAACAAATGTTTAACCATTTAAATATATTCAAGAAAATCCCTCAAAATAAAAGGATTTATTAAATTGCAAAAATCCTGGGCAACAAAAAAAATTTTTTTAAGTTTGTTGTCGCTGTTGATACGACGCCATATTGCAAAAAAAAATGCATGAGTTTTTGTTAATAAAATAATGATCGTGTCTCACGATTGTTATTGGATGTTTAGCGTTGCCAATTGACGGACAGACCAGCAGTGATACCAACTTGGTGCTTTTAGCACTATTTGTGGTGCTGTTCGATAAACCAACTCCTGAAAGTTTTACTCTTGATACCAAACTGCAAAAAAAAAAAAACAGCAAGTTGGTGCTTTTATAATGTTTTGTTGGTGCTTTTAGTGCTTTCTGGCTATTACTGTTTATTACGTCCAATATGTCGTTAAACATTTTTAGAGCTTAACAAATAAACAAAAATCGTATACTTTGGGTAAGAAATGTTATTTTAAATGCTTACATTTGATATAAAGTTGAACAATTCTACACTGGTAGAATGAAACTAGTAAACATTTTTGATAAAACTAATAAAAATTAGTTAAAAATTACGTTGCACAAAAAAACTGATAATATTAGAAGTCTTTTTTTTGATTAATATCAGGAATATAAAAACTGCAAAACGAAATCTGTCGAATTTGAAATTATTTAGTTGCATTTTAGCTAAATTTTAGTTAATTGAAAGTAACAAATTAAGTGATTTTTTTTAATGCAAATAAAAATTTCCCCTTATTAAATCATCAAAATATACTGTTATTTTGCATTCTACTAAATTTATGGCAAATATAGCAAAAGTTTTGTTAATATTACAGTTTAGTAAAAGTTTTTGCTAATTTTAGCAGAATAAATTTCTATTTTCAATTAACTAAAATTCAACTCGAATATAACTAAAATTTTGTAAAGTTGACAGTTTTAATTTATTAATATGTAGCAAAAATCATTTTTTTTTTTGCATTTCCAAAATATTATCAAATTATTAACTCACAGCTTAATAAATGTGTTACATATGTTACCATTTAAAGAAACCTGGGTCAAAAATAAAAACTTACCTTAAATTTATTGTTGTTTTTACGACGCCATATTGCAAACATAAATGTATGACTTTTTTTATAAAATAACTGCACGAATTTACACTAATAGTTTGTGAGAAACTAATTATAAATTTTGCTATTAAAAATAAACTAAATACTATGTTTATATATTTTTTTTTAAATAACAAAACGACCAAAACATTCTTGCAAAAATATGCGTGGAAAAACCCATATTTGCAACAAAAAAAATTATTAAATTAACACCGATTAGTTTTTTACTAAAATTTAACATTAAACACTTTAAATAGAAATTAAATTAACACTAAGCACTTGTTTAAATTAATGAATAAAATTATTTCACTTTTAAGTTTATTAAGAACAAAATTTATCGCCTCGATGTTATCAGAACGACGAACACAACTAAACTGATTGTGTTTCACGATTGTTATTAGATATTTAGCGTTGCCAAATGACTATCAGAACAGCAGCGATGCCAACTTGGTGCTTTTATCACTATTGTGGTGCTCTCCGATAACCCAAAACTAGTAAATTTTACACTTGGTATCGAATCGAAAATAAATAACAAGTTGGTGCTTTTGCAAAGTTTTGTTGCCGCTTTAGTGCTTTCGAGCCATTTTGGTGGATTACTTTTATTTGTCGTTAAAAAAATTTTAATGCCTAACAAATATACAAAACTCGTATATTTTAGGCAAGAAATGTTTAAATGGTGACACTTTTCAATATAAAACTTTATAAGTTGCTTAATTTTAGTGGTTATTACAAGTTTACTCCCAATTTTTTCTTATTAAATTAAGCATGCCTAAATTAATTACATCTTTGAAAGTTTTTAAAAATTTTCAGAAAATTTTCTTCCAACAATAAAAAAGTTACTGCTGCTATTTTATTTTATTACTCAAAAATTTGGCTACACTGAACAATAAATTCATACATAGAACAAAGCTATAATTTTTTTTTGCTGTTGCCAGAAAAATTTGTTGCATTGCTTAAATATGATTAAATCAAAAAGTAAAAATCGGTATTAACCAATCTTGCCAACTCTATGACATAAAAAAATATGAACGTCTTTACGGATTGGTACCAAGGCTAAAATTTTTAGGTTATCGCAAAGCACCACAAATAGTGCTAAAAGCACCAAGTTGGCATTACTGCTTTTCTGTCAGTCTTTTGGCAACGTTCAACACAATCAGTTTTGTTCGTCGTTGTGATAAGATCGAGACGGTACCTTACGTTCTTAATCAACTTAAAAGTGAAATAATTTTAATGTGTTTAATTCAACGAATTTAAATTTACTTAATTATTTACATTTACTTAATTATTTAAACAAATTTTAATTAAAAAAAAAAAGAGCACCTCTTACGAACACCCGTATCTTACGAAAATTACACGAAAACTGAAAAAATGCAATGAAACAGTAAAGAAGAAAAGAATTATGTACAAAAAAAAAACAAGAAGAAATGTTGCTCTACTAATGTTACTCTAGAAATGTTGCTCTACTAAGAATTAGTTGTCAAAATTAAAGAGTGTACAACTACAAGAGAAACCAAAGTAGCAGTGAGTGGTAATAGCACGTTCACAACAGAAGTTAAAGCTAAAAGCAAAAAAAAATTGTCTAATACATTTAAAATGAAAATCTAAATTTCGCCAGTAGCCAGGCGAAGTTTTGTATTTCATAGTATTTATTGTGCGCATGATCTAATGTGTTTACTACACGTGGCTTTTTTCAATGCATATTATATGAGAACTAATGACGCTATTAGTTGTCAACACCTCCCACATGACCGACTTTGATTTATCTTGGACATAAATGCCTTTGTTAATATTAGTGTTGTCAGTTTTTTAATATTTTATAATAAAAACATACTTGAAAAACGACCTAGTGAAGGTTTTAGGTCTGATTGAGTAAAACATTTAAAATTAACATTATGATGTAAAAAACATTTTGATAAAGGTTGTAGCTTACCAGAAAATGCATAACATTCGGCTAGTGTATAAAACCTTATTCTGTATATTCTCTATGATTAAACTCACAATCCACGCATAAAAATAAGTAAATAATGTCAAAACAACTAAAAAGTTCTTAAAATTAACAGAATTTTTTGTTATTTTAATATTAATTCGTATTTGTATGCATGGATCCTTATCAGTGCACAAACAAATTATAATAGTTCTTCTGATTTAAAAAAAAGTTAATGTTCTAGAACTGAATGAAAAATATCTTACCCAACAATTATGTAGACCAACAATAAACTTCAAAATAGCAATTTACTTAGCCGAAATCAGCAAAAACTTTTGCTGAATATTTAAATACAAAAATCAGCAAACAGAAACTGTTATCTCAAAATCTTTTATTATGTTTACCTTAAATTTAGTTTAATGCAAATTACAGTATATCATACAAAAATCAACAGAAATATTTGTCAAAAAAATTGTAAACTGCGGATTTCAGAAGGTCAAATTTCTATTCAAATAAAAATACCTAAAAAATATTTTTAAAATTTAATTAAAAATGTTAGCTTAAATTTAACAAAAATTATGTGCAGTGAACAGATTTATATTTGCTATTCTTATTTTACTAATATTTCCTTTTTTTTAGTTTTTTCTGCAACGTCATTTTTAACTAATTTTTAATATTTTTTTTTCATTATACATTGTATTTCTTTTTTAATTTATTTATTACTCATTTTAGCAAATATGTTATACATACTTTTTTCTAACAAATAATAATAGCCGGATTCATATAATGGCGCATATAGTGTAATCATCGTATTTTAACCACATTAGTGTCATAAATGTTTTACCAACACTGGAAAGTTTATTTTACAATTTGTTTTATATTTGTATTTCTATGTGTCAAACAATTAAAAATATAAAATAATAAAAAATGTTTTATATAAATATAACATTTTTGGTCTTCAAAGTTTAAGCAGATCAAGCATCATGACGTTACCATGATGCTTGTTGACACTAACCACGTGTTTGATTACTTAAAAGACAAGAATGGAGCAAAATTGGTGATTAATAGGTTTTTTGTTAAAGCTCTGCCTGTTATGGAGGCTCTAGCTTTTCTAAAACTTAGGTTTCTGATGAGATCTTTAGTCAGATCGAGATACTAATGTCAGCCTAGCTAATATGTTTGATTTGCTTTATTTTTGAAAATTTACGATTATAAATTGAAAATAACGCAAAAATAAAAACAAAAAACTTATAAAACTGTAAAACTGTTTGTGTAGTAATCAGTATTTATGGTTTTTAACTGTAATAACAGTTGTTTTTCCATGAAAAAATACAAAACAACTATTATGGCAGTTATTTAAAAACTAATAAATGAAATACTAAATTTATGTAACACATGTTTGAAGCAGTTCTATGTTAGTTATTTAAATAATACAAAATTACGTCGAGTTTTTAAAAATTCTTGTTTAGTTTATATTTCTTATTATTTTTATATATCAGATTGCGAATTATAATTAAAACATTTCATTTTACTTATCTCCAATCCATGAAAACGTAATAGTTATCTGAAGTACAGTTTGGAATTTTGACTTTTTTTATTGTAATCGAAAGAAAAAAGCTTTTGTTTATTTAAAATATATTTTTAAAATAATGAAACAAATTACTATTAACAGTAGTTTTTCTCAATTTATTCAGCTGTTTCCAAGTTTTTGTAGTAGAAAATTATCGGTAATTTATACGTTAGTTATTTTTAAAAATATCAAAAATTTTAAACTGAATTTGCAGTTGCTTTAATTGTCATTTTCAGTAGATTCCACTGTCAAACGTTCACTAATTTAATTTTTTTTGACAAAGTGGATAAAAAATTTCTCGAAATTAATGAAAAGCTCCATAATTTTTTAAAACTAAAAAATTAAAAAGATACCAACTGCAATTTTAAAATTTACAGAAAATACCAAATGTAATTTAATAACACTAACTGTAATTTATAAAATACCATATGTTATAAAAAATACTATATATTCCAAATGTAATTTAAAAAATACCATTTGAAATTCAAAAATACCAAATGCAATTTTAAAAATTACAAATGTAGTTAAAAAAAAAAAAAAAAATGTAATTCAAAATACATATTTCTTTAAATACATTTGGATTTTTTTTGTATTTCAAATGATTTTTATATTATTAAAAATTAGGTATTTTAATTTGCATTTGCTATTTTATAAAAAGTAAATGTTATTTTTTGAAATTCAAAATTTCAAATTGAATCGTCTGAGTTTGATTTGCAAATATGAAATTAAATTTGTTATTTTGTGAATAACTACAAGTGGAAATGTTGTAATTTTTTATGAAAATACTTCATTGAGTGAATGAAACATTTAATAAATAAAATTACATTATTACAGCATTAATGAAAACTTGTAATAATTTAATTAAAAATTGCAATGGACGAGTTCCAGTGCAACTTCTTTGCCTAAATCCAAACATTAATTTATATCATTCAGATAATTTGCTCAGAGTTGGAAAACAAAGATTGCTTGATTAAAAAGTATATTTTTTATTGATATTACTGTAGCACCGTGTAATTGGGGATAATGTCTTAAAAAACTACCTACACTAATAATAACAAAGCTATTTATGTTCAAGATAAACCAAAGTCTTTAATGTGGGGATGTTGCAACTATTAATAGCGGCACGTTACTCGTTATTTTTAATACAAAAAGCAGTGGAAAAAGCAACATGTAGCAACACATGTGATCTGTTCACAATAAAAGCTAAAACAAAAGGCGAACATATTTTCCCATACATTTTTTATGAAATGCAAAAATTCTCCGGGCTACTAGCGAAATTTAGCGTTTCATGCTAAATGTATTAGACAATTTTTTCGCTTTTAGTTTTAACTTTTGTTGTGAACGTGCTATTACCACTCACTGCTACTTTGGTTTCTCTTGTAGTTGTACACTCTTTAATTTTGACAACTAATTCTTAGTAGAGCTTTTATTCCAACAATATTTCTTCTTGTTTTTTTTGTACATAATTCTTTTCTTCTTTACTGTTTCATTGCATTTCAGTTTTCGTGTAATTTTCGTAAGATACGGGCGTTCGTTAGAGGTGCTCCTCTTTTTTTAATTAAAATTTGTTTAAATAATTAAGTAAATGTAAATATTTTTTGATAAAACTAAAACTCAATTGTTGCTTAATGTTTGTAGATGAAAATTTCTTTAAAATATTTATTGTTAATATGTAAAAAAAGTGTTAAAAGTAGAATAAAAAATTGCGTTTGCGTGCCGGTCGTCGCCATTTTTTGTACTTTGTCTCATAAATATATAGAAAATATAAAAGTGTTGTTGCCCAATTAAATATATATATATTAGTGTTAGTTATTGGTGTTAGTGAATCTTTTAAGAAAAGTAAAGTGTTGGTAAAAAAAATAAATAAAAAAGTATAAGGCCATATATCTATAAATGCATATAAAAAAATATGAAATATATAAATGCAAAAAAATCAGCATATATAAAAAAATATGTATCTAGTTATATTAATATCTCTCACATACGAGATTTAAAAAAAAGCTTTGAAATGGCATGTTTGTTGCTATGTGCAATACAGGAAAATCTAGAAAAAAAATGATCTAAGCTCATCGGAAGAGGAACTTATTATAATAGTAAGTTTTTTTTCTTGATTATATATTGACTCTTTTTCCTAAAGCGTTTATTGAGAGCAAAAAGCTTTTATTGTTAATTATCGTTCTCCTTGGAATGTCAAATAGAAATAAAGCTTTTGTACCAGGAATCAGTGTTGCCAGAAAATTTTTATCTCATGTCTCCATTTTACAAGTAAAAATTCCCTAAAGTCCTGGAATTTTTATCCAACATAATTTATAAACAAACTGTAGCAAGAACTCAATAAAAACATATTTTATAGTAAAATTATTAGTTGTATTTTTTCGATTTGATAAAAAAATTAATAAGACATTGATTCATTTTAATATTTTAAATTAATCAAGGTAATTTACATATTTTAAAAAATCTTGCTGATAGTTGGAAAAATAGCTACCCTATTAATATTTATATTTTTTAAATTTCGTAATTTAAATGTGTGTTATTTCTGCAAAAATATGCTTTAACTTCACATTTCTAAAGTTTTTTTTTACATAATTTTCGTTTTTAGTTGTATTTTGTTAGCGGTTATTTTTGACTATTATGTGCAAGAAATTTCTTGAGATAGTTGTCACAATTTTTCTAATCAAGAATTTTCCGTTTTTCTAAGACAACACAATTTTGTGTGCTCATACATAAAGGTTACCATAAATTTTCCTGCAAGTCCTAAAATTCTTTATTTATAAAATAAACTATAACAGTAACAATTTGAAAGTGATTGAAATAAGCAAACCGCTGAATAAAATATATGCAAAAGAGGATTCCTAACAAATTGTTGCATCTAGAAGATTAACAATACATAACCTGATCAATTCCGTCTTGAATTTTTTTACAACTTCTTAAACCAAAATACTCTTGTTTGTGGTTTAGAACTATCAAAAAAATGTTTCATTAACAATAGTTATATGTTTTAGAAGTTTAGGAGTTTTTTATTGAAATAAAGTTAACAGACCTAGTCAAATGATTTCGAAAAGTGCCAAATAGAAGCCTAAACTTTATCATAAGGGCATTTGTTGTGAAGAAACCAATTTTTAAGGATTGACCAAAATTGTCAATTTTAAATACAAATTTAAATTGCAAAAGGTGTAGTAAACACCATTTGCAATAGAAATATCATTTGAAATTCAGAGTTTCCAATTAACGAAAATATCAATTGAATTTAAGAATTGCCATTTAAAATTCAGAAAATATCTATTGAAAATCAGGTTATCCATTTGAGGTTTCAGGAAATATCAACACATGAATTGAAATTCAGAAAAAATTTCATATCAATTTCATTTAATATTTTTTAAATTTTAAATGATATTTTCTGAGTTTTTATTGACATTTTCGGAATTGAAATTGATATTTTCTAAATATCAATTGATGTATTCTGAATATCAATTAATGTGTTTCTGAATTTCAAATATTATTTTCTGAATTTTAGTTGATTCAAATTATTTTTCTGAATTTCAATTGATATTTTCTAAGTTTTAAATGGAAAATCTGAATTTCAATTGATATTTTATAAATTTCAAATTGAAATTCTGAAATTCAATTGATGTTTTCTAAATTATTTTTGCAAAAGGTGTAGTAAAAACACTTTAAATTTGTATATTTGAAGATTCCTTTTATTTAAAAAACTAAATATAAAACTAATATTTTTGGTCTCTCGTTAAAATATTGGCTTCGGCACAATAACTGCCCTTATGACTCATTTTAGGCATACTGAGGATGGGACAAAATGAACTTTTTCGTTATGAAACATTTTGTTTTTATTTTCTCGTTGGAATAATTTGTTAGGAAAACTTTTTTTATTTTCTAGATGCAACAATTTTCTAGAAATCTTTGATATTGATATTTTCTAAATTCTAAATCCTTCGAAGAAGTTTGAATTTTAAAAATATAATAAATAATAGTTTTAATAATAGTTTTTCAGACGAACTCTAATGCATATGTATGCAATAAAATTAAACTGGTAGTGGGTGGAATTCCTTTCAATCTTAATAACTTTGGCAATTTTTAACCAAAATTTCGATTATGAACTTAGAGCTGAATATATCGCTTCAGAATATATTAGAAACACTGAATGTTTAAAAAATATTTAAATGCCATGAAAACTATCAAAATTTAAAAAAAGTATAATTTTTAATTGTTGATCTAAATAAGTTTGAATTTTAAAAATATAATAATAAATAATAGTTTTAATAATAGTTTTTC
The DNA here is from genome assembly GCA_021234595.1 of Delia radicum. Taxonomy (NCBI): domain Eukaryota; kingdom Metazoa; phylum Arthropoda; class Insecta; order Diptera; family Anthomyiidae; genus Delia; species Delia radicum. Next base: position 241,593,646 of record CM037853.1, read on the forward strand.
AGACGAACTCTAATGCATATGTATGCAATAAAATTAAACTGGTAGTGGCTGGAATTCCTTTCAATCTTAATAACTTTGGCAATTTTTAACCAAAATTTCGATTATGAACTTAGAGCTGAATATATCGCTTTCAGAATATATTAAAAACACTGAATGTTTAAAAAATATTTAAATGCCATGAAAACTATCAAAATTTAAAAAAAGTATAATTTTTAATTGTTGATCTAAATAAATTTGATGTATAGTGTTTTTGTTCGGTTTAACAATATGAATATTTGTGTAAATAAATAAAAAAAATCGATTTTTTCATCATCGCAGAGAATAAACCGAAATAGTTATTAAACTTTGGCCGATCGGTTTGCATGTTTTGATCAGCTATGCACTTCATTAAAAAGGTTTCGTACCATTAATAAAGTCTTAATTTTAAATATAGTATAAATCAAAAATCAAAGAAAAACTAATGAAATATAAATTTATGGCGGCTTTTTTAGGTAAGACAAAATTTGGCTTTTCCTCCAAAACTCATTTAAAATTAAAATTCACTTAAATTCGGATTAAACTAAATATATTTTAGTCTGCGCAGACCAACAACATTCACATATTTTTACTGATTCTGACTGTAGCACCGTGTAATTGGAAATAAGATCTAAAAAACTCCAGTTTGAATGTTCTATATCTTTTAAAAAGTTTCGATCCATTAAATATTTTAAAATCGCTTGAAAATTGATTAAGTACATGTTGTTACCGATATTCAGTGTAGCCCGTGCATTTGGGGATAAGGTTTTAAAAAACTGGCAACACTAATTTTGAAAACTAACTCTTAGTGGAGCTTTAATTGCAGCAGCACTTGTCTTCTTGACTTTTCAGTAGGTACATACATAATTATTTTCTTCTTTATTCTTTTATGACATTTTTTAGTTTTCGTGCAACTTTTGACCAATACGGGTGTCCGGTAGTGACGTTCTTCTTTTTGAATTAAGATTTGTTGAAATAATTAAGTAAATGTAAATATTTTTTGATAAAAATGTATCTGAAGTGTCGCTTTATATATTCTGAAAAAAACTCCTTCAATATATTCATTATAAATATCAAAAAAAAAGTGTTAACATTTCAATAATAAATTGAGTTTGCGTGTCGGTCGTTTCGCCTTTTTTTCTACTTCGTCTCTTAAACATATATAAAATGTAAAAGTGTTGTTGCTCCAATAATAAAATAATATATCAACATTTATTGGGGTAAGAGAAAACTATTTTTGTTGTTATTTATTTAAAAGAGAACTTGAAGATTTGCGTTTGTAAGAGAGAATTTTTAAAACTAAAGAACTTTAAGAATACTCAGTGCAAAGAGAAACGAATTTAAAAACGGAACGGGAAAAACTGAAATTAAATTTATAAAGATAAATAAAGAAGGAAGTTGATATAATAACATACCGGTGTACAAAATTGCCACATTTATTGTCAACTTTTTACAATTAAAAAAAAAAATTATTTAAATATAATCTATGTCGAATATAGAATAACAATAAGAATGCTTCTATTCGTTTTGGAAAAAAGTAAAATTGTTAAAATTTTTGAAGTTTAAATCTTAATATACTTATCTCCAATTTTACGGTACTACAAAAAAAAATTGCAATCAATTTGCAAGTGGCCTACACTCAAATAAATAAGTTAGTAGAAAAGTTAGTAAAACGTGTTGAAAATAAAGTATACTATTTCTCAGCACATTTTTTGGTGAAATTGTGTTTTCATCTAAAATTTTAGTTATGCATATTCAGCACTTAACCGTTTTGAACTAATGTCTTACTAATATTTTACTAATGTATTACTAATTTATTTTGCAAAAAATTGTGCTGATATTCACATTAATAGTGTGAACGACAACCAGATTTTTAACAATTTTGAATGTTTAAACGGTTTTTAAAAGAAAATTACCTGTTCTTTCCAAATATATATACTGTCTAATACAAATATGTACAGATTTTTATAATAACAGTTAAAATTTTGATTTTTTTACTTTTTAACTTTTACGATTATTAAAAACTTCTTTTAAAACAACAACAACCCATTATCGACTTAATAAAATCTGCGAAAGCAAAAATGTATTTATATGATAGGCAAAAGCTTCAAATTATTATTCATTTGCTGTCAGATGATGTGAATTTAAGAAATAATGTGATTAGAAAAACTTTTGTTTCTTAATTTCTAAATTTAGTTGGCTTTCAGAAAATAATTTTATTTAAATTTTTGGGCAAATAGTTTCAGAGTTAATCCAAAAAATTTAGGCGTCCTCATATGGGGACAGTAAGCGTTAATGGGTTACAATGGTACAACAATCTTTAATATTCTTCAGGCAAGAAAATGGTTGCAAAGTTATTAGGAGCATTTCAAAAGTTTTTTCACATGCATTATTAAAAAAATTAGTAGAAACTAGTTAAATCCCAGCAAAATCTCAGTAATAGGCTCTCATTACCAGTATTTAAATAATAAACAGTATCCCTAATTATACTGTATATTCTTCGGCCCAAATAACAGATCCATCACATTTGAAAAAATGTATTTTCATGCAAATGTAATCTAAGATTCATTTTGCAAATTGTTCCCCCCCCTTAAAAATTTTCTAAAATTTATTTCTTTCGTAACATAAATTTGATATAATTTTCTCGATTTAGAAAAAAAGCCGTATAGATAATTTCCATACATAAAATATATTTGTGTATAATTTGTAATTTACATATTTGAACAGGTTCAAAAATAGTTAAAAATTCAGAACACTCTATTTGCAATACAAAAATGTAATTTATTAAAGTTTATCTGTCTACACAATTTCCATTTGTTGTTCAAAAAATACCAAATGTAAATTTAAAATTTCATTTGATTTTCAAAATAACACAAAGTAATTTCAAATTTGCAAATCAAAAAATTGCAATTAATATTCAAAAACTATCTTTTTGTAAAAAAATAACATTTGTTTTTCAACAAATAACATTTTAAATTAAAAAAATGTCATTTGAAATTCAAAAAAATTGTTTTAGATTCAAAAACAGTCCAAATGTAAGTAAAAAACTACCATTTAAAATTAAAAAATAAAACAAATGTAATTTAAAAAATACAAAATTCAGTTCTAAAAATACCAGTTGACCTTTAATTCTAATTTTTAAAATTACATTTGATATTTTTTCAATTTCATTTGATATTTTTTGAATTTGACAATATAAAAAATTTTCAGAAAAACAGCACAAACAACTGTCATTTAGTATATAAAATGGAACAAAACTAGCATTGAAAATCCACAATTCGCAATTTAAGGGGCATCTTAATGTATAATTTTCCCCTGAGTTCACAAACATGGCACAAAATAAAATTTCAACACAACATATTTTGTTTATGTACATAACAACACACACATACCAGAATGGGTTAAATATGTTCGTCATGTTGATTTTTGCTATTGCCAAAAAAATATATTTTTGCATTTCTCAAATATGACTAAATCATAAACTCCCAGCTAAACAAATGTTTAACCATTTAAATATATTCAAGAAAATCCCTCAAAATAAAAGGATTTATTAAATTGCAAAAATCCTGGGAAACAAAAAAAATTTTTTTAAGTTTGTTGTCGCTGTTGATACGACGCCATATTGCAAAAAAAAATGCATGAGTTTTTGTTAATAAAATAATGATCGTGTCTCACGATTGTTATTGGATGTTTAGCGTTGCCAATTGACGGACAGACCAGCAGTGATACCAACTTGGTGCTTTTAGCACTATTTGTTGTGCTGTTCGATAAACCAACTCCTGAAAGTTTTACTCTTGATACCAAACTGCAAAAAAAAAAAACAGCAAGTTGGTGCTTTTATAATGTTTTGTTGGTGCTTTTAGTGCTTTCTGGCTATTACTGTTTATTACGTCCAATATGTCGTTAAACATTTTTAGAGCTTAACAAATAAACAAAAATCGTATACTTTGGGTAAGAAATGTTATTTTAAATGCTTACATTTGATATAAAGTTGAACAATTCTACACTGGTAGAATGAAACTATTAAACATTTTTGATAAAACTAATAAAAATTAGTTAAAAATTACGTTGCACAAAAAACTGATAATATTAGAAGTCTTTTTTTTGATTAATATCAGGAATATAAAAACTGCAAAACGAAATCTGTCGAATTTGAAATTATTTAGTTTCATTTTAGCTAAATTTTAGTTAATTGAAAGTAACAAATTAAGTGATTTTTTTTAATGCAAATAAAAATTTCCCCTTATTAAATCATCAAAATATACTGTTATTTTGCATTCTACTAAATTTATGGCAAATATAGCAAAAGTTTTGTTAATATTACAGTTTAGTAAAAGTTTTTGCTAATTTTAGCAGAATAAATTTCTATTTTCAATTAACTAAAATTCAACTCGAATATAACTAAAATTTTGTAAAGTTGACAGTTTTAATTTATTAATATGTAGCAAAAATCATTTTTTTTTTTGCATTTCCAAAATATTATCAAATTATAAACTCACAGCTTAATAAATGTGTTACATATGTTACCATTTAAAGAAACCTGGGTCAAAAATAAAAACTTACCTTAAATTTATTGTTGTTTTTACGACGCCATATTGCAAACATAAATGTATGACTTTTTTTATAAAATAACTGCACGAATTTACACTAATAGTTTGTGAGAAACTAATTATAAATTTTGCTATTAAAAATAAACTAAATACTATGTTTATATATTTTTTTTAAATAACAAAACGACCAAAACATTCTTGCAAAAATATGCGTGGAAAAACCCATATTTGCAACAAAAAAAATTATTAAATTAACACCGATTAGTTTTTTACTAAAATTTAACACTTTAAATAGAAATTAAATTAACACTAAGCATTTGTTTAAATTAATGAATAAAATTATTTCACTTTTAAGTTTATTAAGAACAAAATTTATCGCCTCGATGTTATCAGAACGACGAACACAACTAAACTGATTGTGTTTCACGATTGTTATTAGATATTTAGCGTTGCCAAATGACTATCAGAACAGCAGCGATGCCAACTTGGTGCTTTTATCACTATTGTGGTGCTCTTCGATAACCCAAAACTCGTAAATTTTACACTTGGTATCGAGTCGAAAATAAATAACTACAATTTGGTGCTTTTGCAAAGTTTTGTTGGCACTTTAGTGCTTTCGAGCCATTTTGGTGGATTACTTTTAATTTGTCGTTAAAAAATTTGTTAATGCCTAACAAATAAACAAAAATCGTATATTTTAGGCAAGAAATGTTTAAATAGTGACACTTTTCAATATAAAACTTTATAAATTGCTTAATTTTAGTGGTTATTACAAGTTTATTCCCAATTTTTTCTTATTAAATTAAGCATGCCTAAATTAATTACATCTTTGAAAGTTTTTAAAAATTTTCAGAAAATTTTCTTCCAACAATAAAAAAGTTACTGGTGCTATTTTATTTTATTACTCAAAAATTTGGCAACACTGAACAATAAATTCATACATAGAACAAAGCTATCATTTTTGTTTTTTTTGCTTTTGGCAGAAAAAATTTTGTTGCATTGCTTAAATATGATTTAATCAAAAAGTAAAAATCGGTATTAACCAATGTTGCCAACTCTATGACATAAATAAATATGAACGTCTTTACGGATTGGTACCAAGAGTAAAATTTGTAGGTTATCGCAAAGCACCACAAATAGTTCTAAGAGCACCAAGTTGGCATTACTGCTTTTCTGTCAGTCTTTTGGCAACGTGCAACACAATCAGTTTTGTTCGTCGTTGTGATAAGTGAAATAATTTTAATAATAACTTTAATTTAAAGAATTTAGTGTTAGATTTAATATAATTTGAGAATAATAATCATTGTTTAAGTGTTATTTTACTAAAATCAGTATTTTCGTAAATATTGTCCTTTGCACACATATTTCTATCAAGATTATTTTGGTCAAGTTTTGTTATTTATAAAAAAAAGATGAATAACAAATTTAGTTGAAATATTTTTTTTTAATATTTAATAAAAAATTTTGAATTAGTTTCTCCTAAACTAATGCAGTGTTATTTTATAAACAAAGAAAATCTTTATGAATTTTTGTTTGCAATATTACGTCATAACAACAACAGCAACTTTAAGTTAAGTTTTTATTTGTTGCTAAGGTTTTTTGGTGCCCAAGTGTTTGTGTAATTCCTCAACATATCACCCACTGATTGTTTGCAGTTAAAGATAGCCACAAGTTTCTAGAGATTCTTTCTGGCCTTTCAGAGGGGAGACTCAGTAGATAGTATCTAAGAGAACGTACAGATCATTACAATGTTGAAAGATTCAGGAGTTTTGAGTGTTTTCTTCAAATAGGCTAGCAACTTTGGTCAAAAGGTTTTCAGAAATTAAAATCAAAGACTTAGGACATTTCAACCCAAACAAACTCCGAATTAATAGTTGAATTTAATGAACAATTAGAGTTAATTACAAAGAACTGTTATAAATTTAATCAAAAGTGCTTCAAATCGTGATAAATAAATTAATTAAAAGTGACAAAACCATCAAAATCGCAATTCAACTTTTTAAATGGAATCCCTGGATGGCCGCTGTTCAATTATGAGGTAAGTGTTTGATTAAAAAAACACTTAGATGATAGTTGTTTAATGCTATGATTGGATAAAGTTTCAGTTTAAAAAAAGGGAATTTGTCCACTATTCCAAAACATTCACAATACAACTCCTTTTTATCTGCGGATAATCAGCATCGTTACTGTTTCGTAATGTTTTTGTTAAGAAAAAAAAAGATAAACAAAATGTTTAGTTTAATTTTTATAATTTTTAATAGCAAATTTATTTTTTTTTTCTCATAAACTATAATTACTGCAGTGTTATTTTATAAAAGAAAGTCTTAGAAATTGATAGTAAGTATTTTATTTGTTGTTAAATAAAAAAGTTAATACTTTAATTTTGGGGGAGTTTCTTCAATATATTTAAATAGTAAATCATGTAGTATTTAAACTAATAGGGATTTTAGACTGAAAGGTTATTATTGTAAAAAGTTGTTTAACTGCATATGTCAGTAGTGAAATTAGACAGTTAATATAATTGTTACAAGATTAAGTTTTCTGTCTAAACTCCGTATAAAGAGAAACCGAGGTAGTCAATACCTACTTAACTTTATATTCGACCTGGGACTGGAAAAAACTGTTAATAGTTTTTAATGTCTATTTTTTCAATATAAATAATAATTAGTTAGTTATGCATTAATAAGTTAGTTATGAATTAATAATAGTTACACACAGAAAAATAAAGTGCCAACCGAATAGAAAAGTGTATGTTGAATGTAGCAACTTATAAAATCAGTTAGTACAACGGTATTTACATTGGACTTCTGAATATTTTCGGTGTTTCAACTTAAATTCAGTTGAATAAACCGAACTTCATTGTGAAAACTAATGTTAAGTTGTGCCAACCGTCTGAAACTCGTAATAACGGAATTTGAGTCGTAGTAACCAAGTTTCAGTTGGCAAATAGCTAAATTTTTGTCTGTGTGTAGTTATGCATTAACAATATATTTAAAAATACAAATCAACTTTAAAATTTAATCAAAACAACTAAAAACTTGAAAATTATTTAATTAAAAGTACCACTGCACAGTGGGATATGTCACAAAATTTTTGGAAATAATTTAACCATTCCTCATCCGATTACAATGCAATTTGGAACAAGTATAAGTGACGTAATATCAAGTTTAAGTTTTGATTTTGAACCTTCCAGACCCTCCGGGTATGGCAATATGACCACCCTAAGTAGGAAACTTTTTGCATATATAATTTAGAGTGCTCGCCATTTATTGTTTCTAATCCGACTTTCAAAAACTTAACTTATTTGTAATTTGCTAGTAGAGGCTAACACAAAATATGCTTACATGTGTGGGGTTATCGCTAATAGTTCCCGAGATATTCCCATTTAAAAATGTGAAATTACAAGTTTGGTCAAACTCAGGTCCAGTTTTTTGAGAATAGCGGGACGAAATCGGACCAATTTCTTTGTTAAAATATTTTTGATTTAACTAAATAAATTCATGATTAAATAAAAAAAAAATTAATGCAATATCTTGTTCCACTCAAAAACTACATCCGTTTAAATTAGAAATTAAAAAAATTGATTTTTTGCGATTTTTTTCTCAAAAAGGCCCCAACAGTATTTTACCTCCAGGTAAATATTTTCTTTCTGTACATATAAAGTGTGCATACTATTTTAAAAGATATTTTATATACTTTTCTTCCCCCCAGCCGCTTCTAAAGTTCCCACATTCTTAAGTCAAATATCAATTTTAACCAATTTTTAAGAATTGTGCACTCCAACATATACCTATTTATTGAGTGAGTCTCTTTCAATCCCCGCTTTAAATGTACACGCAGAAAAAATACACTTTTGAATAAGTATGCAGTCAATTATTTATATATTCACAATAATTAAAATTTTCAAACCTAAACAAAGATATATTTGCAATTTTAATTTTTTTAGATATTATATTTAGGACATGCAAATATACACATAATAAACATGTATATTGTCACTGACTATGACGGCCGTTTGAGAAGGGGGCGAATTTAACAACACCGACAATAAATCATAACCAATATATTTAAAGTTGCATGTATATCAGAGAACAGAATGAGACCATTCGTTTTTGTTGTCCATTCATACATTCATTGCTTTTGCATTGCTTTTATTCCATTTATTGTTTTTGTTGAATGCCTTTTTAACATTCATTTTCATAATGCCGTTACATGTTAAGCAATGAAATGAAATGATGACACATGAATAACATGAAATCAATTACAACATTCGCGTAGTATTCGTTGACCTGTAGCAATAATAATATTTTTTTTTTTTAGTTTTATTAAACATGAACTATGTATAAATTTTTGTTTAATTTTATTAAACATGTAATATGTATAAAATGTTTTAATTTTATTAATACAGTAATATGTTTTACAAAAAAATTTGTTAACGTTTTATTCATTTAACATTGAGACCATTCATACCAATCGTTGTGTATTCGTTGTTTTCGTGAGTATTAAGTGAGGTTAACACTAGACAAGCAATGCAATGCATGGTTTTCGTTACACTCACTTTTCTCAATTCTGTCGATTGTTGCTTTATTAAAATGATGTGAGTTGACAACAATGTACTCATTTTTTGTGATTGCATTCAAAAGCATGAAAAAAGGCACTCAAACCGTTCTCTGATGTATATACGGTGCGGTGCGTTTATTTCTAAAAAAAAATTACATGTAAATAAAAAGTTACAAATTGATACCACATTTGAACTTACCGCAGTGTTATTCCTTCACAAACTAAATTGTACAAAATAAAAATGTAGCAAAGAGCCACTGTTTGTTATGTTTCTACTCAAATGGAATAACGGTTTCTTTAATAAAAAAAACTTAACGAAACCAAATACTGCAGTAAGATCAATGTATAAAGAGGAATACAAAAATTTATAAAAACATGCCAACAACAATGCATGTAAATAAAAACGTTATAAATTTTACAATATTATTAAGGGTCATCACAGACCACCAAAACAAAGGCAAATAATAATAATAATTTTGAACATTTAAATCAACAAATAAAACTATGCAAATAAATATAAGCCAATTTGCGACATATATATTTTCACCCAACCATGTATATGTTGGCGGTTTTCACCTTTTTCAAATACCTATATGTGTTAAAGGAAAACATAATTGGAAAATCCTAATAGGAAGGTAAACATTTTAGTTTTTGTTAAAATGTAAATTTTCACTCTTCAATAACATATTTATTAATATACATAATCCAATCCAATTTTTTGAACTTCAATAGATTATTTAAGTCAACAATGTGAAATTTATGTCAGAATTCATGATTTGCATTAAGCAATAACACAATTCCTAAAAATAATCAAAAAAAAAAACTGTTTTTAACCAAATTTAAGTCTTACTCTTGCAAAACTGCAATTACAATTACTAAGTGTTGAATTTAGTATGAAATATATTTTATGCCAAATTAATAAACAAAATATGGAATTTTTAACGAAATAAAATAAATCCGAAAATGAAAGCGGCAATTGAAAAAAAGGCTATTATCTACTGATATGTGGATGAAAAAATACAAAGCTTATAAATATCTGTGCCATAAATTAGTTCGTAAATTCTATGTAATCTATGAAAATCTCACTAATTGGAGTTTTAGAAACCATTATATTTTTTCAAAAAATCGGTCAACTCAAAAAAGTTTGTATTTTAGATTTGTCCATTAAAAATTTTTTAAAAGATTACACAAAGTTCAAATTTTCAAATATCTTCAAGTAAGTTAAGAAATCTTTTCCAACTCGAAAACATTTTGCAAAATGACAACTTAGCAAAATTTTATGGCAAAATATAAAAAAATAAATAAACATGTGTGTTTTTTATTAACACCCAAACAAATATTTCAGTTTATTTTATTTTTTATCCTTTTATAACCAGCCTTATGTAATTCAACAAAATATACACCAGAGACAGTTTAACTTCAATTTGTCAGAATCAGACCAAGACAAAAAAAAAGATGTGTTGTTGTGTAACAACAAAAAAAAAAAAAAACACTTACACTCAAATAAAAAATTCTGTAAAAACTACAGAAAAGTCTGCAATTTTACAAAAAAAATTAACTATTTAGTTATCTAATTTTAGAGAAGCGTGCTTGTAACTATTAGTAGAGTGAAGATAGTAGAAAACTGTAGTAAAAGATAGTCACATTTTAGTAAACCCTTAATGGAAATCGATTTGCTAAAAGCAGTCGATTTCATTACTAAAACTTAGTGAACTTTTTATTTAATTCAAGTTTATCCATTATCATTTTCTTTTTATTTTAGATTATTAAAATGTATCTGTAAAATATTTCTGATTTTAGGAACTCGGGTAAAACAAAATTATAAATTCAGCAACAAAAATTAATAAATGTTTTGTTATTTGTAATTAGATAATTGAAAAAATGTTGACTAAAAAACTAAAGAACGATTGTATTACAAATTAGTGTAAAAGCTGTAATTTGGGATATAAAATGTTTCACAATTTGTTCTACTAACGTTTTAATTTGAGTGTACATGTAAAAAATATATGTGTAAAAGTGTCTCTTTGGGAACCTTAACTGACAATGAATGAGTGTATTTGTGTTGCCAAAAACATACATACATAATTAGTAAGCTAAATACGTTTGGTGTTGTTTTTGTTGTAACTTTAAGGATAATATGGTGGAGTCGGTACTACTAAACAAAAAACAGCATCAATTAAATATTTTTGTCAATAGAATTTACACCTGAGCTCATTTTAATTACTCTGAGAGCTAAAAACAGCAGGGTAAATGATAAAGTTTATTATAAAATTTAATTGCTTTGACAATTAAATTAAATCCTTCTAAAACAGATGTCATTACATGAATTCTATTATTTTATTTAAATCGAAAACTAAATGAATAATAAAAATCAATGGTTTGGAATTGGAATTTCGTAGAAAAAGAAAAAATTATATATTTTGCCAATTTATTGTAATGGAACTTTATTTTTTTTTAAAGGAAACTCCCTTCGATAAAAAATTACAAACGCATATTTTTTTTTTTTTTTTTGCACAAAATTTGCATAATTTTACAAATTTTTCTATCATATGCCAGTTTGTATATTGTTATTATTACCATAACAAAAAAAAAAAATATCACAAAAAAAAAACATGTTCACAGTGGTGGCGCACTTGTTTTATGAATGGTGTGCGAATTGCTCCCTGACTCCCTGTAAAACTCTGTGTCTGCGTGAGTATTTTGTAGTTGTTTGTCTATTATTTGCATACACAAGGATATACGCAGGATATATGATCTCGTAAATAAATGGAGCGTATGCAAATTTGTAACTTGATTTCCTAATTTGCTACCAATTTGTTCCTTAGTGATTTTTATGTATAATTTTTTGTTGTTGTCTACAACAAATATTTTTGTTATGTTTTTTATTGAGCTGAGTTTTTTTATCTTTTCAATTTAGCTGTTGGGTTCAATAAGTTAATATCAAGTGCATTCCTAAAATAATTGATAATATCCTGCCAGCTAACTGGGAAATGTGACACCAAAGGGGATGTTTACAAAAGGATAAATTGAAAAAAAATCATTGTTATTGATATAGAAATTTTTTTAAATTAAAATATTTATAAGTAAATTTAAATGTAAAGCTGCTTTGTTATCCATAACAATCAAATTTTTAATAATGACTCATTTAAAATCCGTTTCATTTTAAAAAATTTCGTAATTTTAGGATGTTTCCCACCATAATTTATTTGCGGCCTTATTATTGCGATTTTATCGCATTTTAAGATTCACCTGCAAATTTTCAAAACTTAAAATTTCCAAATATATATTGACGTACTAATTATAAAAAATCAAATAAGATCTTTTAATTGCCTAACTATGGGGTACTATAATAATTTATTTAATATTTCTTATTATAGTACCCCTTAGTTAGACGATTAAAATATCTTATGGATTTTTATAATTAGTACGTAAGTTATTTGTACCACATGTCATTTTTTGATTCTTTATAACACAAACAAATGTCATCCCAATTGGCGGGAACTCATGAACGGACTTCCTTTTAAGCCTCCAATTTGTTATATCACTTGGGTGAAGTGAACTGTATATGAAGGTAGTTTATAAAATAAATTTCTTTTAAAACAAACAAACTTTAAATAGTTGAATTGCGGCGATAGCTCTCGGTTGACTGGTCACGGGATAGGTCCTTTGGTATCAATTTACTCATTTGTTGTTTTACCACTTTTCCTTAACTAGGAAAACTTTAACAAAACAAAAGTGGAAAACTTAAACAACTTTAAAATATTTAATATTAAAAAAATACCATTCAAAAACTAATTCGTATAAAAGCTAAAACTTGTAAAAAATATTTTTGGCTAAAAAAGTAAAAAATATTATAATTTATAAAAAAACTTGGGTAGAGTTATTTCTAAAGAGTTATTGCCAAATATTTTTTTCTTTTTTTAGTAACATGAACTTTTTTTTAACAAAAACAAACTAATCCCTAATTCCAAGGATTTAAGCGAAAATGGGTAAACAGGTATAAAATATACTTCAACATCAATTATGTGTATTAAAACTCCAAAGTATTAAAAAATAAAATAGTTAGCATGCTATTAATTATAATACGCAAAATTATGGAAAAAAAGTATCAAATATCCTTATAAAATTAAAATTAGCACGATGTCGATTTTTTTTCAACCGAAATTGTTTGTGACTATAACAGGGTAGAGATAGATAAGAAGATATATAATTACAAATTTAAGAACCTTTTTAAATTTTACAGCACCAATTACAGTAACACTTTTCACTTACACCATAACAGGTGTTTGTTGAAAATTTTTATTACTTAAATCTTAGAAAATGTTTTGTTTAAACAGACTACATTAAATTAAATCGGAAAATTTTAAAGATTTTCTATACGTTCTTTTGTTTGTTTTCAAAGGCCATTCAATATGATTATGTTCATAAAATTATTTGCTAAGCTGTCATATACACTTAAAGTGTAAATATTATAGAAATCATAAAAATTACGATTAATTTTCCAACATTACGATAAAAAAAAAAGAAATGAAGAATCTTGTAAGGGTGACTTCAGACTTTAAAAATATTGTTGCCTAATAACACTTTTAAAAAAGATTTTCTGTTAACAAGAAAAAAGTTTTACAATTCAAACATGTTTAAGAGGTAAATACCATCATAAAAATAACGGTTGTTTAAAAAGACTACACCTGTGACCACAATTACGTTTGAAGGAAGTGAAAAAAAAAAATAAATGGGTAGACAGATTTTTATACTAAAAAAAAGTGATTTCATCTTCGTGGCAACACAATTAACATAAACTCTAACCATTACATTATAAGATTTTTTTTTAAAAAGTAGCCGGTTCCTTTTTTTGTTTTAAAACTTTTTTTTGTATTTTTTTCCAACTAATTTTCTGTCACTTTTTTTTTGCTGTTAATACCTGTTAAACTACGTGTCGACGTTTATAATTAAATCTCATTTTTTCTTTGGGCGTAGTGTATTGAAAAAGTTGTTGGGTTTTGCTATTTAACAACAAATTTTTGTATTTTCATATAATTAAATATTTTTTTCTTAATTTTTTACAATGACAAGGGTCTTAACAACTTCAACTTTTGTTTAATGAATTTATGTTTAAATTAAAAGAAACCCATTTAAAACAGATGAGAGTTATTAGAGAGGGTTCTTGTTATATAAAATATTTTAAATATTAAAAAAAAAAAAAATAATAAAAAATAGTCCGATCTAAATAAAAATAAAATAAAGTTTAGCGAAATAGTATGGAAATGCTCAAAACTTACACTATGAAACACCAAAAAGACAAGTGGAGGTAATTTTGTTGCAAATATTTAAACTTGAAAATGAGCCAAATATGGAAAAAGGGTATACAGATGAATTTATTTTTGAAAGTATGTTGGGAAAATTAAGATTTGTTACTTTGGTATTTATTATCCGATTTTGACGTATTACCAGGACAAACTTATTTATAAGCGTAACTGAAAATTTCTGCTAAAAAGGTCTTTCTGGATCTGGCCAGAGGCAGGTCCATATATATTACCGGAAATATAAGTAGTTAATAAAGAGTACTTAATACGTACGAATTAACTATCTCGCTTAGTTTCCGAGATATATCCTATTTTATGGTTATGAAATAAAAAATGTTAGAAAAAAATGCCATCTTCATCTGCGACTGATAGCGGAGACATAAGGAAATAATGGTTTGACAAAAATCGTATCTTAAATTAACTGGCAAAATTTGTTAATTTGAGAATCGCGAAACTTTCTAAACTTTTGGTCGATAAAAGTTTTCAAATACGGATGAAATTTGTTCTTGAGGTAAAATAAGATAACTAATTTCTTTAGCTAAATAACTGATTAAAGGCTCCATTAGTCTTTGCGTTCCGTCACGTTTATCGAACGTGCCGTTCCGGATGTGTTTTTGTATGTTTTTAGTCTGTTCCGTAACAACATAACATTGTTTGACTAGTTGCAAATGTAGATACAATTTTATTTTCATAATGTGACCTTTTGTTATGTTATGTTGTATAATTTAGCTTATAAAATTAAACAACAAAATGTTCTTGTGTTGGTTGTGTTGTGGTTGTGTTGTTTTTGTTGTCATTAAACGTAGTAGAGAAAATTGTGTTTTTAACTGGTTTGTCCGGCACTGAACGCTACATTACAGACAAACTAACCACTCTCACTCATTTTCATACACCAAAAACAAATCAGCTGATTCGTCACGGAACGTAACGTTGAAACTAATTCAGCCTTTAAACGATAACAGCAGAAAAAATTAATTCAACTGAATTAGAAACCGTTTAACGGACTAAAAACTAACTTTTTTTTTGAGCGTAGTTTAGGTGTCATTTAAAAAATGAAATCCGCTAGCTGCGGTAAAAACTAGAGGACTTAAACTGAAAACTTAGAAATTTCCAATTCCTAACAGAATTCTAAAAACATCCTTAAACATTGAAACAAATTATTACACTCACTTGAGCCTTAACTTCCGTATATTTTAAAACAATAAAAACTTCTTAACAGTTTAAGTTCTGCTATTTTTACAGCTTTATTTCTATGAGTGTAATAATTTAAATGCTTTCAAACAAACTTATTAAATATTAAGAAAAATGTATAAGCTTTTTGACACACATTTTTGGTTTTTACACATTTGCTATATTTTTGTTTATTGGATGTTCCGAAAATTTTGCCATTTTGGGTTTTTCGTTGAAATTGCTGAAAATTAAAATCTTAAAAAACGCCGAAATATGTGTTTACTTATTTTCTATATACTCCCAAAATATATACAACTTTTATTAGAATTTGAAGTTTAATTCAGTAAAGGGTTAAGATTTTTTCCTTTAATCGACCATTTTTAAGCCCTCTTTCTTTAAACGAAATGTCTGATGAATTTTATATGATTAAACATTAAAATGTTGGTTATCTCAACATTTAGAAGTGCAATTTTAAGTCTGCAAATAATATTCTGCAATTTAACAAATCCAGAATCATACCCTTACTTATTTTAGTTCAGAAAACAAAATCATAAACAATTACACCCAGACATTTGGTAATAAAAATTGAATATAAATGTCAATCATTAAATGTTTCATAACATACCAGCAGGGATCACTCATTACACACAGAAAGATACACAAGCCGCCTCACACTTGAATGTATGAGGTTTTATTGTTTAGGCTTTCAATTGTAATTCTACACATGCAGAGCAATGATGAAGGGGTTATAGCAAAAGGATTTGATGATTATTAGAGATTTTGTGTGCAAAAATTAAAAGTCTACTTAATATAAAGGTGTGTCCAGTTTATTGGAGTTTGTTAATACCATAGGCAAACCAAGAGAACTTTTACCAAAAAGGGTAGAAAAAAGGATATACTCCGAAGTATAATTTTAAAGCATATTTTGGGAATATCATTTTACCAAAGAACATAAAGGCAAAAGAAGAACCAAGGCACTCAACATCCGTTAAATTTTATATGCCAACTACCAACTGGTTTTAAGAGAAACAGTTTTTATACGTTTTTTCAATGCTTAGTTTTAGTATATATAAACAAATTTCTTGTTAATTATACAAAACATACATTAAACAGCACAAATTAACTTTAAAATTTAATTAAAAATTATAATTGCTCAAAACCAGTTCAGGTTTCTAAAACCAGTTAAGGTTTTTAGTAGAGAGCGTTGCAACCGGCTTGCTTTTTTTTTAACCCATAATTTATAATTTCCTTTATCACATGTGTTGCTTTCCTTAACACTTCCTTTTTACATCGCGAAAACACCCATTAAATTATATTTCTGTTAACTATTAACTTGCAATTTCCCTTATTTAATTTCAAACCACCGGAAGTTAAACCCGTTAGCATAACATTTCATGTTAATATATATAAAAATTCTTTTCTAAATCGCAAGTGACAAACCACAAAAATTTTCACTTAAATAAAAAAAAAACTTTAAACAAACATAACATTAACTTGTCACTAACACTTGTTATGTAAACTTTTATAACTTGTTTTTTTTGTAAGCCAATTGGGAAAAATTCAAACATCAAACAAACTATAAATTATTTTCACATATAAAATCTATAATTATTTTGCTCATACAACAACCCCATTTTTCTGAAGTGGAAGTTTGATCCTAAATAGTTTTAATTTCATTGTTGCGCCAAAAGTTTTAGAACCCTTTTAATACTAAAACCATTTAAATTTTCAAGTTTTCTTAAGTAAGTTCTTAGCAAATTTACATATTTTCTTTTGTAATTGTTACTTTTGGAAAAGCATAAAAGAAATTAGTATTTTACCAACACAGTCTTAGGTGTTTGATTTGAAATTATTTTGACAGCTTAAAATAAATTGAATATGTGTGGTCGAAAAGTAATTAATAGTTTTGGTAAAAAGGAAAACTTGTTTTAAAAGAAAACTCATGGGAATTAATTAATGGTTTAATAAATATAAATTAATTGAAAATAGAGATGTTATTTAAGATAAACAGCTTAAAATGTTGCTTAAGTTATTTAGTGGTTAATTAATATATATTGTTTTAAATTTGTTTAAGATAAGTTGTAAAAGGTCCTGTTTTACAAAAACATCACTTTTGGTATCAGAAAAAAAAATAATATTTTCTTTGTAAACAAAAGTATAGAATAATTAAAATAAATTGCGTGAAAGGCAAATGGTCTAAAAAGAAGTCGCTTTATTAAAAAATAGTTTTATTGCGGACTGTTTCACTTTCCTACAAGACCCAACATCTTAGGATACATTTTCTGCACTATGTAAGAACTAGGACTCTATATCTTTCCTAGTTCTTACATAATCCGCGAACTTTTTTTCTTTATTTTAAGCTTAGAATTATACATACTAACTTTTTTTAACAGACTCTTAAGATTTAAAGAACTTTCAATTAAAAAAAAAACAATTTCGTTTTTTTTAAGAAAATTTAAAAATTCTGAGAAAACCAGAGATTTACTCGTATAATGGTGACTTAGTTTTATAATAATTTTTCGGGCGTGTAAGACACTTTGCATTCAAAAACTATGATTTAATATGAATTTGAATTTGAAAAAATTTAGATTCCCCAATTGTCAAATATTTAAAATATTAAAAATAAGGTGTATAGAAAGTCATCTCTTTTTGAATAACAAAAATGCTCGCACATGTTTTATATGCCGGTGGATTCGTCTTTAAGATACCTTTCATTTGATATTAAAAAACGTTAAATTGGATAATTTTCGAAACCCCTTTTTAAGCCCTAACAAAAATACGTACCCGAGTAAAAAAAATGTTATGGTGACATTCAGAAAGGGTCCAATAACTAATCAGATACAATTTAGTCCGAAAAGTGGTAAATACAATTGTATTTACGTGGATCTAATGGATTTAATTTCTTCAAATGGTATACAATTGAATCCGAATTTTGATTCAATCGCTTTATCGGGTTGATTTGTTTTTGTTTTCTCTGATAATAACATTGTGTGCTATAAAAGATTTTGCTTACATAGAAGGATTAAATAGTTAGATTTTTTTCATGATTTTTATGCGCAATTTATATTTTTCTTCCACATTTTCTTCCCCCATATTAGGCAAATATTTATTTATTTATTTATTTCAGTCTACTTTTACTACTTTCAGAATTAGTTTAGTGGAAGAGATACATTTAAATAAGTTCGATTTATAGACCTCAATGATTCGCCAGTTATTATGGTTTTCCTAAAACTCTTTCTGTATAGAAAATCACTAAAAAGGATATTAGAAAGGATATCTATTTAGTTTTATATGTCAACATTTAAAATTTAAGTAATTACTTAAAATTTGTACGAACAATTTCAGCTATCAGCAATACAAATTGATTTAAAAAAGCTGAAAACCCGTTTATTCCAAAAACCTGTTTTTAAAAATGCGTTTTTAAGTATTCGAAAACCGGGTTTTCAAGTGGGACGAATATTTGGCAACTCTAGACCAGATACTATTGTACTTAATAATAATAGAAAAAGTTCAAAGAAAATTATACACTCAGGGAACTTCTGCTGTGAATATTTGTAGTCGTTTTAGTTGTAATACAGTATCTTTATTTTTATGTGAAAAAAAACAGTCATTTGTAGCGGAAATTTAATTTTTGAAAACATTTGTAGTTCATTTAGAAAAACGAACCACGTCTAATTACTATATTATGATTTTACATTCATTGTATACCGTAGTTTTTTTTTATTTAAAAAATAAAACAAATAAATGTTTGTTAATTGTTTATGTGGTTAATTTTTACAATTGTGGTTCACTTTTTGAACAGAAAAAAAAAACAAATAACAACGTTAGTTGAATTTACTGAAATATAAGTCGTCCTTTCTTCAAGTGAAATTTTATGTGCTTTTAACTACATTTGCAGATGGTCTTTGCCTAGCATAGTATTCTAAGTGCAGTTTTTAAACTATTTATTTTTAAATAAAATTAAGATAACCCTTATGATTTGAAAACAACTAAGAAGAATGAAATTATACATGAATATTAATTTAAAAGTTTCAAATCGTACCTAACGAGGTAAATTTTTTTTTTATAATTTTTAACATTTTCCCACAAAATCTTTGAAATTTAAAACTATTTGAAGAATTCAGAAATTGTTTCATTTGATTTCTTAAAAAATTTCTTTGCGATACATTTAATCAAACATTTATGTGTTTCGGTCTAATTTTGGAAATTTGTATTGGAATTGTAAAACTATATGAAATTTTGTTTGTGGGACTTCCAGAAATAGTTCGTCTTAGCCGAGGGTTCGTATGCCAAAACGTCGAGACTTTCAATCATTTAAAATAAAACATGCAATGTTTATTTGAAGTGAGAATAAGCGACTAGATATTAGGAAAATTGATATTCCGATTGTTTAAAAAAGTCAAATTAAAGTGAACTTTATATGTAAATTGTTTTTCAAACAAAAACCAAAGAAATAACAGAACAATACATACAAGTTTTGTTCAATAGTTTCCGCTAAGAAATTTTCAAACAACATTTTAAAATGAAATATAATTGATTTCTAATACAAAAATATAATTTAAAATCGTTTATGAAACTGGATTAAATTTTATCTTACAATTTAAATTCCTTGTGGCAGATCTGATTAAATATGGTAACATAAGTAAAAATATACAATTAGATATGGGGCAATATAAAATTTGTACGAAAAACAAAAATGTATCAAGATTGTATATTTTTAAATATTGTGCCATACAAAGCAATATATAATGAGATATAGATCTATTAAATAATATAGCATAATATTTTACTCGGGTATCTAAGTTTAATTTAAATCTGTGGGTTCACCACTGTGTTGTTTCCTTGTAAGTTACAATTTTACCCTCCCCTAAACTTTGATTATTCCCAGAAAAAGGGTTGAATATAATTTCCAAAAAATATTAAGTGTTTTCCTAATGAGTTTCAATAACTCCTCAGTTGCTACTTTTTTACACTTTTTATTGACAATTTTCCAACAATCATTTAAATGTTTCTTTAAAAGAAAAAAGTCACGAAACAAAACTTTGATTGAAACTAAATTGTTGGCTAAATGCGCAGAGTTTGGTCTTATAAATGCATAATAGTATTTTTAATTAAATTTTTGCCACAAAATGTAACAACAAACAGATGAGGCCAAAAAATGTGTGTATTAACCCATCGTACAACAGGAACGAAAAGATTTTGTTTGATGAAAACACTTCACAGCATTGATGTTGTTTGGTTCTGACGACGATGTTGTTAAACATAAAAGTCATAAACTTTTATGATGCAACATTTTTCGGGGTGTTAAAGGATTTGTTAGTGTTGTATTCTGGATGGTTCATTTGTTCAAAAATTTAAAAAAAAAACTTTAAGTGGTAACATGATTTGTTTTTAGGAAGTTTTATTTATTCTGTTAAAGAAATTAATGCTAGAAAATAGAAAATTTAACATATTAATAGCAACTTTTTATAGATTTACTAATTTTAAACTAATAACGTAGTTATTTTAACAAAATTTGTAATAAGACGAAAACTAAAATAAAATTACAATGTGCGTTGCACTCGATTTTCGCCGGAATCAAAAGTAGAGGAAGAGTTTCGATTAAATTTATTTGTACTATGATTTAAATTTTTTCGAATATAATAATACTGAGATGAAGTCCAAAAAAAGAAAAAATTGTTGAACAAATCATTTACTTTTAAAACAACATTTTTTCGCAAAAAATTAAAAAATATTTTCACTCATAAAATTAAATGTTTGTCCATTTGCTTTAGTTCAAAAACACCCTTAGCGAAATTATGGTTTCATAGTAGCATAAAATGATAGGAAATTCAATTTTATCATAGCATGACTATGATAATACACACAGAGAAATAAAGTGCAACCCGAATTGAAAAGTGTATATCAATGGTAACTACTTATAAATTCAGTTAATACAACGATATTTACATTCGATTTCTGAAAATGTTGGGTGTTGCAACGAAAATTCTGTTGAATTAACCGGACTTTGTTTTGAAAACTAATAACAATTTGTGCCAACTGTCGTAATAACCGAATTTGTGTCGTAGTAACCGAATTTCAGTTGGTAAATAGCTAAATTTTTTTCTGTGTGTATATATGATCTTAACTGAACAAATTATGATAATTATCCATCATATTATTATGTTGATGATCATCATTGAATATCCCAATCCTTGCTCTTAAACAATATTCGCAATTTTGATTGTCTTTAAATTAATTTAATAACTTAAATTTTTAATTCTAAACTAAATTGTTCTAAACTGTTTAGACATTCAAATCATTCGCATAGTCTTCAATTAAATTTCATTATTACAGTTAAACTAGAATATCTATAAATTTGTTGAAAATAATTTAAATCATTATATCCAATAAATTGCGTATTTTGTATAAAAAAGTGGGCAATTTGTTTGATTTAACCACAAAATACTTACGGACAGTTTAAATATAATAATATTTTGTATATTTTAATTAATCAGAAAATAATTTAATTATTTTATGGTTTTCCTATTTATGTTTGCACTTTCAAATAGCCAAAGGCTTTAATTAAATATGATTGACACTATCAGTAATGAATTGAAAAGAAAAAAAAAAATGTTTTAATGAATATTTTTTAAATAAAAAAAAGAAAATATTGAAAAAAAAGATTTTATAAAAAATCAATTTTACTAAAAAGATTGTATTATATATAAAATTTAAATATCATATTTCATGGTGTAATATCATAGCATGTTATATGCATATTTTTTTCCAATTAGTTTTGAGATCCCTTTAGGTTATGCATTGCAAAAACAATCACTGTGTAATGCATTTCTATAAAGATTCATAATCAAATTAAAACTCGAACATGTATTTACTTTTTGATTATTTCAAAATGATACAAAACATCAAAAGCACTGACTGTAAAACCGCAAATACAATATATTTGAAACTAAAAAACCACTTTGGCGAGCAGGAAATTAGACCACCAAAAATATGCAATTGCAGCTTCCGTTGCAATAAATGTGGCATAGCTTCAGGCTTTAATTACACTTAAAATATTGACCACATGCTAGGATTTTGTTTTTTTAAAGTCATATAGTTATTAATAACACAACATGTTAGAAAATGTATACATATTTCGCTGTTTTTATTTTCCTTCTTTCTGCTGTTTATCAGACCCCTTAAAGTATACCTTAAAATGAAATACGTGCGTATGTGTATGTAAATATAAGTGGACAAGTGTGTGTCTAAGCAAATAAATATAACACATGTTTGTTGTCTGGTATTTTTGTATTTCCCCGGAGGTCTTTTAATGCATTTATCAAAGTCGTTTTTTTTTTGTATTTGTCAACTCTTCATCTAGCAGTGCTTCAGCCTCATCCGCTTGTAAAGAGTGCATTTTTGTCATTGTGATTAAATCATTAAATTCATACGCTTCACCACATTGCAGTTTATGGTCAATCTTTATTTGATTTTTTTTTTTGTCATCAATTGCAGTTTTTTCGAATATTTATTTTTTAAGCATGTTTTCAGGCATTTTTTTAATTAAACTGGGTGTTTTCAACACTAACTGCAGCAGTATTGCACGTGCTTTGCACAGAAAAAAGACAAATATTTTACAATTATCCACAGGATGTTCATGTTTATCAAAAGGAACTTATCAATGGAATTGTGTTTAATCTAAAAAAATGGTATGCAAATAAAAATAATAGGGAAATCTCTAAATTATGCTTTCATTTTCGCGAAATTTTAGTAATGAAAAGTATACTAACTCATCACTATTTAAACAGAATTACAATTAAAAAACCAATATTATAGATTAGTGTTGGATGCACTAATAGAAAAAAATTAGTAAAAATTGTTGCTAAATCTACTAAAATTAGTCCAAAATGACGTTGCAGGAAATACTGCTAAAAGTAGCAGATTTTTTGGCAAAATTTTTAGTTACATTAGAACATGAAATACACAACTTGGTTATATTTGAGCTAAATTGTTGTTAATTGAATATAACAAATTAATCTGCTAAAATCAGCGAAAAATTTGCTAAATATTTGTAGACTAACCAGAATAAAAAAAAAAATAATTTTTAATGTTTTTTTTTAGATTTTCTTTATGCGAATAAAAATCTGCCCCTCTGAAATCATCAGTCTAAAATATTTTGCAAATATGTCTGTTGATTTAAGCAAAATCTACTTTTATTTGCATTCAATTGAATTAAAGGTAAATAGTTTGTTGATATTACAGTTTCTGGTTGCTGTTTTTAGTCTACAATTATTTAGTAAAAGTTTTTGTTAATTTTAGCAAAGTAAATTGCAATTTTCAATTAACTAAAATTCAGCTCGAATATAACTAAAATTTTGTAAATTTAACATTTTTGTTATTACTTTTACTAACTATTTATATACTCATAGAAATACATCTGTAAAAATAGCTGAAAAAGCTACTAAAAATCAGTTGAAAATGACGTTGCAAAAAAACTGCTAAAATTAGCAGATTTTTGTTTGTTACTAAATATTAATAAAATAAGAACAGCAAAAATAAAACTGTTTACCTTACAAAATTTTAGTTATATTCCAGTTGAATTTTAGTTAATTTGAAATACCTTTTTGCACTGCTAAAATTGTCAAAAACTTTTACTAAGAATTTGTAGACTAAAAACAGCAAACAAAAACTGTAATATCAACAAAATTTTTGCTACAATTACCTTAAATTTAGTAGATTGTAAATAACAGAATTTTTTGCTAACAGGAACAGAAATTTTTGCTTAAAAATTGTAGATTTCTGATTTCAGAAGGACAGATTTTTATTCGCATAAAAAATCTAAAAAATACTTTAAAAATTTCACATTAGTTATGTTTTTTTTTTCTAATAATATTTAGAAATTTTTTGCTGATTTTAGCAGGTTAAAATGTTACTTTCAATGAACTACAATACAGCTCAAATATAACTAAAAATTCGAAGATTTAAGAGATTTATTTTAGCTATTCTTATCTCAATAATATTTAGTAAAAAATTCTGCAACTTTTTCTGCAACGTAATTTTTAACTAATCTTTTGTAGTTTTAGCAAAATTGTTTACTAATTTTTTTCTATCATTGTAGAAACAGAAAACAAAAACTCTAATATCGACAACACTTACCTTAAGTTTAGTAGAACAGTATATTTTGCTAAAATCAACAGAAATTTTTGCTAAAAAATTGTAAATTGCTGATCTCAGAAAGGCAGATTTGTATTCTCATAAAAAAAATCTAAAAAAAAGTTGAAATTTTCACATTTTTTGGTGTTTGTTTTTTGCATACTGATATTTAGCAATTTTTTTTATCTGATTTCAGCAGATTAAACTACAAATTTTACATTTTTTGGTGATTTTTTGTCTAATATTTACCAAGTTTTTGCTGATTTGGGCAGATTAATTTGTTACTTTTCATTAACTAAAATTTAGCTCAAATATGACTTAAAAGATTTTTATTGTCTCATAAACGTTGATTTAATAAAATTGAGCTTCATAAATATTAAGAAGATTTTTCTTTGAGCGTAGTTTTAGCAAAACAAAAATTGTTTAAGCTCTGCCTATTCTGGAGGCTCTAGCTTTTCTAAAACTTCTTTTGCCAGATCGAAATTCATGTATCAACCTAGCTAAAATAATGAATTTGCTTTATGTTTGTAAATATACTTAGGTTGAAAGCTCGTTATAAATGAAAATAAAAAAATTTTAATTTTTTTAATAATTGTGGTGTTTTATTAAATTTTTAATCCGTAAAGAATTTGATTGAATTAAGCAGAACTAAAAACCGACAGTTTTTTTAAATTAAACGAAAATGTGAGAGCACGTGACCGCACGTTGTTTAAAAATGTACTGCCTTTTTGATGATGAATTTATGATCTAAATTGATGAGAGTATTAATGTAACACTTCACACAACTGCTTTGACAGATAAACAGACAATGGTAGGAAAATATGATGATGCGCTTTTACAGTTTTATTCTAAATTTTAATCAGTTCGCATGCTCAAAATACGCAATGTTTAACCCTTTGTGTGTTATCAAAAGGATTACATGTTTTCAATATCTACGACGTTTGTGTTCTGTTACAATTATAATGATGATGAAACGCCAGCACACTTTTTGTTTATGGTTATTTATATTTTAACTTTTTTCTTGAAGAACAGTTAAGACTTTATATAATTTTAAAATTTACAAAATTTGTTACGCCTGTATGGTGGCGTATGTTTTGCCAAAATTTTGACAACTAAACATCAAATTAAAAATGAAAAGGAAGTGAATATTTTTAAATGCAATGGGACTGGTGGTATGTTATAGCAGCTTTTAATTATTTTTAATACGCGTTACAAAATTTAAATAGATATTTTGTTATTTTTTTATTAAAAATGCAAATAAAGTTTTAAGTATAAGACTAATTTTTCAAACCAGCCTTTATAGATAAAAAAAGTTTAAATGCTTGCTAACAAATAATGTTCATTAGCTCCTAATAATTAAAATCACTCATACGCCACCGCCTACTTTGTAAATTTTATTAAAAATTCCAAACACGATTAGTTTTAATTGCTAAACATTAATATTATTACGATGACATAAAACCTTTAGGCGGCATTCATTAGCCTAAAAATAATATGATAAAAACTGAATTAAAAAAAAAATAATATTTTATAAATATATCATCAATAAATATTTATGAGTTTAACACTCGTTTAATAATAACTTTATCACAGCCGCTAAAAAATGTTAAAAACAAAAATACTTAAAAATTCATTACCAATATACGCACAAAAATACACTGATAGAAAAAAAATTAGTAAAAACTTTTTCAAAACTACAAAAAAGCTTTTACTAATTACGTTGCAGAAAAACTGTTTAAATTAGCAGGGTTTTTTTGCTAAATATTAGTAAGTTAAGAATAGCAAATAAATTTTAGTTATATTTGAGCTGAATTTTAGTCAACTGAAAGTAACAAATCCTTCTGCTGAAATTAGCAAAAAAAATCTGCTAATTATTAATAGACGAAAAAATAATAAAAAATGTGAAATTTTTAACGTTTTTTTTTAAATTTTTCTTTATATGCGAATAAAAATCTGCCCTTTTGAAACCAGTAATTTACAATTTTTGGCCAACATTTCTGTTGATTTTAGCAAAATATACCGGTATCTACAAAATTTAAGTTACATTAAAAAAAAGTTAGTAAATTCAGAAACGATTCTCCAAGCAGAAATGATTTTACTGATTCTACATTACGGTTTTTGTTTGCTGTTTAGTAAAAGTACAAATATTTATTTTAAGTTTTTGCTAATTTTAGCAGAGTAAATTGCTTTTTTTCAACTAACTAAAATTCGACCCGAATATAACTAAAATTTTGTAATGCTAACAGAGTATTATTGCTATTCTTATTCAATTAATATTTGCCATAAAAATCTGCTAACTTTAGCAGTTCTTTCTGCAACATAATTTTAACTAATTTTTAGCAGCTTTTTCTGTTATTTTTACATGTTTATTTCTAGGAGTGCATAAACACGCAACTTTTTTGTCAACAACCAAAAGTAATTTAATCAATGTAGAGTGTTTTAAACTTAATTTTAATTGGTTTTCAATAATATTGTTGATGTGTGTGTATGTGTTTTTTTTTGGAATGATAAATTACTATGATATTGCTCAGTCATAAATTTATAGACGTATTAAAAAATTATAATAGTATACTATCCACTCTGTGTATGTTTATTTGAATTTTTCCTTTTTCCCATTTATGTGTAATTCATTGTAATTTAAATTTTTAAGTAGCCATCAAAAACTGTTGCTCTACTTTGTTAACCCAGGCTTTTATCATAAATTTTATCAACATCATCACCACCAGTGTCAACACACACCATTGGCATTGTCATCATTGTCATCATTATCACCATCCAGCTTATGTGGTAATTTCAAAAATCTGTGGCTTTACACAATAATTTTGTATTTTATATGAAATTAATATGGCACAATTTTACATACTACTATCAAACATAAGGGAATGTTCCTTAATGTGGCCCTACACCTGGTATTTGGGCTATATTAAAAAAAAAAACTTAGTGGAATATTCCAAATCCATATACATCAGCTTATAGGTCAACTCCTTCGGCATTTTTCTGCTAAAGATCACTTTTTTGTGGCAACTAATTTAAAAAAATTATAAAACAATTTTCAAAACCATTCAATAGGTGCACTTTAGGGTACATTTTCCCTAAATTATAAAATTTTCTAAGAGCATATAAAATTGTTAGCAAATGGAGTAAGAAATTAGACAAAAACTTACATGTAAACTAAAATTTATTTTAATTTAGTTTATTAAAATATTTTAGGTATCGTTTAAAGCATGTTAAAAAATCGACAAGAACAGTTAATGTGACCATTTAAAAAATACTAAAACTTGGAAAAAATCCAAAGTATATGAAAATATATTAAAGGCCCACTTTAGGGAACATTATGAATACTTAATTTTTCACATTTTCGCTTAATTTATTTTATTTTCATAAAATCAATTAGTTTTATTAAAATTGCGAATAAAATTCTTACCGTTTACAAAAATCCGTCTTGAAAAATTCTTTAAAACTTGTTTTTTATTAAAGTTTTAAGACAATTTACACTTTATATTGCGTTTATTTTAAACAGTACAATAAAACTAAGAAAAGTCAAGTCTACAGGCCTCAATAGGGAACATTCCCTTACTTATTTAAAAAGTGGTAGTATTTTTGTGGCATGCATAAAAGTGTTGCAAAGTGCATTTTATTAAAACGAGGCCGTAGTTCGTTTGTTCGTCCGTCTATTGTTAAATGTCAGGTTGTTTAAGTTCATTGTAAATTACTTAAAAAATGTGACAAAAATCACGTAAAATGTAAAATGAAATTAACACGCATACTAACTACATATGGATTTTAAGTGTGTAAGTACGATACAATGCAACAAATTGTTATGAAAAGAGGCTTTTAAAAATACACACGGGAAAAAATAAAGTTTGTACAGGTATTCATTTAAAAAGATTTGTTAAAAATTAAATGTTTTGCCTTAAATTGTTTTAATCAAACAAATTTTTTTCTCATAAAAACTCTATTAAGAAAATCTTTGAAAATTTTATCTTTTTTGAAGAAACTGACATACAATTGGAAAAAAGGCTTAAAACAAATTAAACTCCATGGAATAGTTCAGCTTTTAAGTACACTACGAAAAACTCAGTAAAACATTTAGTAATAATTTTCAATCGCACTTTACTTTTATTTAAGTAACATTTTTTGGTCTTCTCATTCGTTAATGACTTTAGCAAAATGTGTTTCATAAATTTATGAAAACCGGTTACTAAAATCAGCAAAAAAATTTGCTAAAATAAGTAAAACTTTTAATTACCCAGTTAAAATTGAGGGAAAAATACGTAAAAATAATAATTATATAAAAATATTAGTAAAATTTTTTGCTAAAACTACTAAAATCTAGTTATCTTCCCTTCAGTAATGAATTTATTCATAGCTTTAATGAAAATTATCACTGGAACTGGACCATTCATACTTTTCATAGAATGTATGCAACACGTTTCAGTAGAGTCAATGTTTATGAAATGTTTAAATAATTAATGAAAATCTTTATAAAACTATTGAATCATTCCGACAATGAAGCCTTTTTATAATTTATGAAACAGTTTCATAAATATTTTAATATTAAGAAGTTCTTTGAATTAATAAAACTTTTCTTGAATGTCTTAATTTGAAAAATGCATTGGAACTAAGTCAATGATCCGCTTTATATGATTTTTTAGACAATTTCATAGAAATCCAAAATTAATTAAATGTTACATTGAAATAATAAAGCACTTTATAAAATATGTTAAAATGTATGAAAATTAATGTAATTTTGAAATTTTATGAAAAAAATTACGTCTATAAAATAATTTCATAGATCTAAAGAAAATGTTCGTTAAATTTATGCAGAGATCACTTAATTTTTTTATGAAACTATGAAATTTTATGAAAAAAAAAATTATGAAAAACTTTTTAATATTAATACAATTTTTGGAATATAATGAAATTCTTCATTGAATGTACGAAGAAAATTATATGAAATTGTTTCATTAATATCATGATGAATAATTCTCTCAATGTATCGGTTAATAATTTTTCTACTAGTTTCATTGTACTACCGCAGGTATTAAAATAGTTAAATTTCCTGTAATAACAAACAAAATTTCAGTAGCCTTTACAGACTTTTTTCTTAATGTAATTTTCATGTAAAAAGCCAAGAGGAAACCTAGTGTAGAAAGACCAATTCGAATGAAATATTTTTATTAAGAAATTTTTTCCTTATGAACATTTTTTCTTATCCTGCTGCTAAAGTTTCCAAAAATTATATTTTCTGTGTGCTTTAAGTACTTTAGTTACACATTTTAAACAATTTATAAACTTTGATAAAATACTGAATCATATAAAGCCACAAAGTAATGTACAATTTTAATGACACCATTGTCTGCAACATTTCAAAAAAGAATAGTTATGATCTCATGGTCTCACATTGCATTTAAGGATATAGCTACACGGAGAGAATCTTCATTTCAGTAATGAAATTCTTCATAGCTTTAATGAAAATTGTCCCTGGAACTCGTCCATTTCATTAAAGGCAATGTTTATGAAATGTTTGTAAAATTAATGAAAATCTTCATATGAATCATTCCGACAATGAAATGTTTTTAGAATTTATAAAACAGTTTCATAAAATTTTTTAATATTAAGAAGTTTCTTGAATTAACAAAACTCTACATGAATATCTAGAAAAAATGCATTGGAACTAAGCCAATTAGCAATTTAGCAGGAAAAAGTAGTAGAACTAACAGAATTTTTTAGCTTAATATTAGACAAATAAACTTAGTATTTCATTAAGTCAAAATAGCAAAATAAAATCTCAATTTGAACTAAAAATTAGTTAAAAACTTGCCCAGTTGGATTACTAATGGCTTTACTAATTTTTCTACTAACTTTTTTGTATGAAAGCAACTTAAGTGGAGTAACGTAATTTTTCTTTTTTAAAAATTCGTTATAGTTCGCATTTAGTCGCTGCTTAAAGTTGGTGGATTTTTAACAAATGCGTGAAAAATATACAATGTTTGAATTATCATAGCTTTTGAACTAGTCTACAGAAAATTAAAAATTTGGTGTCATTTTATATGTGATTCTTTGAGTTAATTGCAAAAATAAATAGAGACGGAAAGAAAACTGCAATTTAGCTGCATTAAATTCGAGGCCAAACTTGGGTGTGATCGCTAAACGTTCATGACTTGGTATTGTTACGTTTGTAATGTAAGAAGAGCGCAGGTTTGATTCTTACAGCCGCAGGTTATTGAAACAAATTATCATATAGAGACAATCTGACAATTATAAATACACAAATAATAATACAATTTAAATGGAAAATCACTGATGACGCCTGTAAATAAAAAGAGGCAGAAACTAGTCAAGTCTGATTTAAAAATTAATAGTTTTAGAGAAAAACGTTTATTCTTCTTCTTAACCTCAACATTTCTAAATCAGAAAAAATATTTATGAGCTTTTTGAGATATTCGCGAATCAAGGATTTTTTGTTTCAATTTCGTTATCCTTTTCGCTAAAAAAATTAATTTTCGTGTTACATTGTTTGAAGAAGAGGATGTAATACTTTAAATAAACCGAATTTCTAATTTTCTGTGGACGTGTTCAAAAAAAAAAAACACCAACTTTTAGCAGCGACTTAACGCGAACTATAACGAATTTTGGAAAAAGAAAAAATACGTAAACATCATATTAACTAACTAGAAGAATATAAATACCAAGTTTTACTAAAATCAAAAGCGGTAAAGTTGAAAATGTCGTTTTTTTTTTTTGCTCATTACTTTTAAAATGTCGCAGCAACATCTCAGTAATGGGCTCACATTACCAGTATCTAAATAATAACCAGTAGAATTTGGTCCAACAGCATGTAATTCTGCGTTTAAAACTCTTCATTTTTGTTCTGCGAGGTTAGTTTTGTAAGTAGTTTTACATATTGCTTCATAAAAAAACACACAACATTTTTCACTCGCTTACCCGCTGCGAATAACTAATTATCTTGATTACCAAGATAATTAGTTATTCGTATGCATATAAGCAAAATTATAATGTGTTGAGATATTATATATTACATGAGATATTATATATTACATATATATATTACATAACCACTTACATGGTAATGAACGTTTTTTCTGGTTATCATACAGTCGGTTTTTACCCACTTAAATTATCTTTAGTCTAAAATCACTTATTTTCCATTTTTTTTTAGAATAAACGTAAATATTTTATCTACATACCATTTAAAAATGTAGTCATCCATTATCCATTTTTTTTTTTTTTGCTAAATTCATTATCCTTTCAATTTATGCATGTGTATTTGTATGTGAATACAAGTTAAAGTGGTATTCAATTTGTAGTGCAATAAATCACTAGCCAAAGTTATGACGATGATGATTATGATGATGATGACCACTATATTGTTGACCATATCACATCCTAGCAAATATTTGCTGCTTTAATTAAAAACGTTAACAAGGTTATTATAAGCTCTTTCTCCCTGCAAATCTACTCGATAATCAACCTTTTAGTTAAATGCTTTCACCACTACCGCGCGTTAAAGTGTAAGTGTATCCTGGGTCCGTTGTTGGTCATTTACACAACAACAAAAAATGTGCGTGTTGTAAAACGATAGGTTGTTCGAAATAAACAACAACAAAAGTTTTTGTTTAACTTTGCATTAACATGTTGCATTACATTGTGTCAACAAGTCGAGGCATAAATGTGGTTAAATGCAACTTCAATATTGCATACAACTCCTATCCGTAGAACATGCAATTGCATTTACGGTTGGTTAATTAAAATTGACTTTATATTTGTTTAAACAAAAATGCATTAAAACGTTATAGCAAGCTTTTATGCTAAAAGGAATTAAAATGAGCGGTGTGGTCTTTAAACAAAAACCAAAATTTTGTTAGGTTTATTAGTTTGATTTAACCTCGAAGAATTTTCTTGTTAATAAAACTGTCTGAAACCCGATATGTCTTACACTAAAAGAAAAAACAATTGTAGAAATGTTCGATTAAACTACTAAAA
Source organism: Delia radicum (assembly GCA_021234595.1). Taxonomy (NCBI): domain Eukaryota; kingdom Metazoa; phylum Arthropoda; class Insecta; order Diptera; family Anthomyiidae; genus Delia; species Delia radicum. The sequence goes on from CM037853.1 coordinate 241,626,386, forward strand.
ATTAGTTTAAAAATTACGTTGCAAGAAATATTGCTAAAATTAGCAGATTTTTTGCTAAATATTAATAAAAACAGTTAAAATTCATATATTGAATATAAAAATTTTTGAGATAAATTTTAGTTAATTAAAATTGACAATTTAATCTGGTAAAAATAAAAAATGACATAGCCAATTGTGATATATCTAGAAATTGTAAGAACATAGTCCCGTGACGATTCGCTTAGGCAAGAATGAAATCCGGATTGAGACCAGCCTATAACAACTAAATTTTTCACAATTTGGTAAATAAGTTTTATGATATTAGCCCAATTAATTACTAAAAATGCAATTAATGTTTATCCCGATGAAAAAGAATTTGAAAAATATGTACAATTTTTGAATCTTGAAGTTTCATGTACAATTTTATAAGGCTAATGATTTATAGTGTCCGAACCGAAGCCTACGGCAAAAAAAAACGTATTTGGTTGGTGTTTTGGTATTTAGAGACAATGTTGACAAATTTTGATTTTGAAAACCTGTTTGATGAGCAGTTTTAACTCGATTTTGATTTCCATTTGTGAAATTTGTTCATAATGCTTAAAAATACCGAATATCGAAAGAAAGCATTTTTTGGCCGAAGCCTTTGATAGTACGCTAATGATTTCTCTAGAAAAAAGTATTTTTTAATCAATTTAATTTCGAGTTTAAATTAGTTAAGACTAAGAATAATCCTTTCGAGGTTCATAAGATTAGCAATCCATTTTTATTCAATTGCGAATTTCGAGAAGAGTAAAACATAATTACAATCAAAAGAAAAAGTCGAAAAAATTCTACTTTCTTGCAAATTTTGTAAAAACTTAAAAAAGTGATTAAAGTTGTGAACTAGTCTATATTTTTAACTTCTTTGAGGAGATATAGTTCACAACTTTTAAAATTTTTGTTAGTTTTTGAGACATGAAAAAAGTGAATTTAATAGCGTGTTTTTTAAATTTTAGAGATCTAAAAGCCAGATTGTCTCTATGGCAAAAAATTCAAATTTTTTACAGGGAATGTTAGTGCCTTTTTGTTTTAAAAAATTTGAGAATATGCTGAAAAATATTTTCTATTTTTTAAATATTTAAAATTTAGATGAAAATATGCAAAAATATGTTTTTATGACTAAAAATGGCTCTAATAAATTTATGTAAGAATTCGTCAATTTCTCCGAAACAGATAAATATGTTCAGAATTTTTCAATACAAAGCAAAAGAAAAACCCCGATACACCTTATTTCTGGTTGCCCTGATAATTACTTTTATTCCAGCCACTGTAACATTTTAGTAATTTTTTTTTATTTCTTCTATTTTTAGGTAAGCATATAATACGTGAATTATATATAATATTTTATTTATTGTAAGTATTGAACAATATCGAATTATTTAAATTGCTCTAAGTCAATGGTTATCAAACTTTTCCGCCGACATTTCCTCTGATGATATGAACCAACCAATTAAAAAAATGTGTTAAAAACATTTTCCTATTCAAAGATTTATTATAGTTTCTCAAAAATTTGGCTTTACAGTGCTAAGTTTAAATGCAATTTCATTTCACGCCATCCTTTTTTAAAATGCGTATATTTTTTATATAAGAAATCCTCAATATTTAAGAAATGCCTAATACAAGTAGTTCTCCACATATTAAAGTAAAGTTCCCTCTTTTGGTACAAATCTCCTTATCTGGCAACACTAAATTATGTATAGAGATTAGTAAGAGCATAAGTGTCACATACGTACTTAGTAAGAGTGTTAGTGCATCACACTAACTATAACCATTTTCTCTATTTCTTTTTTACACACTTTTAGTAGTTGTGGGATTTTAAGAAGGCCGGTTGTTTTTTCGTGAAGCTCGCGAATTAATTAAAAAGTTGTTGTAAAAAATTAAATATTTTTAAATAAATTAAAATAAAAGTGTTTCTTAATACGTAATTATATAAATACGCATATATAATTGATCAAAATCAGATAAGGAAAGTTATTGCAAAGATTAATGCAAAAAAAGTAATGTCATAGAGCCGGTCGGCCATTCTCTTTTGTTCTTTTGTTTCGTAGTGTTTTGCTAAATAAAAAGCAATAAAGTAAATGATGAAATTGAGAAATCAAATTAAATATTGTTGTAATCATTGTTAAAAAATCATTTATTAAATATCCCAAGTTAAAAAAGCATTTTGTAAAATTGTATGCAAAAAAAATATATAAAACTGTAATGGCGTGATTAAGTTTCTTATAATTTTTGTTTCGTTAAGTTATTCGTTAATGTGTCGTTATAGTTTTTGTTGTTTTAAAAACACAGTTGTTAGTTTTTGTTTTTGTTAATCATGCACTTCATTTCATATGTGATCTTTGTGGGTGGCAACAAAACGAAGGTAAGAGCAAAAAAATGTTTTTTGTCATTTAAAAGAGAGAATAATTTTATAGTGTTCGTTTGTAAAAACGAATTATAAAAAAATAAATGGGAAATGGAAGTATGAAAAGGGGATGGGATATATTGAAATATAAATTTATTAAAAAAGATAGAGAGGAAAATGTATTAAACTACTAACCAGTAAATAAAGTTGCCAGATTTATTGGCAAATCGTTAAAATATGAGGAGAAAATCGTTAAAATAGATGGTTGCTTAATTTTTAAATAAAATTTATTAAAAAAATTTCTTGACCTTGAAACTAAAAAAACCGGATGAAAAAAGTTTCTATATACAACTTATGTGTGTGACAATATATTACGATATATGTTCATATCTTATAGTTTATGAAAATGTTTTAATATGGCGTAATATATCATCATATATCATTGTATCTTATGTTATATATATGAAATAGATATATATCTATATATGACCATATATTCTACCATATATGATCATATGTAACTGTATGTGATATAATTAATCAAAAATAATTAACTTTTATATATAATTATATATGGCAAAACATATCATTATATATATTTTTGTAGCAACGTTTATAATTAGAATTATAAATGAGTTTCAAAATTTACTGCAAAAAAACATGAAAAACTACGGTTTTTTGTTTTGTAATGATTATTAATATTTTATATAATATAAATATTTCATAAAATTTTGTTAAAAATTTCCTTTGTTACAATGAAAATTTACCATTTGAGATATAATTCTATTAATTTGTTAAAAAAAACTTCTTTTTACCTTTATATAAAGCATTTTTAAAAACAAAACTGCCAAACAGATATTTATGCAAACATGTAAAAAGTTTCCAGCAGTCTAACATAAATTGCATTTTACCACTTTGAACATTTTTATTATAGCCAAATGCATTATAATATACTTTTATTTTTTTTCCTCAAAATAAAACTTACAATTCCCTTTAGGTAGCTCAGGTCAAATGCATTTTGTATTTAAAAACTTTGTTTGGTTTGTCAGTAGCAAAAACTAAAAGTTTAACACTTGTAACATTACAATACTGAAAACCCTTTGGAGTAATGTTAAAAACCAACTACGTTATAATACAAATACATTTGCAAAAAAGGAAACCTAACTTATCTGATAGAAAACTCTAAAGAAAATTAACACTTGGATACTTGTCGATTTTTTTTTGTAAGTAAATAGAAAATTATGAAAATTGTTACTTTGGAGTTTAACAAAAAAAAAAAACTGGAATTCTTATGACCAAGTGCTAAATTTAAATTAATAAGCATTTGTATTCAAAAAAATTACATTCTTTGTAAAGTAACTTAACAGAAAAGTTTGTCTATATTGTACAAAGTTGAGTAAAGATACCTTAAGGTACAAGTTAGGAAAACAAAAAAATAAGACAAGTAAATTACGATTTAATTGCTCTTGAGAAAACTAAACTTTTTTAAGATACATGGGTAGTTGAAAGAAAAATATTTGTAAATAGAGCTTTAAGAGTTTTAGTTAATTGCTTAAGCTAAATTGAAGTGGATATTAATGCTGACATTCAGAGAAATGTAAAGAGACTAAGGATCAACATAAGATCAGTGCGCTGACAAAATGAGTTATGTGTTTTTGAGCAGTGGAAATTTAATTTTCATAATTCAATCGAAAAACAAGATTTTTATCATATCATAGGTTTGCAATATATTGAAAGCTAGAAGGAGGGAGATATAATAACGAAGTGAAAAGTATGTGATACTTTAAGTCCTAACTGTACCAATAATTGAAAAAAAATTAAATACTATTGTTTCAGGGATACCAAATAATTAATTAAAAAGTACAATTTTTGACATTTTTTGTAGCCCTTGTTTGAAAAACTTATAAAAAGAATGCCGGTGTTATAAGGGTTATATGTGATCAGGTTAGGGATGCATGGGAAATTTGTTGTGCAGTATGTAATTTTTATGTAAAATTAAAAGATCGGATCAAGAACTTTGCGAACTTGTAAAAACTTTAATATACAAAAACATACTCAATTTTGATTTCCCAAGTAAACTTATTTATATATAACAATATATTATGTAATATAAAAATATATGATCATATAACATAGTATATATATCAATATTTATTTATATATAAAAATATTTTCAAAATGTTTTACCAAAAAAATGCATATATACAAAAAAATGCATATTTCATATACAGGGAGATAAATATATTATGATACGAAAAATGGTTCATTAAATTATAAATTTAGTATTGATTAAAAATAAAAATTGAGCACTTTTATGTTTATGATTTTTAAGAAAAAAAAAAAAAAATAGAAATATTTTTTTTAAAGGACTCGACTTAAAAATCTTAATCCTTTAAGTACATACAAAGTCACAAAGTTTATATTTCAAATGCGAATACCACCGCTAGAGGGCGCAGTAAGTGTACTAAAAACTTCAGAAAAGCTCATTGGGACAAAATTACGTTCTACCAAATTACGTCAAAAACTTCCCGCGAAATCGATGATTGGTATGAAATGGGTTAACTAGAAAAACTTGCAAGTATTTGAGTATTTAGCTAAAATACTTTATTTAGTTTTGAAATGTATCTTTTCAATAATTTGTACGTGTGTACACGCAGAAAAAACTGGGCGAATCGAAGTGCTTAGTAATTATACAACTACATAAGTTTCAAGTTAGTTTTACAAATTTCTTGTAAAATATATGCATTTTTTAGAAATTTTTTACTATTCTTGTATATATTTTACAAAAATTTGTAAATATTTTACTAAAACTTTATAAAACGAACTTGAAACTTATGTAGTTGTATAATTACTAAGCACTTCGATAATATTCCCCTAGTTTTTTATGTTTGTAGATAGCTATGATAAGTGTTAGTAGAAAACTTTAAAAAAAATTTAATTTCCTTTTTGTTCTGACCTTACCCAATGTTTCTGCATAACAAGATTTTGTATTGCGACTTATCCCGAGTCTTATCCCGAGTTATCCTCTAGAGCCAATTTTGTTGCTTTATCTTTTCATTTACCCACACATTTTTTGTACTATTCTATCTGTTAAAAGCACTTTGCAGCACAAGGACTCTTTATTGTTAATAATGAAGAGAGTCCTTTATATAACGAAACGTTCAAATATTTAAACAAATTTTATGAAAAAATTTAAAGTTTAAAGCACTCTTTGAACATTTGTTTGAATTTTTTTATACGTTTTAACGTTTCTTCATATGAAATGTGTTCATTAATCAAAAGCAAATTAACGGGTTTTTTTTCACGTATTGTATGTCTATTCGTTTTAATATGGTTTGTGTCTACTATAGGAAGCACAAAAGATGGTGCTACAACGCTACTGCCGTGACACCAACCATTTAAAACACATCCGGCATCTCTGTTTTTTAGGAGATGGAGGTAATTTCATGCCGTTCAGCTTTTGTATGTGTTGAATTAAGAATCTAAATTATTGTAAATCATCAGTCAGCTGTGTTATCAGTGAATCAGAGTTAGAAGCAATTTTAGAAAAATAAAATATATGAATACATGCAATTTTAAACATAAATTTATTAATTAAAGTAATTGTGCTGTTAATAAACAAAGAAAACTATTTTTTGGTAAGTATTTGATAAAAAAAACATGTTAGTTACGAGAATTTGTGAAGTCATCTATAGACCATTTCTAAACAAACAGGTTGTAAATAAAAAAATACGCCAGCTGTTTAATAAAAAAGCTTCTGAAAAGTTTCAAAAAGCTCAATAACAAAAAAGCGTATTAGCAAATACCAGAACCTTGCAGCTAAAATTCTTAGTTAACACTGGAATACCCTTAACCGTCAAATAATTACTCGTATGTATTTAAGACGTTGTTTATGTTATTCCTTATTTCCTGACTATTGGACTTGGCAGAAAGAGTTTTTTTTTATATCCAAATTTGCAACGCTAAAACTTCTATTTAAATAGTGTTGGATTTTGAGAAAATATTTCAAATATAAAAATTTTTAAAATCATACACAGAGAAAATTTTCTTTGTTGAGTTTTAATGAAAATATTCCATAAAACAATGAAGTTTTTTTTTTTCAAAAATTGAATGCAAAATTTCATAAACTTTATGAAAAAGCTTTATTATTTTTATGATACTAGGTTTAATGAAAATTTTGCATTAGGCGTATGAAATATTTAATAAATAAAATGAAAATTTTTATAAAATTGTATAAAAACCTGCATTAATTTAATTAAACATTTCAATCTACGAATTCCAGTGACACTTCATAGATTTCAATAGCCCTCTCTTTTTATAAAACGAACGAAAAAATTTCTTCAGAGGAATGTTTGTATTGTTTTTTAAAAAATTTAATCACAACATAATTTTTAACTCATTCCCATTAACAACTTCTTAATTATCATACAATTACTATAGCGACATTAAATGTTTTTAAAACATTTTACTGTTGTTCATGAAGTTTGTAATTAGACGAAAAGATGGACTTTTGTTTTTAATGCTGGAAAAAATGTATAACCCTAAATAGAGTTTGCATTTCTAGTGTTAAAAAATAGTACTAAATTTGTTATTTGTTTTTTGAAACTAACGTTTTTTTGTTCCAGCTTTTTATTTGGTATAACGTTACCCAAAGCTTATTATGGGTTCAAAGTTTTATTATTTCGGCTATGGTAGTAACATGCTAGCCAAACGTATACATATACAAAATCCTGCTGCCCACCGAGTTGGTGTAGGGAAAGTTAGAGGTATTTTTTTATACACTTATTCCATTTTAGTAGCCAAAATTTATTTTCATATTTTTAGAATTATCGTTTAGATTTCCATACCTCATCCAAAAATTGGCTTGGTGCTCCCGCTACAATTGTGCCCTCTAGCGGTGATATTGTTTATGGTGCAATTTGGGAAATAGATCGTTGTCATATAAAGGATTTAGATAAGTAAGTTTCCAAATTTAAATCTTTGTTTCCATAAGACAACAAAAAAAAGTGTATATATAGTCATATATAGCTTGATATAATTATAAAAATTAGATATGTGGACATATATAACGATATATATTTATATCCCATATTTCTTTTTACGAAAAATTTGAGAACAGCGCTGTATATCATCATATATCGTTATATCGCATGTTGTAAGTTGATCCTATTTATATCAGCATATATACTTCATTTAGCTAAATACAAGCTCATTGTATATAGCTCCATTAAATCAAATTAGATAGACCATTTTGTCGGATCAAATTATATCAGATGAGATTCCATGGGATCCCATGAGGCAAGGTTATGTATGCAATTTTTCGAATCAGCTATGCTATAATAATGAGTTATATATATATATACATATATGACTATATATGATTATATATACCTATATCGGAACTTTTTTCATCGGGAATCTAATCGTATTTCATTGTATTTTTTGCAGTCAAGAAGGTGTACATGAAAATATTTATAATTCGATGACATTGCCAATTTATTGTATTACCACTCAAACAAATATTGAGTGTCGTTCTTATCACTTGATCAAACAACCTTCAACTCATTTACAGAGTTTAGAGGATGTACCGCATGATCGACAACCATCGAAGACTTATTTGAAGACCCTGGTAAAAGGTGCCATAGAAACTGGTGTGCCAGAACATTATATTGATTGGTTAAAATCTATTCGACACAATTCTAAAATGGTTGATAATTTTGAAAAATATTTAGAACTTTACGATATAGATTTTTAGAGCTTGTACCTGATTTTCTTCTAACGGCTTTGTTAAGATTTTTATAAAGAAAACACTTGAAGTTATTAAATATTTTATGTGATTTAAAAATTTTATAGAAACTCCTTGATGAATGTAAAAAAATAAGGTATCCTAAAGGCCTTAAAAATATTAAAGTATTTAGTAAATACATTTTTATGAAATTAACAAATTATTATATTTGGATTGTTTATTATTTACCTGCCTGGGGTAACTTTGAGCGAATATTTGGTAATAACACAAAATGATTAATCAGTATTCTAATTAACTTTTTAATTAATATGAATGTTTATATTTCTATGCTCTGTGCTCTATATGGTTAAAATCAGGAATGATCAAGTTGCGTATATTAATATAATAGGGAGTTTAGACTGCTAAATTAATCTCCTTGATTAAAGTTAATCAACCTTTATAATCTTCCTCGTTTACAAAATTTCAAAATTGCAGACAATTATTAGTGTGAATAGTAGCCATAAATAAAAATTTGGATTAATGGCTAATCAAAATGATTACAAAATGGTTTAATCGACTTGTTTAGTGCTCGATCAAGACGTTAATCACATTTTTAGTAGATTAACTTTTCTGTGTAAATTCCTTATAAAATTCAAAAATTTTTATTGATATACAAAACTTGGGAAGTTTAAAATAAACATATGATTTGTTAATTGTTTGACTTATTTTAAGCACGTCGCTTTTCTTATCACTTTGAACAGGGGAAGAATGCTCGCAAAAATCGTTTACAAAACTTAAACAAAATACTTTTTACAGATTTTTAAACTTAATGATAATTATAATTAAAATGTATGCTTAAAATTGTGGGCCACTTTTGCAATCTAAGTGCGATTTTTTTTTTAATTGTACACTGCTTAGAAACGGTATAGACATATCATTATTTTTCGTGCTACCAGTAATGCCACCAGGTTACTCTCTGCATTACTTTAATACAAATAATAATGACTTACTAATGACTAGTTAATAATTTCATTATTTCAATTCAAAAAATAATGCGTTACAAACAAGCTATTACTTATTTGTATTATTTTAAATATAGAGTATTTTTTCAACTCAACTCTAGTAAGTACAGTCATAACTACTTATTTAAGATTTTTTGTAAGCTGGATAGTAATGACGTTTTGTGCAAGCAAGTCATTTATGTTTTTATCTATCAAGTATAAAACATGACTAGATAGCTCAGATGGTAGAGCGGTTGCCTAACAACCTGGAGTCCTAGATTCGAATTCGGTGAGCCCACATTTTATAAAAATAAATTAATAAAAATTATATTTAATTTAGTTTTTTTGAAAGTTTGATTTTAAGACTTAATATTTTTGGCCATACTGGCAGCACAGAGGTAATCACATTTTTTTTTTTGATTTTTCGTAATGATGTCATTATTTTGCGCGACATCCCCATATAAAAGTAATAAGATTTGTAGTGACAAATTTAAGTACTTGCCGTTACCAACTATGTACTTACAGTGGGGAGCACTCGTGAATACATGTAAGTATTTTGTACACCTGGTCTCAGAATCACTGTCTGATATCAGGCGTTAACGGGGAAAATGTCGTTTTTGAAATATATATTCCAAATACTTGTAACACCACCTGAACACACTGTTCTTGCCCTTTTTCTAAGTTTTTGAATTTTTAAGACAACTTATTTGCTTACAAAAATATTGTAAATTCAAATTGAGGTTGTAACTGCAATTTTAAAGTGTCGTAGTGTAAAATTTTTAAAAAATTCGAATTTATTATCAAGTTCAACCGACGATAATTTCAACAAAAAATAAAACATCTTAAAAGGGTAAGAGTATTGGGTTCAGTTGCCGTTAAAAGTATTTCAGAAAATATATTTCCAGGAAGGTCAAAATTCTGAGCATTTTAATCAAAAGCGACACTTTTTCCGTTAATATAGCTCAAACGCCCGATGTCGGGGAATGATGCTTAGACCAGATTTAGAATCAGCGTACCTTATATACTTTAGTTCTAGTGTCATGTACATGTACTCACGACTGCACCCCATTGTATATAACCACTTATATGGTAATTCTTTTCTACATCAGGTACTTAAGTAAAACGCTTGTTGACTTTTGCGAAAGTATTATTAATTTTCTAAAAAATTAGGTAAACAAATTTAAAACAAAATTTCGTTCTTAAGTGATAGAAAACAATTTTACTAATTGTAGGTTCTGACTATATAACTGGTCCTAGACATTAAAAGAGCATTTCATTAGAACGTTATCGCTTCGCATACTTTTCTAAATAATCTATAATCTACTATTTATTCTATTCACTGTTTGTGAAACATTTGAAAGACTATCATTTGAATTTGCTTCATTAATAGGCGAACAATCATTCCATACAGTTCAACAGCTATTAAAATTGTTTTATTAAAATGAAATTAGCTTTATTGGCGATAATAATTAACCTGCTTGCTAATTTTAGTACCAGGTTCGGTTGTTAACAATAATGAAATAGACACCCAGGAATTGCCTGAGGTTAAGGGAGATAAATTTTATTATTTTGGTTATGGTAGTAATATGTTGACTAAACGCATACATGTGCAAAATCCCACTGCAGTTAAAATTGGACCAGGAGTATTAAAGGTAAACATAAAATTATTATGATGCAACTTTCCATTCACATTAACTCAATATTTAATATTTAGAATTATAGATTAGACTTTAATGGCTACACTAAGAGATGGAAAGGTGCACCCGCTACAGTAGTGCCACATTTAAATCGTACAGTTCAAGGTACATTATGGGAAATAGACATTTTAAACTTGGATGACATTGATAAGTAAATTTGAGACATTTTTTATATACGAGTGCTTTAATTTTACAAAGATTTTTCTTTTTCAGTCAAGAAGGTGTTCCTGAAGGTATATATAGGCCATTAAGTGTTCCTGTTTTTAAATTGAATACGACTGATGTCATAACCGCTCGCGTTTATCTTTTAGTAGATCAACCCACAACCGACTTGAATACCTTATCAGCTATAAGTGTTCCATCCAACCGACAGCCATCAAAGACTTATTTACAATGTTTAGTTAAAGGTGCTATAGAGACGGGTATTGAACCTTGGTACATTGAATGGATGAAAAATATCCAACATAATGGTAATATAGTAGAATATTTAGAAGATATATTAGAATTAAAAGATGTTCAATTATGATTATAAAATAAATAAAAAGTTGTTTCTGTTTCTTTAGAAAAGAGAGTTTTAACTAAACAAATTTTCAGGTAGAAAACCTATGAAATCTTTAACAAGTTTTCAACAAAATTCTTCAATATATTTGATAGAATCGTTTTGAAAAAAAAACTATAAATGTCCAAAATTACACAGAGGAAATTCCAGTTAACGAAAACAATAACAATAATGTTCAGTAAACTAATGATACTTTTCTTCACAAAGTATGCGAACTTTTCTTCACAAAGTGAGCGAAATTATTGAAAAGCTTCGTAAATTTTATGAAACTAGGTTTTAATAAAACTTCTTCATTTAGTGAACAACAATTTTATTAAATAAAGTGCTAATTTCAATAAAAAAACATAATAAATCAGAGGCCCAAAACAACTGTTATTTTTTTAAAAAAGTCACTAAAAATGGAAAGGAAAAAATTTATATTGCAATTACTCTAATGTTTAAAAGTCATTTCAAAGTAAAACAATTTCGCAAAGACTTTTATTTTTCGATTTTTATTTTGTGGTCTTATAATTTCTGTTATTTCTTGATTTTTTTTTTAAATAATCTTTACATAATTTCTATTTTGATTTTTAAAATAATAATAATATAATTGCTATTGTTTCATTTTAAATTCTCACCCAAAATTATTTGCTAGATGTTTTCTTTATTTTGCGGTTTATATTTTATTTATTTCGCGGTTTATATTTATTCAAATGTTTTAATGTAGACTCCCGATCAATACCTTTCCAATAAATACGGACTCATTTCGCTTCACGACTGTACGTTATTTCGCTAATTATTTTTATTTTTAACAATAATTTTGTGATCAAAACAAAAAAGTTACTAAATAACTAAAAAGACAATTCAAAATAAAAAAGTTATTGTTTTGAAAGTTTTTTGTTTGAGTTTTAAATAAAAATTAAACAGGGCCAGTAGACAAATATTTAAAAGTTTAAAATACAAAAATAGAAAACATAAAGTTAATTTTTTCAATAAAAGTTATAACTGTTAGGTTAGGCTAGGTCGAAAAGAGGATTCGGAGAAGGGAAACGCTTCCCTAATCCGACTCAAGTCCCTGAGGACTTACAACTAAGCCAGAGAGTCCGCTTGTTGTGCGCTCCCTGTTATAAATAATTATAAATAATTCCAGTGCAACTTCATTGCTTCTATGCAAAAATTCATTAATATCGTACAGAGAATTCTCTAAGTGTAGTACAAAAAAAAAAAAAAAATTTAAATCGTCTAATTAAAGTGTATTTTATATTGCAAAAACAATTATATGATTCCTATTGAAATAAAAAAAAATGTTTACTTAAAGAATTCTTTAATTGATATTTCATTTTCACAAAATAAATCTTCTAATCAAACTTCAGTATTGAATTGTTTAAGACAATATATCAAATTCCCAATTTTGTTAATTATTTTTTATATTCTTCTGCTACTATGTACTAACAGTTACTATATGTGAATATCAATATCATAAGTTGACACCTTATAACTGACAATATTATCATGACTTAAGTATGGGTATGACAAACGACACCTCCCTCATCCAGAAGTTTTTTGGCCTTATCCAAAATTATAAAAATATAATAATAAGTTTCAGTGTGTTAACTTATGACCAGCGAAATGAAATATTTTCAAACATTTTACTGTTTTCTTTACTCTTACTTATGTTACACATAAAACATTTATAAGTTGAAAAAAAAACTAAAGGAAAAGATTTAAAGAACATTATAAAACGAAATCTATCAATAGTGAAAAATACTTTATAGTGAAACACTTTATAGAAAAAACATTTAAATGCCTCGCTTGATTAAAGGATATAAGCTACAACTTTTTGAAGACGCGTTTTTTTTGCACAATATTTTTGACCTCGAATTTTTGGAAAAGTACTTTTTGGTGGTACACAAAACTTACTTAATTTAAACATTGTAATATTAAAAAAAAAAAAAAAACTGCACATGAGTAAATAAAATAATTTAACTAATTTTCTTTAAAATCGTAAAATCGTTGTCAAATATCTAAAAATCAATAAAAAATTATTGCAAAATTGAGGCAATTTTGTCATATTTAAATAAAGAATTCCACCACTTGCACGTAACAGAAATTGCACGAAAGAAGTAACAGAAATTGCACGAAAGAAATTTTCTACACGAATGCTTTTAGAAGTCTACCATAGAATTGTAATCAAAAATAGTTTTTTTTAAGAGTTTCCTATATTTTTTGCTTCATCTGAAAAGTTCTGAAATTTATTATATGTATATTTGTATTTTTAAAAATTATTTTTTTTCGGAAAAAGGTTTCTAATGGTAACGGTATTGCAATTATTTCCGTATTGGTTTTTTAGAATTACGACTGCTAATTACAGGGTTTTTAAGCAGTAACGATATTTTAGTGGTTTTTTCTGCCAACCCTGAATAATTTTATGACACCGATTATAGTTTCTATTACATACTTTGTAAAATTAAGTGTAGCAGTAAAGTAAAAAGTAGTTTAAAAAAATCGGTTTTGAATTTTAACCTATTTTATACCACTCATCGATTCCGTTTTCCATTTTGACGAAATTTGGTAGAAAGGTGCAACGGTGTCTCGATAAGCTTTTTCTGAAGTTTTTGTGCGTGCAGTTATTGCCTCCTGTAGCGGTGATATTCACAATTTAAATTCAAACTTTAACGCTTTGTTTGAACTTAACGGGTTAAGATTTTTTTAAATTATAATTTTTAGTTATTGCTAAAGCAAATATCCATCAAACTGTAATACACAATTTGATTTTTCGGATTTTTACGAATTTGGATTTTTTTTTTTTAAATATTGGTGTGTTTACACAAATTTTCAATACTTTTGTACGGCAACACTGGCGAGTAAATTTTTTAAAATTTGTTGTTTGTTGGAAGAAAATAGCTAGTTTTTACAAGTTCGGAAAGTTCTTTGATCCGATCTTTTAATTTTACATAAAACGTACATACAGCACAGCAAATTTTTTTAATTTTGCTGGTCCCTCGGAGTTCGTATAAACCGGCATTTACTGTTCTTTGATATATTTAAAAAACAAAACACATTTAAGTCAAAACACATTTAAGTCTTAATATTTTAGCACTTTATTTTCACATCTTTTAGAAAGGGTTAAATAAGTTATCATTTAAAGAATATTCATTTTGATTTAACCACAAATTTCAATTTAATAGCATAGTTACTACTAATTTATAATAAATATATTTATATTTTTTTAAAATGATGTAAAATGCTATAGTACACAAGATGGATCATGTTATTAAAACCGCAATACTTTTGTATATTTAATTTCAAAACTCACATTATATCTACCACTACAACGAAATCGTTTAAATACAATTTCATATTTTTACAATTAAAAAAAAAAACTCTGTAAAATTGTAATTTGAGACAACTTGTATTGTGTTTAAACCACATTTATCAGTTTTAATTAGCCACCAAAAAATGTAAATTTAAACAGAAAAAAAAGAGTGGTTTTAAAATCATTACAACTTTCAACTTCCAAATGGGTTTTTATTTTTCATTTAAAACCTAATAACATTTATTTTTTGTCATAAATTTAACTCTGACATATTATCTATTGTTTAATTCTCTACATAACATGCATCATATTCATATATGTAGCACATTCTAATTTATAATGTCATAAATTGTCAAGTGTATTGACAATTTCCTTGACTATCATACATAAATTTGCATAGAAATACATACAGCCTTGCTAAGAAACAATTTAAGATTGATTAGAACAACAAATTTAAAGCAGAACCATTTTCATTTTTAAACCCCTTGTTTTAACAATAAAATTTGTTAAAGAAAATATAAATTTAATAAATTCTTGTTTTACTCATTTAGATTTACTAATTTAGATTCACTTTAAGTTCAATTTAATTTTTCTTGGAAAGATTGATGCATTGAATAAATTTCTACTGTATGTGAAAAATAAAAGTTATTTGTGTAGGAAAATGTTATTTAGTCCACTTTTGAGATGTTATATAAGTATGCCAATCAGATGGCATGTGTTAAAATTTATTTTGAATTTATATTTGATATAATTTGTAAACAATTATTTTAAAGTATTCTAAAAGGATGTTATCCCTAACTCTTGGCTTTTATAAATTAGAGCATTTTAAGTAATATTTATTTTGTGTATTTTTATATTTATTGAACTAGTTTGCTCTTTTAGTTCACTCCTATTTTTTTTAACAATTTGGTTTAAATTATTGTTATTGAGCAATTCCATATGAAAACGATCAAAATTGGCAAATTTTTCTACGACCCCTCTCCGATTTTAAAATAAATAGTCTCAATCGATTGCCCAGCAAAAAATAATGTACCTACATATTTTTTTTTTTATAGTGACTGGTTTAGTGGTGGTGTGCACCACTGTCGTGTGACAAAATTGAAGAATTCTTCATAAGGGACCTCATTGACTAAAGCGATCGCAACGAGTGATAGCTCGTTGGAAAGGTATTGAATCAGTCTTTAATTTAATAATTAATTTTCCTAATTTTTCTCAGAAATTTACCTTTTTTCCCATGAAAATTAAATTTTCCCATGAAAATTAAATTTTCCGATTTTCCACAGAAGCTCCTAAATTTTCCGGCTAATTTTATTTTTTTTGGATTCCTCATAATTTTTGCTTTAAGAATCAGCAATAAAAAAATGGGCCCCGACTCCTTGTTTGGACAGGAGAAGAGCATTTAAGAGACCACCTTGTTCTCATTGTTTTTATATTTTTTATAACTGAATTATTTTTAATTATTTAACAAGAAAAATTAGGAAAATTTTATTTTTCAATTAAAGCCTGATTCAATACCTTTCCAACGAGCTATCACTCGTTGCGATCGCTTTAGTAGTTTTTTAAACAACTTTCAATGAGGTCCCTTATGAAGAATTCTTCAATTTTGTCAACTTTCAATGAGGTCCCTTATGAAGAATTCTTCAATTTTGTCACATGACAGTGTTGCACACCACCACTAAACCAGTCACTATAAAAAAAAAAAATATGTAGGTACATTATTTTTTGCTGGGCAATCGATTGAGACTATTTATTTTAAAATCGGAGAGGGGTCGTCCAAAAGGTGATCGCTTTCATATGGAATTGCTCTATTAATTGTATGCAAAATTCTCATAAAATCCATTAACCAATATACATATATGCAGAAAACATATATGAGTGAACATGATTGCGGACTCGAAATTTTCATATTATTATCCTAATTAGCATAGGTACATATACAGGCATGTGATGAATATCGAAAACGAAAACGATCGGATTTTCAATGCAAAATATTGTTCTATTCATATTATAATTTTTTTTTTTTTAGTTTATAAGTAAAACGTTTTGAGCAATAGAAACCGAATCAAATTTTATTTTGAAATAACTAAATATTCTAGATTGAAAAACTGATCGTTTTCGGTTTCGATTTTCATCACACCCCTGATAGTTCTGGCTGATCATATTTCATGGTAATTTTGAATAAAAATAAAATATGATTGAACCAGTGCAAAAACGCTAAGGAAATATCATTATTTTTTGGACAACCAGTAATGACACCAGCTTGCTGTCTACATTACTTTAATACAATTAAAAATGACTCACTAATAACTAGTTAATTTTGCCATTATTTCAATGCAAAAAATAATGTTACCCATAAATGCCTTCTTATTTTTATCATTAGTTTAAATATAAAGTAATCATCTAAACATTTCTTGAAAATCAATTTTAAGACTCATTATATTTTCAATTCAACTAAGTTCATATACTACTTATTTCTGACTTATTGTAAGCTGGAAAGTAATGCCATTTTGTGCAATAAATTCATTTACATTTTTATCTATTAAGTATAACATGTAGATATAGCTCAGACGGTGAGCTATTGACTGAAAACCTGCAGTCCCAGGTTCGAATATTGTATTAAAAAAATAATTTTTATATTAAATTTATTTTTAGTTTCATTTTTTTTGTCCGTACTAGTAAACACATAGGCAAACACATATCTTTTGATTTTTCGTAAGGTTGTTAGTAGTTAATGATATGTCATTATTTTGCCTGACAACCCCTTATGAAAGTAATCAGATTTGTAATGACAATTGTAAGTACTTGCTATTACCAAATATCTAGTTATATAACCACTTATATGATAATGCCTTTCTACACTGGATATATAAGAAGCATAGAATAATATATGGTTATGCATGACACCATATATATAATAACATATTATAATATATTTTAAAGTGAAAAAACATAAGACCATATATACGCTTTTTTACTCGGGTACACAAAATTTGTTTAACACATTTTGTTTCAATATAATTCAAAGCTTTTCGATATTTTAAACAAATTCCAAATTCCTTATTGACAATAAGTTAGTTAATTTGTTTTTAAATCCGCGTAAATGTTCATCTAAATTTATTATCCACCTCCACTGAAAAGAACTTAATGAAATCAGCATGTGCAATACAATTGTATACTTAATTTCCTTTCCTTTTTTTTAATTTCTTTGTACATATCAACAGATAATTAAAATGGAATTACCCTACACTAGAATGTCGACTGGTTACTAAAGCAATTAATGTATTAACTTAAAAAAATCTTAATTTTTAAAATACTTTAGAGCAGTTGAACTTTGAAATCCTACAGTATGTAGCAAAACCTCAATGAGTCACGAAAATATTAAAATCTTATTTGAAAGTCCTGTTAACATAATATTTAAAAAATAGTCAACTTTTAAAATTCTACAATGAAAAAGTTATTGTCAATTAAATTTTGTTCTATTTTAAACTCACTTTCTGTTAAAAGTTTAAAAATATCTATTAAATGCAGTATTGCCAGAAGTAGGGGAAAGTCCCTAAATGTAGGTTTTCAAATATTTTGAATTAGTGGAAATGTAGCTACTTTTTTCAAATAAAAAAAAACTTCTAAAAAAACAGTTATGTTTCCATTAAATAAGGGTATTTTGAGATACACTTTATCCCAGAAAAAAATTTTGTTTCTAATTTGGAATATCCTCATAAATTTAACATTGGCTTGTCATTGCAAGCAGTCTTAATATGATTTTTTTAAAGTTCTTCTACCTAAAGAATTTCTTTGCAAGCTATTTAGGAATATAATATTCCTTAGAAGTTGTTGTGCAGCATTATATGAACAAGCATCCTTTTTATGACAAGCCAATGCTAAATTATTCATCGATGAAAATTCCCAATAAGAAACATTATTTCGCAGCACAATTTTTTATTGGGTTTCATAACGTTGAAAATAAAAATTACTTTTTGACGGAATATAAACTGTTTGTGTCAAAAACAAGTTTTTAGGTTAGCCAGATTTAGATCTATTCTAAAAAATATTTTGGAAAATTCAACAATTGTAGATATTTAGATGTTTTCGAAATCTTTTCGAATATTAATTTTTTAAAGGTTCGAATATAACTGTAATTGTTAATTTTTTGCTGATTTTTTAATTTTGGTGTTTTTTTTTCCAGTTTTGGCGATTATTTTCAAATATTAGCGATTTTTTTAATTACAGTTTTTTTTTAATGATCTTTTCAAAATGTTTGTCTATTTTTTATACCAATTTTACTTTTTTTTCTGTTAGTTTTGGCGATTTTATTCCATTTTGTGAGATTTTTTAAATTTTGACATTTTTTTTTAATTATGGTGATTATTGATTTTTTTCCCCCAATTTTTAGCGTTTTTTTTTTTTCATTTCAATTAACATTTTAATTGAATCTATTAAAAATTAGTTTGAAATTAAAAAAATTGTTAAATAAAATTTTACATAGATATAATAAAATCTTAATTAAAACTAATTCAATTAAATAATTACAAACTATTTCACATAATACCACAATTTCCTTAATAAAATTGAATTCAATTAAACTGAAATAACAAATATTTAAATTGAAACTCGATTTTTGTTTTTTTTTGTATAGAGATAAAAAGTAACCTCGGACTATCTATTTCAAATATTAGGAACTACGATCTAATCTTATACTGATGTCTTAATAAAAATAATGCAGTCTACAATAGGGTGGAACTTGACCAAATGGTATATAAAGACGTTTTACTTTTTTGTATAACATTAACCCAAGGTCGTTACTGTTAAAAACGTACATTGGCGCGGAACACATGTTTGAAACTATATGTAGTATCACACTACTAATATCCTACTATATTTTTTCTGGTATAACAAATTTTTCTTAATATATTTCATTCATTCCATGAAAAATCGGGTGTTCCGATATTTTTTTTAAATTGTGACCAAGAACAAGAGAAAGAACAGGAACGAAGAGAATAAACACAATGCGCCAACAACTTAAAAAAGTATCATAAATTAATGCTTATTATTTACATTGAATACCCAAGCGGAGATGCATACTATTAACCCATTTATGCTCAAGTCAATTCTGTTGGAAATAATTTAACTAAAATATATTAATATGTTAGGCAAAGGAGTCAAATAGGACAAGGTGAAATCCAAATTCAAAATATTTGTATGATATTGTTGTGAATTCCAAAGAAACCAGAAGTGAAAACAGTTTCAAAATTCGGTGTTGGCAAATTTATTTAACAGAGTTAATTAGTGCCTTAACACTTTTTATAAAATCTAAAATTTTTCTCTCGCGAAAAAATTTTCATCGACAGGAATTTATTTAGGGTTTGACTGTAGGGTTTAAGTAAGTTGCGAATACAAAAATGTCTATGTGTAAACTAAAATATATACATACATATAAAGGGCAACACTGATTTTAGTAAGAAGCACACTAACACTAATGCATTTAAAAACTGTGAGTTTGTAGAGTATAAAAAGGAGGAAATGACTTTGCAATAATAATAATGTTGTGTTTATTCTTAACAGACACAGTTAAAGAATTGAAAGGAACAGAGAGGCATTTGAATAGATTGACTTAAACAGAAATTGACTGCATGCCATGTTTTTGGAATTTGTAATTGCAAAATATACTGTGCTTGCATGACTTTAAAGAATTATTTAATTTAATTTCTTTCCTCTAGTGCTGCGCTATGGGTAAAGGATGAATTGGCCAATCCGCTACCACCATTATTTTAATTTTTGAATGAATTCCCAAAAATTCGAATTCAATTTGGTTTTATTATAGTCTATTTGTTTCTTAATGAATTTATTCAATTGAAAGCTTTAAAAAACAAGTTAAAAAATAACCCATTAGCGTCGACTGCCCCCATATGAGGACGCATGGATTTTTGCGACTTTCTCTTCCACTATTTATCCTAAAATGTAATTTATAAATTGAAAGCCAACCGCTTTTATAATATTATATTTTTTGTAGTTTAAATTCACATTATTTGAAAATTAAAAAAAAATAAAGAAACATGATCTGATGCCTATTATTATAATAATACGCATCCCGTCACTAATTAAACCCATTTAATCAAGATTTATAATACTGAAGTTCGAAATGGTTTGATTAGGGGACCTGTTTCTTACTTTTTGTTTTTTTTTTTTGGCAATTGCAATGCAATACAAGAATATCTTTGAATTTTTTGGAATGTGAAATTTTATGTTATTTTACGTCTAAATAATAGTTGATTTTTCTCAAAGTAACTTTTATGAAACTATTTTTAATAAAACTTTTTCATTAGGTGTATGTAATTTTTCATAAATAAAATAAAAATTTTCATAAACTTTCATGAAAATCTGCTTACATTTAATGAACAGTTTCAATGAACAAGTTCTAGTGACACTTCATAGATCTAATTCATTGATTTCATGCAGATAATTCTCTCAGTGTAGCAATATATTTCCACTGAATTCTCTCACCCAGATTTAATTTGGACGTTAATGGGTTAATTTAATGCTTAACTCGTTTTTATATTTGCACTGTTCGTCTTTTTAAAATTAAGTTTTTGTCGGCACATGAATTCCATTCGAAGTTTTATGATTCGTACGACTTAAATTTATAATCTTAAACTTGAATTAATTCTTTGAAGCACTGGTGGTTATATATTATCAAGAATTCACACTTACACTCATAGAAATAAAGTTGTAGAAATAGCACGTCGATTTTTTTGATTTTATCTGAAACTATTTGTCCAATAATTTAAGTAAAAATATTTTCTGAAAGCCAACTAAATTTAGAAATCAATAACCAAAAGTTTTTTTGTAATACCATAATATATTCATCATTTAAATTCACATCGTTTGACAGCAAATGAAATTTATAAAATGTTTTATAATATTGAGCTGATATGTATTATTAATATTTATTATTTGTTAAGCCTAATGAATCAAGTTGTACAATACCTAATTTCGAAACGGTTCGATTAGGGGAGCTGTTTTTCACTTTTTGCTCCTTGGCAATTTACAAGAATATCTTTGAACTTTTCTCATTTTGGCTTCACTTTAACCTATTTCACGCCTTTGCCTATCATATAAATACATTTTCACTGATATCATTTGGGTTAGGGTTTGAATTTGGAAAATTTTTATTTTTTACTTTTAAGTTCATCAGAGTGACACTTAAAGTAATAATTTGTATCCCGAATATTTTTCTAGTAGGCTAGAACTCTTGAGTGGTGATTTAACGGGTTTTGTATAAAAAAGAATAAAAAAGTTTTTGTTTAATAACCACTTTTTGGCATATAATCCATTTCAGCGACCCCTTACAATAATTTGCAAAAATTCTGAAAATTTTTTTGGAACATAAGTTTTCATATTCCGCTTCAAGAGTTGCAAAATCCTAAAAAGTGGAAATATTAAAAATGCTCTAATATATATGAATGATATGCAACTTCTAAGATGACTGTAAAAACAACTAGACTCAGGGAACTTCTACTTTAAAAATATGAAGTTGTTTGGGTTGTAATACAGTTTCTTTATTTTTAATGTGAATGTCAGTCATTTGTAGAACAAATTAAAATATTTACTAAAAAAACAACTCACATCAAATGACTGTTTTATGATTTTGCATTCATTTTTTACAGTTGGTTTTTGTTATTTAAAAAAATAAAAAAAAAAAAATGTTTGTTAATTTTTTACTATCATGTGGTTCATTTTTACTACAATTGTTAGTCATTTTTTGAACATTAAAAAACAAATGACAATGTTAGTTGAATTCACTGAAATGTAAGTCGTCCTTTCTTTAAGTGAAATTTCATTTGTTTTCAACTACAATTGCAGTGGTCTTTACCTACATAGTATTCTAAGTGTACAAATTAAATGACGACGATGAAGACAAAAAAATATGCAAATATTATGCATAATTACGTGTGCAATAATTTCATTTGTGTACACTCTAAATGGCCTTGATATTAAAATTAGCTATCTTCTGTTTGCATGGCCGTCAGGTTAAAGTCATGGTTGTCAAGTTGTTGGATTGATGGCAATTGCCAGCATCCGATATAAGAAAAGTTTTTATTTATTACCTTAAAACTTGTATAACATAAAACATTTGGTTATGGCATGAATAAAAAAGAAAAGAGTATTTTAAATTATAAATTTCCAATGATATTATTGTACAATAATTTTTATTCAGCTGCATTTAATTGAATTAATGTTAATGCAAACAAAAGAAAGACGAAACAAAAGTAAAATAAAACGATCATTGTGCAGACCTTTAATAAGTATTAATGAGTTTGGTACACACTTACATTTATATATACACTACTACCAATTTTAGGCTGCGATGTCATAGAAGGTTAAAATCGCTACATGTAACACATTTAGCCTAAGGCGTGTCGTCGACTTGTTTCTTTTAAAAAAGTTGTGTGACTTTCCAGGTTATTTCTGTATTACAAGAGATGTGATATAAAGCGGCCGGGTATTTGATAGTTCATATACATTTTCGTTTGAACCCTACACCTTTTTACATTTAAAGATAGCATAAAATCAACGGATATGTAACGAAGTCCTTAAAAAACGTACAACACAGGTAATCGGCGTATAAAACACAGCCCAGCAAAAAAATCGGTTATTCATTGTTGACAAAAAGCTAAAACAAATGGGAATCTAAAATACTAAATATAACAAACCTATTTTACGAAATTTTAAAATAAAAAAATAGCAAATATTTGTAATATATACTTATTTTTGTGTAAATACATCATTGTTTGCTGGGATAATTTTCTTCAGACACACTATGTATATAATGGACTAAGAATACAAAGAAAATTTATTTATTATTATTTTACTGAATTTGTGGCAAATGCTAGACATTTTACTATATCAATATATTCTTTACAAAAAACTTTGTAAAAAAATTAAATTTTTTAAAAAAAATTAAGAACTAGTTCCGAATTTATAGAGTTATGCAAAACTAAATTTATCTTTAAAGCGGCCAAAATTGTTATTTATTTTTTTATTTATAAAAAATTGTTAAATGTTTTTTTTTATCGATCTGGAAAGTCTTATCGTGTAACTCTAATTAATTTTGGACAAAATATTCGTTGAAAATTGTCCTTTATATATATTTCAATATTTCTGTACATACTTTTAGTATATATATTATTTAATTCTCATACGCCTATAGGTACCTTAAGTAGATTTAACACAGAGATATTTAAATATATATTGTATGTAGGACAATATTCAAAGAATATTTTCTTCAAGACTAATACGAGTTACACGATGAAACTTTCCAGATCGGTAAAAAAATATTTAACCATTTTTTATAAATAAAAAATATTCCAAAAAAATTTGGCCGATTTTAGTTCAAAATTTTTTTAAAAAAATTTAAATTTTTTCAAACTCTCAATTAAAAAATATAGATATAGTATATATGTAGATATAGTCCAGCAGCTGCCAAATTCAGTTCATAATATACTAAAAATTATCTTAAAATTTGTCAATATTCAACAGCGCCTATTTCGTCCATTGTTCTGAAAAATTTAAATACTGTTATTTTCGGATTGCTGCTATATACTTTTTTTGTTTTTGCTGGACATTTGGCTTGAAAAGCAACATATCGCACACCTAGTTCAAAAGTGACTCAACTCAAAATTTTTCAGAAATCGAAAAAAATGTTTGCATCTTAATACCAATTGAAACATAAAGAAAGACATACCTTTTTTTTAGCAATAGTTAACAGCAACAAAATACACTGATATTTTTTTTTTATAGATAAACAATTGTATTGTGCGTAGTTTAAGCATATAAACCCGAAAAATTAAAATTTTGAGTTGAGACACTTTTGAGCTGGGTGTGCGATATGTTTGTGTGTATGTAAATGACTATGAAAAAATTCAACTGGCAATTATTCGTTAAACCTTTAATAATGGCGTTAAACATCGAATTATGTATGCACTGAGACAGGCACGTAGCTAGGGGGGGGGGGGGGGGGGGCTTGGGGGCTAGAGCCCCCCCCGAAATGATTTGACAAATTTAAAAACTTAATACAATTCGTTAGAAAGTAACAATGTTATTGATAAATTTAATATGAAAATATTTATTTTTGACTTGGATCAAATAGGATATAGTTTTCTATGATTCGAATCTTAAAATTTCGTTAGAAAACATCGCCTGCAAATTGTTAGAGTTGATTTTCGACAAAAAGCAATAAATAAAGTCTTTTCATAAGAGATTTCGAAGTCTTTGACTTAAAATATAATTAAAAAATTGTTTGAGACAATGCAAACTTAAAATTAAATATGTCTACACAGAAAAAACTAAAATTGAGTTTTAATTAATTGATTCAGCAAAAGTTTAACTGAATTCGGTCGTGTTGATGCAATTGTAGTAACAACTAAAATAATTTGTATCTATTTAATTAATATTATTTTCAGTTACATATAGTTTTATTCACATCTATTAAAAATTTAATTGAATATTAGTTACTATTGGGAAAAATTACAAAATTTAAAAAAAATCACCAAAATTGTAAAAAAATCGCCAAAATTTAAAACAATCGAGACCATTTGAAAAATCGCAAAATTTGAAAAAAAATTGCAAAAATTTAAAAAACAATCCTCAAAATTGCAGAAATTTAAAAAATTCCCAAAATAAACGCGAAAATTCGAAAAAAATTTTAAAAAAATCACTAAAATTAAAGAAACTCGAATTTTCAACATTAAACGATTTTTTTAATTTTGGCGACTTTTTAAAATTTTTGAATTTGTTTCAATGTTGTTATTTTTTTTATACCAAAATTTTTATACCGAAAATTTTTTTTATACCAAATTCATTTTCAATTAAACAGTGAATTGAAAGTAAGTTTGAAATCGAACAAAAGTTTAATTGAAATTTTTTTGACAATAATTTTTTCGTGCATTTTCACATAATCTTTTAAAATGGAGATACCACTAAGACTCAAAATTAATTTTAATTGTGCCGTAAAATTCGTTACTTTACTTATAGTGCAATGTTTTTATTTAAATTTGGTTTGCTAAGCACGCATCCGGTAACATAGTTTTCAGTATGTTTTTTACGATATATACTACGATATCTCAAAATCCATTAAAGCGACTTGTGTTCCACACAGAGACCATATTTTTTTAATTTTTCGAAACAAATTTAAGCCTCAAACTTTGATCGATATGCATAATGTGTTAACGTGGTCCAATGTGACTCAAATTTTCTCAATTTTTTTTGTAGACTAAATGTAAACGAATTTCGATTGGCGCTCCTTGAAATGCGACATTTTAAAATCAAGCAGCTAAACCAGTATTTGTGTTATAACGATGTTGTTTTTTTTAGAAATTTTAAAGGGTTTTTATTAAAAAAAATTATTAAAGAAAATTTGAAAAGCATTTGAAATTGTTCAAAATATAAATCAAAGTGAATTGGAAATACATAATTTAGTTTAAATAAGACCTGGGCGATGTCAGGTATATTTTTAAATTTTCCAATTGTATATTTTTTCTTTATCATCATTTCTTTCAGACTACAATCACGCTTGCTCGAAAAATTTACAATTTTTTTAATACAAGACATGAAGTATAGCCCCCGATCTTAAAAAAAGTCAAATATATGAAAAAGGGGGAAAAATAGTGAATAATTTGTTAAAATAATTCAAATTAGTGGCAGCCTGGGTTTACGACATACATAGTATCAAAATGGTTTTCAAAATGTGTGTTTTCTCGAGCATTTTAACACTGTTTTTAAATAACTTATATTAAATTTCGCATGATTATATAAAGCATCATATTAATTTTAATCGGGTTATTAGAAGTTGAAACTTTTTTACTTTTTTTTACATTTATCAAGTTTTAGCTACCCTAGACGTATATTAGCACATAAAAATATAAAGTAACGCAATTTTATTTTTCGCGGTTTTCAAAAAGTTTTCCACATAATCCTTTTTTTATTTAATTAAAATAAAAATTAATATTTAGCTAAAAATTTAACGTAATTAGACAATAACGATGCATATCCAACTTAAAGTACACAAACGTTTTCAAATTTGACGTGTTTCGCGGATTGTGATCAAAGAGATTAAAGCGTTGTTTCGCGATATATACATCAAAATTCGCAAAATAATGAACACAATAAGTAAAAAATTAAAAAATGCATTTTAAGTATTTCTATTATGAATACATGATTGCCCATTTACGTACATGATTGCCCATTACGTGTAGGTACAAATTTAGCAAACAAAAAAAAAAAAAAAAAAAAAAAAGCTGTTACTCTAGTGTGCAAAAAAAAATATATATAATCAAAATAAAAAATCGAAAAGCCCCCCCCGAAACAAATTCCTAGCTACGTGCCTGCACTGAGAGAACTATCTGCATGATCTTAATGAATTATTGCATTGAAGCAATGAAGTTCCACTGGAACTCTTCCCTTGAAACTTTTCGTTAAACTAATGCAAGTTTTAATAAAATTGTGTGAAAAATACCATTTAATTTGTTAAAAAAAATGCATTCAGTCAATATAAAAAGTAAGAAGCTTTTCATTATTTTTAAGAAATTTTTTGTTTAGCTTATGAAGAAAATTTTCTTAAGTTTACTGAAAATTTTCATTAATTTTCATTCAACAAAATTCTCTTTGTAGGCACATATTAAAATAATTAAAAATTATATACTTTTTATTGCTTTTAAATTAGTTCTCCCAACTTAATATAAATTAGATTTTGTTGCCAATTTGTTAATAAAAATTATAAAAATTCATAATTTCTTTGCATTTAAAACAAATTATCATTTTATGTTGTATTCAAATTTTTTGTTGTTTAACTTAATAATTTTCAATGCTTTAACTCAATAATTTTGTTTATAATACCACATTTATACAATAACCAAAAACTAGTAGTTTTTGAAACCTTCTAGTTTTTGATTTTAGATTTATATGGAATTTGACAAGAAGTAGTTTTAAAAGCCACTAGTGTTTGGCTGTTGTATAAATGTTGTATAAAATTAATATTAATCAGAAAACTTTCTTTTTATAATGCATAAATAACATCGAAAGACCAATAAACCTTGACATACAAACCTTTTCGTTAGTTAGGTTCTTTATTAAAAATATTTACTGAAAAAAAAAAGAAATAAAGAAGAAACTCATCCATCTTATATAGGCCTTTGAGAGCATGACAAGAAAATCATCATTGTCATCATTATCATCTCTTGACTACATTAAAGTAGTTTGTTATGTGAACGATAATAACTAGATGGTGACATTTTATATAAAAAAAAACAAATTCAATGAAATGATACACTTTTTATAAGCAAAAAATAAAACAACATTCTTTGAAACGAGGCAAAAATTATGAGGATACGTTTTTTTATGAAACTACATTTAGAAACATTTGAAAACAGATACTTCGTATCAAGTAAATAGTACGTATCAAGTTAAAGTCTGTAGTAAAAGTTAATATATTGTTATTAAATGATTGAAACGAATGCGAAATTGCTTTAGCTGTTTAAATAAAATTAGCAAAATATAACTTAATTTTTGATTTTAACGCACTAACAGAGTACTTATTTGATGGCTTGAAAATATATAATAAAACTGTTAACGATTTCATTATATAAGAATTTTCGAATTTGAGGGCCTGTAACTCGGAAAATTGTCTGTTAGTGGTTATTGGCAACTAAAGTTGAAGAATTGAAAAAATTTTAAATTTGGAATTTTAGCATATCTTAAAAGTTTTTAGTTGGTCAATTTATGATGCAGCCACCGATATTTTAGTTTGTAGCAACAGAAAATCGGTCAATACAATTCCATTCCGGTTAGAGCAATAAATTTAAAAAATTTTAACGAAATAAAATAAATTCGAAAATAAATCCGATGATTTATAAACACGGCTAATATTTAAGTCCTCCATATAACTACAAAAAAAAATATAAAAGTTCCAATGGAAGAGAGCAAAATAATTTTTTTTAAGAATATTTGGCAACTCTGTTCCACTTATATTTTTTAAAAGTATTGATTTAAAAATGCATCAATGTGTCCAATGTGGGTTAATAAGCTGCCATTTTGCACTTAGCGCGGATAAGCTTCTTTAATGTACCAACGAATTTCTTAATATTACAAAATAACAACTCATCCTTTTTTATACTTAAACGAGCTTAAAAGCCCGATACTTCGTTACCGGTTGTTTTATATATCGGAATATATTACAATGGAAAATTAATTATTTTTTAAGGAATTTGTTTCAATAAATTAGTTTATTCTTTTTAAGGCGATATATTTGTGATTTCAAGTTTCAGATTTCTAACTAACTGGAATGCCAAAGGATATTTAAGGTAGAATTTCTTTCTTTTAAATCCCATTTGTACCAAATTTTATCAAAATCAAAAAGATATATTCAGTAAATTAGCCCATACCTTAAAAAAAATATTTTAAATTTCAGACTTTGTGCCTTAAAATTAAAACGTAAAAATTTTTCTGTAAGCATTTTTTATCCCCAGTTTTGGCGGATGCCTGCAACGGTCTACTAAGTTCCAAATTATAAGTTACTAGATTCAGCGGTTTATGCTGTGTGCATTTACAAACCAAATTTCAAAATCATTACTTTAGCAGCTTTTAGGAACAGCCATTTCCCCAAATAAACTCACATTTTACGCCATTTTTTTCAAAAGTTCCAAAATATAACGTATCAGTGAATTAGGCCATACAACAGTGAAAAAATATTTCAAACTTCAGTTTCTTACTAAAAGGGTATAGCAATGCCGTCAGTGGAAATACTTTTCATTCCTACTAGTAGGAATTTCTAAAAATCACGTCTAAGGGGAGGAAAGAACAATCTTATGAAATTTTATTTTTTCGCCAAAAACCATATTTAAAGATCCCCCCTTAAGCGGTTTACTAAGGGATAGATGAACATACTTTAACTCTCTGTTTACCAAGATCGTGGACATTAAGAGGTTTGGACAGGCCCCCAAGGAGGGACTTTTACCATGTTTGCCCTTCCCTTTAAAAATTTCCTAAAACAAGCTCTGTACAGTGTTAAGTACCCACATACCGAATTTGCGAAACCAATATCTACTTGTGATATGGTACCCACATATCAAATTTCAAGTTCCTCGCTTTAGTGGTTTAGATAGGCCGCCAAGGGGGAGACTTTCCGGTACAGCCCTCCCCATGGGAATTTCCAAAAATACCGTCAATACAGATATCTACTCGAAGTAAGTACAAAATGTCAAGTTCCCCGCTTTAGTGGTTTGCCCAGGCCGCCAAGGGGAGACTTTTCCCCCTTGTGTCCCATATTTTACCGCGTTTCTGGGCTAAATTTCAGAAAGTACCATACTAGGGAGTTGGTTTATATCAGAAAGGAACTCTATTGCAAATTTCAGCTTTCTATCCCAAATGGTTTAGTGAGGCCGCCAAGGGGGAGACTTTTCCCTTATTTCCCCTCCCCGTAGAAATTTCCAAGAATAGCTGCAGCGATAAAGACTGGACAATATTGAGAGAGTCAGTTAATAACGTTACTTTTTTTTAAGTTTTTTAATATCGACACAATTCAATTCCTTGATATGACGATTTCCCCTAATAGTATGCAACAATTTTATGTTATTATTATATTTTATTAAAATATTTTTAGCTTCAAAAAAACTCATTATTTTTAAATTATATCATTTAATAAATTAAAGCTTTGACATTTCTTACGCACCACCGCATGGCTTGCTTTTACAATATGTTTTGTATGTATTAACTACATAAAAATATATATAAATAGTATTTATATATTACATACAAATATACTACTACTTGATGTGCTGTGCTCTGGAAAACTTATGATTACAATGACCTTAATTAGCCCCGGCATACCCAGCAAAAAATTGAAAATGATTATTTATTACAATTATCATTGAGTTGATATTTAAAGCAAACGCATGTTCTTTCTTGATAGTCTAAAATGGGCATTTACATCATCATTGAAATGCAGTTCAAACTAGATTTCGAAATCTAGTTCGTGTGTTATTTTATACACTACCATATGCTTGAAATCTAGTTTAATCTGGATTTCGATGATAAATGTAAATGCAGCTTAAAACCGATAAGTATGTACGTACTATTAGCACGCACAGAGAAAAATTAAGCTATTTGTCAACTAAAATTCGGTTACTACAACTCAAGTTAGGTTATTACGAAATTCGGTCGGTTGGCACAACTTAACGTCAGCTTCCACAACAATGTTCGATTAATTCAACTGAATTTCAGTTGCACTACCCACAATATTCAGAAATATAACGTAAATATCATTGTACTAACTGAATTTATAAGTTGTTACCATTAAAATACACTTTTCAATTCAGTTGGCACTTTATTTCTCTGTGTGCATATTATCCTTTTTTTTCAAGTACTTTTTTAATTAAAAAAAAAAAAATGTTGATGCATTTCATATTTTGATTTAAGCAAAATCATTTTGAAAATCTTGCTGAACCGAAAAAAGTACAAGATTCCGTTCCGACTCTGAGAGAATTGTCTGCATATTATTAATGAATTTTTGCATTAGATCTATGAATTGCCACTTTTTACTAAATTAATGTAGTTTTCCATAAAATTTTATGAAAAACTTAATTTTATTTATTAACAAATTTCATACGACTGAAGAAAAAGTTTCATTTCATTTCAATGTACAGCTAACAAAACTTTCCTATTGTGGAAAAAAGTAAAAAACAAATTTAAAAATAAGATCATAATAAAAAAAAAATTATGCTTGTTATTATGAAGATGAAGATGACCAGCGTTATACTGGTATATTTGAAAATAGTTTGGAAAAGAAAGGCATGTGTAATTTGTACCCAGAAAACTTCGGTAATGGGTGCGATTAAGTAATACATTACCTTGTAATGTATACGCCTTACCTGTATCATTATTTTCCAACAAAAATGAATGAGTTTCCGATAATGGGTTACATAATGCATTACTTTTCAATGCATACAACTTGCCTTCATTGGTAGTGAGTTGCCAATAGGTGGTAACATAATTCATTACAATGTAATGCATACTCCTTACCTTCAACATTATTTTGAAACATAAAGTATAGAGTTACCAATAATTTTAAACGCATGGGTTACTTTGTAATGATACTTCATTGCCTTTTACATTATTTCG
This sequence comes from Delia radicum, assembly GCA_021234595.1. NCBI lineage: Eukaryota > Metazoa > Arthropoda > Insecta > Diptera > Anthomyiidae > Delia > Delia radicum. The sequence goes on from CM037853.1 coordinate 241,658,191, forward strand.
AAACATAAAATAATGACTTAACAATCATCAATTACATGAAATATAAACGAAAATTAATAATTAAAATATATTTTTAAAAAATTATTTATAGACACATTAATTAATGATTTTTCGTAAGCATGAGTGTAAGGTGTATATTTTTAACATCACAACCGAAAACTCGAAACACAACAATTCATTGACATTTTAAGCAACCCATTATTATATGTGACGATAGCTCAGTTGGTAGAGTTCTTGCCTATCGACCAGAGACACCAGGTTCGGTATCCATTTTTTACTCCCTACTAGGTAATGAGTCCACCCATTACTTTTAGTTTTATCGCCTGTAAAATTCAGCAGTGAAGTAAGGTTTATTGTAGTGCGTGAAGCCTTATGTCTATACATTAATTTACCCATTATTTGATAATGTGTGGTTTTGCTGGGTAATCGAGAGATCAAGTCATCGTTCCGCTGCATATTTTTAAACAAAATTTTACAGATATAAAGGACTACACTAAAAATACTATGTATGTAAAGACCACTGCAAATGATTTAAAAAGATATTAAATTTCGCTTGAACAAGGACGACTTACATTTCATGAAATTCAAATAACATTGTTTTTTGTAGTAAGAAATTGACTAAATTTAGTAAAAAATTGACTAACGTTTATTGTTTTTTTTTTTTTTTTTTTTAATAAAAACAAAAAAACTGATCAAATGAATGGGAATCCAAAGTACAGTTATTTGATATGGTTTGTTTTTTTTTAATGAGCTACAAATGTAGTCGAAACTTAATTTTTTTTTTGAGAAATGACTGCTTTTTCATTTTAAAATAAAGATTCTAGAGTTGTCAAGTATTCGACCTATTTAACAAACCGGGTTTCGAATACTTAAAACCACGTATTTTTTAAAACCCGGTTTTCGGTTTTTTAACTTAAAACCGGTTCGAATAACCGGGTTTTCCGGTTCTTATAAATCACTTTGTATTTCTGATATCTGAGGGAATTATTTTTCATCAGTGCAATAAAGTTTCACTAGAGCAAGTCCATTGAAACTTTTCCTTAAGTTATTGCAAGTTTTCATTAAAATTTCTTTTAATTTATTAAAAGAGCTTTCATTAAAAAACTAGTTTCATAAAAAGTATAAAGCTTTTCATAATTTTTAAGACATTTTTCGTTCACTTTGTGAAGAAAAGTTTCATTAGTTTAATGAATATTTTCATTAATTTGCGTTCAATTACTAACATTTTAAATGTTGCCTTGCAATTGATGGCTTAAAATCTAAGTTAATTAAATCTACACGAAAGCGATAGTACTAGACCCTTTCGCGTAATCTTGTTTTGAAAAAAAAGAGTTGCTCTCACCCTCTATTAGCCCCTTGTGCCTGCAAACAGGAAACGTGCCGTTTTTAACGAGTTAAATTGAAAAAATGTTTGCTCAAATCATAGCAAATATGTAGAAAACTTTCAGCAGCAACATTTCAAAAAGTAAATTTATCAATTTAAAGTCGCGCATTTCCTATTTGCATATTTTTATATTTTTTTCTCAGTAAGTGAGGCTATTGCAATCTCTTTATATTCTAAACTGTTTGGTAAAAAACACTTTAACTCCCAACATCTTTACTAAAGCAACTAAAATTACAAAATTCTGAACAAAAAGTTTGTAAGCTCAAAATAAGAAACAAGTGCACAAATGATAAAAAGCTAAAAAAAACGAAACAAAGCTAATTTGTATTCACAGGATTTTATACTTGCTAGCATTTAAAAAAAAAAACCGGTTTATCGAATATTTCGGAAACCGGTTTTGACAACTCTAAAAGGTTTTGTATTATTACTCAAACAACTACAAATATTTACAGCAGAAGTTCCCTGAGTGAATGCCCAAAAAGAGTCTGTAAAAAGGCCAGAATTAATTTTTGGAAATAAATATTTGGCAACGCTTGTGAAATGATCAAGATCTATAAAATATTTGCCTTCAATTTTTGTAAAACTCTTCGTCGTATTGAACTTCATAAATATGATTAGCAATTTATGTCAAATGATTTTTGAAACATTTTCATTAAATCAACTTATTTCCTTGAATGTAGATTGGTAATGCAAATATAATCTAAGTACAGTAGGTTTGGTCAATTTGTTTTGTAGCCAAATTGTTAAATAGGTTATAATTTTTCCGAATAAAATTTTTTTAAATTAGCAAAATTGTTTGCTCATTTAAGCACTCGGTTTTGAAAAATTAGTAAAATGTTTTGCTCAAATCAGCAACAAAAATTAGTAATAATTTCCGTTTTTTGTATAATAAGAATATCAAAAATTAGTACAAAAATAGTAAAGTTAAATTGAAAACGTTTACAGGCTTTTTTGCCTGATTGTAACATATGACATACATTATGATATTTTTCTAAAACTCATATGACTATGAAAATTTTTGCTGGGTAACATAGTATAGGGGAAACTAAACGCACTTGATGCAGCAGGGGTAATTAGAAATGTACAAGAGTTTGTCTGTTAATAAAAGATTATTGACACTCTTATTTGCAGAGTAAATCTAACGTTCTTCCACTATAAGGAAATTGTCCTTTTATAAGAAACTTTACTGTTTAAGAAGATTTTGAAAAAATATACATAAGCCGTGAGTATTATAATATTAGAAATAAAATCACCATCACTTTCACAGGATAAAAGTAGTATGTGAAAATAAAAAAAAAAAGTGAATATATATATATAAATATATATAAATATATATAAATTTCATAATAAAAACCAACACGTACCATATTTCATGATTTGTAGTCTAGACTAAGAAACCATAATAAATTAAAATTCTACAAAAGAAAAGTGAACAGAAACTGATTTGAAATTTTATGGTTTTCTATATTCCCTTATGGTCATACCATACTATAGATTAAAGCGTAGCTAGTGTCTTGACAAATCACAATTTAATACGTAGAAGAAAAAAAGTTAATCAAATTTTAATTTTGTTAAATAATTTTCTCACTAATGACTTTATATTTACACTAATAAAAAGTTAATTTAAAATAAGTACAAAACAACAATTTTTCGTTTGAATGTCTAGCTCGAACCCATTTTTCGCACTTTACGAGCGAATAGAAAGCAGTTTTCATTGTTTTTGCACAAAATTCGATAGTAAAAGTCTTATTGTAGCCGTGTATAAAAATGGTTAAATTTTGCATTTAAATGTGATAAAATTTATCTAATTTTTAATATTTCTTTTTGTTATTTGTAGATATTCTAAGGAATTATTTGATATCGCAAATAATTCATTCGAATTATATTCGTTTCTTTTGTTGCTTCTCAGTATTTTCGAAAAATTCGCGATCAAAAACTAATAAAATTTTTTATAACTATTTCTTCTTCATTCATGTAGTTTTATGTCGTATTATGAAAAACGCCCTTTAAAAAGTTCTCTCTTTTTAAGAAAATTACTTTAAAATATTACAAAAAAGTTTAAAATTGTAAAAAGCTTTTAAACTACCTTAAATATTAAAATATTTTTCTAGGTGTAACAAAAGAAAATTTTTCCATCTTTAACCGTATACTATATGAAATACCGGCATCATAGTATAATGTATAGTATAAAAAAGTATGATGAAAAACAATTAGTATAATGTCAATCACATGAAAAAATCTTTTTCTATCTTTCTTTCAAAAGGGATTATATTTTGTATGCGTAACAATTGTTCGGTTGCTGTGACCGAATTTCTCGGTTGTGATAACAATAATTCGACTGAAGAAAGAGAAATTCCGACGCGACAATAGAATTTTGATTAGCTCAACAGAAATTGAATGATAGCTACCAAAAACAAAATTCGATAGCTAAAACCAAACCATTCGATTGGCTGCAAATATGGTTGCTACGATCGAGTCTTTTTTATGGGTTAATGTAAATTTCTTTTTAATATTCAATTATAAAATAATTGATAGGATATAGGGCGCAACTGGTAAAAACTCAAAAATTTAATTTAAAATGCAAGCAGTTTTTAAACCCTTACCATATGGCAACAAATATAAAAATGTTAAAGCAATTTTAAAAACAACTCTTAAGTTTAATAACTCCAAAAGTGTATAAAATGTTTATAAAATTATGAAAATCGACAAAAATATTTATGTTTTTAAATTTATTTTCATTTTGTTCAATACAACGTTTTAGTATCGTTTAAATCTTCTGTATGGGATAATATATGTTTCGCAATTTATGTTGTTGTGATCCATGTTGAAAAATTGTGCAAACTATATAAGAAGGGTTAAGCGCAAAAATTTGGAAACCCATAAAAAATAAGAAAATATATCAACGATCCACTTTAGAGAACAAACAAGATACCAAAGATTATAAAAATTTAATTTTTAATTTTTCTTTTTATTAATTTTTTTTTTAATGGAATCAATTAGGTTTATTAATTCATACCGTTTGCAAAAATCCGACTTGGCACATTCATGTAGGAACATTGGAAAAAACGAAAGATCCACTTTAGCAATCATTCCCTTTCAATATGCAAGCTAATGTGTAATAATGTAGGAAACAGCTTTTGCTTATTTTGAGTGGTCCATTTTGAAGAGTGGTTCGTGGTTTACCTCTATACGTTAGCAAAATTCAAAATACTATATATAATAAAACAACATGAAATTTTTCGAACAGTCATGATTATCGACATTACCCAATGCTCCCCAATTAAATTATTTTTATAAAAGTTCTTTAGTAGATTCCATTTTAGTGCTTATGTAGTTTAAAAGGATTTGTGTTTTCTTAAGAATACTCTTGTTCACTATGTAGCAAAAAAGCTTATCAAATATTCTACTTAATTGTTTTTTTTAAAGACTATAGAATAGTGCCATTGGCACCACTGAACTGCAACCTTTCCAAATTCTTAAAAAAAATAATTAACCCATTTTACACTACCATTGCTTTAAAGTAACACCTACTTTTAAGGTCCGATAGTTTGCGATAGGAGTGCGGAATTGAGGTCTAAACTTCACAAATAACACCATTCAACGAAATAAGAAACATTTGATGCATCGGCGTTGCGACCTACCATTTATAAATGACATTAGGACACAGAATTTCAATGTTAGGTTTAATTAAAGAAATATTTGCAAAAAAATTTTTGTAGAAAGTTTAAAATTTTTTATAAACTTTTTGAAAAAAAAAACTATTCCATCCTTCACCCACTCTCAATTAATTGATATGTTTTTAAATGCTCAAAGTCCATACTTTGAAGTATATATTAAAAGTTATTCGTAGTTAATTCAGGTATATGAATTAATAAGAAATGTTAGCGAAATAATATTTATTTTTGTGTTAAAGTTAAATTAGGGGATATTTCAAAACCCGGAGCTAATATTAGAATTTGGTGTTCATATTCGTGATAAAAAAATCTATGAGAATGGATAAGTCGCATGTCCGATTCATTTTAAGTGTTTAACTGTGTAATTAAAGAAAGTTTACAAATTATTGTTCCAGGGTTGCCATATGAACATTTTTGACATTGATTTATAGCTCTTTTTTGAAAAAATATAAATTTATAGAAAGAAGATTTATATGCTGGTTGGGCTAGGGACGTATGGACAAAATGTTTTAAAAAGTAAAATTTGTTGTGCACTATGCACTTTTATGTTAAATTAAAAGATCGGATTAAGAACTTTCCTAACTTGTTAAAACTTTAATATGCTGAAAATGAATCTATTTTTTTTTAATGCGCAAATGAAGCTATTTTCTTGCAAGAATCAAAACAATTTTAAAAAAGATACGCCAGTGTTGCCACATTTCACTTTTGAGAAACTGGCTAAAAACACCAATATTTTTAATAAATTCTCAAAAATCGTACAGTCCAATAGATAAAATTGTGTAATAACAGTTTGATAAATATCAGTTTTAGCAACAAATAAAAATTATAATTTGAAAATAATCCTAACCCGTTAAGTACATACGATTGACGCTTCGTTTGAATTTAAATTGCGAATACCACCGCTAGAGGTGGTATTCGCAATTTAAAGTTCTGAGACACAATAACATCTTCCTATCATATTTTGTCAATAAATTCTCACAGGATCGATAAGTGGTATAAAATGGGTTAATTGCCATTGTTAGCAACTACAAAAGAAAATATTAAGTTGTATACATGTTGGCAAATACTAACCCTAAAATACCGATAACAATTCTATACCGTTTCAAGGAACTATTTTTAACCTTAAAATAACGCTAACGAAATAACTTAGAATACCGATAGCCTTAAAATACCCTAACGAAATAATTCTAAAAAGCCGATAACCTTAAAATATACTAACGATATAAATATTTTTTTACAAACATACATATAGTTCATTTCATGAAAGAACATATTTTTAACCTCTGACTTTCTTCACATTGTGAACAAATTACGTAAAAGAACGTTAACCCCAAAATACGGTAATGAAGTAACTTGAAATAATATTAACCCTAAAATAACCTAACGAAATAACTTAAAATACCGTTTACCTTAAAATAACGAAACTACACAGAAAAAACTAAAAACGGAGTTCAATTAAAAAAATTTATTGAATCAATTAATATTTTATTGATTTTGCACCTACCACGGCAATGATAATATTATTTAAAACTTTTATTGAAAATTAAAAAAGGAAAAAAGTTATAAATGACTTATACAAAACAAAATATGATACTCACAAGAAAAGTGTGTGAACAATACGTTGGTATGTGTGGTTTTGTTAACGCTGCCTCTGTTTGTATGTTTGTGTCCGTGCTTGTTTTGTTTGAAAACTTTAAATGCATTTGGTATTTTGTACTTAAATTTTTCTATTTTAGCATACAGTGAATGAGAAAATAATTTGAGAATTACGTCTAAGTAAAAATATATATTTATATATTTAAAAGTCGATTAAAATATTAATTGATCCAATTAAATATTTGTTTAGAAACAAATATAATTCAAATCAAATCTTTAATTAGATATTTTAGGTAGATAATTTTTCTGTGTATATAACTTATAATATTGTTAACCTTAAAATACCCTAACGAAATATTCACAAAATACCATTACAAAATACAGATAACCGATTCAAATGGTTGGCAACCCTGGTTTTATGTAAAACTACTACTTAATTTAAGTCGGATAATTGCCGCTCTACTGTACGTTTTTATTTTTTATCTTTTAATTTTACTAATGGATTTTAAATACGGCAAATAATGCATACACATTCATATTTTATAATATATACATATTACCTTTTTATTATTACAAAAGATGTCTACGCTTAATTTTATATTTATAAATATGAATTTCTATTGATAAAATTAAAAAAAAAACGGAAATAAAAATAAAAATATTTAATCATTTTAATTGCAAAACGTGATGAGGGTTTTATAATATAACATTAACACTAGTTTACAGCGATTTTGATCCACGATATTTGGCATTTAATTGTTCATACAATCTATTTATTTTTTTAATTTATTAATATTCATACAATTACAAATTATTAGTGTGCCCCGGTAGGCTAGTTGGTAGCGTGCTGGCTTATCAGTGCGGGGGTCGTGGGTTCGATTCCCACCAGAGGCACTGGTCTGTTTTCGCTACAACGCGCCGAAGGCCATAGTAGCTAGTGCTCGGTTAGGGAAATAGTATATAATTTGTAATTATATAATTATTAATTAATAAAAAAAAAAAAAAAAAAAAAAATTACAAATTACAAATTACCTTAACCGAGCACTAGCTACTATGGCCTTCGGCGCGTTGTAGCGAAAACAGACCAGCGCCTCTGGTGGGAATCGAACCCACGACCCCCGCACAGATAGTGCGGTATAATTTATGTTCGTAACGGTATAATTTATGTTCTTTATTTTGATTACGGTTAATGTTTTTGAAAAATAACTGTTATTGTACTTGAATCTATAACGGGTGTAAATTTTAATTGGAATTTTAACGATTATGGGTCGTATCGGTTACGGTATCCCTTCTTGACTATAACAAAGTTAATTTAGTAATTTTTATTACTTGAACCTACACAAATCTTGAAATTGTCTAACTAACTGTCTTATGCTGGAGTAAAGTTGTTTGAGTTTTTTAAACTTTAAATTGCTATGTCAAATCGCGCATTAGACTGAAAACTATTTTAAAAACGGTGTTACCCTTTTGGATAAGCGTTTATTTTACAGTTTCAACAACATTTAAATTTCATTGCAGATTGTGCATAAACTTTGATTAAAAAACAATGTTAGTTATTTTACATTGTACAGTCAGTCTATATATTCTTGAAATAATATACGACATGTTTAGTTTACAATGTTAGTACAACAAGTATCTGTTGTACAATACTATGTATCGACTTTATCACTTCTTCTTTGACAGCGTTGTTACAATGTACATACACTGCGTTGCATAACTATAATTACAAATGGGTTTTCTATTTTTTCTTATATTACAAACATTTTTTTTTTAAATTTTAACTGTTTTTCAGAGTGTAATAACTGATCACTTATTGTGTAAAATATAAGAGATTACTTAATTGATTTAAGAGAAAAATTATGTAATAAAGTAGACAACTAATGAAAAATTAAAGAATTATTTTTGTTTTTTTATGCAATTTTAATCAATTACAATAAAATGGAGGGTGGTGAAATTTGTTGAAAATAGCAACGAAGAAGAATTCACTTTTCAACAAGACAATGGCTCAGTACATGTTAATCGTCGATAAAATGGCTATCATTAAAAAAATAAGAATATTGGAATGCACCGCATGTTCTCCGGATCAAAACCCCATTGAGAATATTTTGTTAGTATTAACCCTTCGAGTTTACGTTGCTCAAAAATGTAAAACATCTAAAATATAAAAAACATTTTCAAAAAAGACTAAATACGATATTAATACCAAAAGAACTAAAACTTTTGTAAAATAAACAAATTTTCTTTCATTTTACTAAAGTTTGCTTGGCATTTTTTCGTATTTTTCTACATGGATTGTTATGAGTATATATGGGTACATTTTCACAAAAATTTTATGAATTGAATATTAAGTTTAAATTGTGCTCTATTGAATATTTCATTGTCTTTAATATTACCATTTAATATCGACTTTATTGTATTGTACAAAGAACCCACATTTGTATTCTTATACATTAGAGTGGGCAGAACTTGAAAACTGTTTGATTCTGAAGTTGTACTACTACCGAAAGGTTAAATGTAAAAATCGGTTAATTTCTTTCGTTGTAGTCCTGTCTTCAAGTGAAATTTCACTGCCATCATTTACCAGAAACGGCAAATATTATCCGATTTTCAAAAATAAAATTTAGAGTATTTTTCATAACTTTTCTGGCAGTGGTTAAACATCAGAATTCAATATTTTTCAAGTTCGACTCTGTCTATATGTATTTGCACCGCATGTTTTTTGTTTTGTTGTTAGTGCAACTACTAATACATTCTTATGTACACATTTACTTATTCCCATTTACTTATTCCCATTTATAAACCATCTAAACATGTGTTGAGTTTATTACCGTAATATCAGCATAACACTATGTATGTAATTGCAGCAGCGATAGAAATAGCATCATAAAAGAGTAACTCATTATGAGTATTACAAATTTGATGTGAAATAAAAAAATATGGTTATTCCAACTTTTAACGAATTAAGATAGGTAAACGAAATTAATATCGGATACTGGTACAAAGGTTTCTTAAAATAACGATTGCGGTTATTTCAGTTAGTTAAACGTTTAAATTGGAATTGATTAACGGTTTATTTTAAAGAAAGACAACTAAGACGAATATCGTTTACGGATTTCGTAACGGTATAAATTATGTTCTTTATATTGATTACGGTTAATGTTTTTGAAAAATAACTGTTATTGTACTTGAATCGATAACGGGTGTAAATTTTAATTGGAATTTTAACGATTATGGGTCGTATCGGTTACGGTATCCCTTCTTGACTATAACAAAGTTAATTTAGTAATTTTTATTACTTGAACCTACACAAATCTTGAAATTGTCTAACTAACTGTCTTATGCTGGAGCAAAGTTGTTTGAGTTTTTTTAAACTTTAAATTGCTATGTCAAATCGCGCATTAGACTGAAAACTATTTTAAAAACGGTATTACACTTTTGGATAAGCGTTTATATTACAGTTTCAACAACATTTAAATTTCATTGCAGATTGTGCATAAACTTTGATTAAAAAACAATGTTAGTTATTTTACATTGTACAGTCAGTCTATATCTTCTTGAAATAATATACGACATGTATAGTTTACAATGTTAGTACAACAAGTATCTGTGGTACAATACTATGTATCGACTTTATCACTTCTTCTTTGACAGCATTGTTGCAATGTACATACACTGCGTTGCATAATTATAATTAAAAATGGTTTTTGCTATTTTTTCTTATATTACAAACATTCTTTTTTTTAAATTTTAACTGTTTTTCAGAGTGTAATAACTGATTTCTTATTGTGTGTAATTTAAGAGATTGCTTAATTGATTTAAGAGAAAAATTATGTAATAAGGTAAACAAATAATGAAAAATTAAAGAATTATTTTAGTTTTTTTCATACATTTTTCAACAAGACAATGGCTCAGTACATGTAAATAGTCGATGGAATGGCTATCATCAAAAAATATAAGAGTATTGGAATGCACCGCATGTTCTCCGGATCAAAACCGCATTGAGAATATTTTGGGAGTATTAACCCTTCGAGTTATTGATGCGTGGAGATCTATAAAAAAAGAACTTCAAATAAATCTCGTAGGCAGTAATCTAATCCAATTTTCGAGTTGATTTAAAATAAAGCTGCCCACACCCATTATTAAAACTGCTGCTTTAAAATATTTTTCTTACATTTTTGTAAATTTTGATATACATATTATGTTAAGTGTCTTTATACACTTAGAATACTCTGTAGCTAATGACCACTGCAAATGTAGTTAAAAACAAATGAAATTTTACTTAAAGAAAGGACGACTTACATTTCAGTAAATTCAACTAACATTGTCATTTGGTTTTTAATGTTCAAAAAATAACTAACAATTGTAGTAAACATGAACCACATGTTAGTAAAAAATGAAACAAGCATTTAATTTTTTTATTTTTTTTTAAATAACAAAAAACTACTGTAAAAAATGAATGTTAAATCATTAAACAGTCATTTGATGTGGTTTGTTTTTTTAAATAAACTACAAGGTTAGTAAAAAATTTAATTTGTTTTACAAATGATTGACATTTACATTAAAAATAAAGAAACTGTATTACAACCCAAAAAACTACATATTTTTAAGGCAGATGTTCCCTGAGTGTAGTTATGAAACACTAATTGATTTTGTTAATCCAATTTGTAAATATTGTAAATTTCCCATTGATTTTACATTAAAGCCGATTAAACTCTTCTAATTTTTTTAACTTACGAAATTTAGCGAATTTAGTGCAACGTAGTGTATAAGATATTGCCGTTGGTGGGTATATTAACAAGAGTATATTTAGAATATTACATAAATATGTGTCTTCTTTTTTTTATTATTTATTTTTCACTGACTATTGTTATCCCTAAGATACCGTTACTGATATAACTAAAATAACGTTTCCCTTAAAATACCGTTAACGAAATAACTGAAAACCCGTTCCTTATAATTCCATTACCGAAATTACTGAGATACCGCTACCGTTAAAATATCTTTACCAAAATAATTCAAAAACCGTTATCACTGAAAATCCATATCCCTAAAATATCGTTACCGAAATAAAAGAAAATCGTGTTACCCTTACCGATAACCGTATTAAATCGGTTACTTTTCATCAAATAAAGTAAATATTTTTTTAATTACAATTTTAAATTTGATTTATCCAGCGGAAATGTTAATTTCAACTTTTCCACTTGAACATTTTTGTGCGGCTATTTTGAAAATCTATATCTATACTGAGGGATATCTTCCCCGTCAGTACTTCTTAATCCAAATTTTTCTTTATGACAAAACAAGATGTTTTGTTTTATTATTTTTGTAGTGTGATGTTATTGTTATTATAGCTGCTCTACTATTTTGCTAGTGTCAAGGAAACTCAATAATATTGTAGAACTCCAACGCATTATTACTACACAATAGCATAACTAGGTTAGAAGTCATGACATATTTATAAAATAATTTTTATTTTTATTAAAAATTCAACATCTTGTAAAAAATAAGAATAACAGAAGAGAAAATCCTAGTAAATTCGTAGAAAAAAATATTACAAAGTTTTAAATACAAGAAAAACTTTTAACAAAATATGTAGAATAACATCTAATGCATATACTAAAATATTAAAATTAAAAGAATAAATAATTACGAAATGCAAAAAAAATGAACCTTATCAATTGAGTGCCAATAATTTAATATTTCAAATTTATTGATTTTTGTATAAAATATCAGGGGAATATATTTCAAAGTAAAAGCAGCGGTTTTACAAAATTTCTATTTGTACCATACATCGTGTATATGTAACAAAATTAAATAAGATAAGAGAAAGAGATGAAAAATGAAATTTCAAGATGAAACACTTTTTTTAGATGTACACAATATTTTTTGTGGTAAAAAAAAAACAATTTTGAGGTGGCAAAAAATTGTGGTGAAAAAATCTTTTGAGGTGAATTTAAAATATTCCATTATATCCAACATACTTTGCTATGAATTTGTGTTAAGATACACCAATTTCTATGGAAAATACCTTTTAAGCCGCTGGGCCGACTCGGCTCATTCTAGAGAATGTACATCAATCTAGTTAGAAATGAGCAGTACCGTTTGCGTTTTACGGCTGTGATCGCCAGATGGACAGTCGCCACTAAATTGTCTTTAATTTCTATAAGGATCTACAATATGTATACTTTATGCGGTCTTATACCAATACTTCGACAAGTAAGAAAGAGAATACATAATTATATATATATACCCTCATCACAGTATGTGAAGTGTATACAAATTACAGTAAGAAGGGTATCAGTTTATATTTATCAATAACATATTAGAGTAAGCCGATAATAAAAAAATTTAAATTGCAGAAAAGGTGTGCATAGAAAAGATATATTATGCTAATTTTAGAATTACTTTAGCATTTTTTAACTATTTTTATCGGAGAATATTTCGGAATATACTATATATCTCTATGAATTAACTTTATTTCTAAACTTTTCACCACACAAACATTCTTAGTTTAATTTGGTTTTGTATTCATTAACATATTTTTACCTTAAAAATTCAACTTAATTTTGAATATTTTATTAGGTGTTAGCAAAATATTTTTGTAAGTCACACCTTAATACAGACAAGATGAACATAATTATGTTAAGAAACCACACTCTTACTTAAATCAATTTTCCTAAGTAATCAAATAAAAAGTAAAATTAATTTTTGGTCCTTTAAACATAATTAACATCATTCAAGTGTAAGGGAAATAAAAATGAAATTCAATAGAAAATTTATTTATAAAATCCAATAATGAAAATTTAAACAAAAAATGTGTAGTAAATATTTTAATGGAAATCTAAATTTAACCTTTTATTATATTATTTATTTAAAGAAACATTAAACAATATTTTTACACCTAAAAGCCTTTGTAGACCATTGAGGTTTTAGTAAAATATGTTAAATTTAATATTCTCAACTTAAAAACTTATAAACTTTTATTAACACTACTCAACAATTTTTAGCTATTTGCAGAACCTGTCTTTGAAATACATATTTTTTAATAGACTTAGGTGCAATGAATCAAAATCTGGCAAAATTTCGTTTTCTCATTTGCAGTTTTAAACATATTTCGGTTTTTATATTTACATCATTGAAGCCAAAAATCGTGAAATTTTTTTTAGGAAAATAACCCCACACAAAATTATCTTTCATTTGAGTATAATCATGTCAGTGGTTGTTCCACTATGTCTTACCGGTATTGCAAGTAAGGAAGTTGAAAGTTTTACATATTTAGTTTTATGCTTATAAATTTAATATATGATAAATTTTATCATTATGCGCAAACTTGACATTCTACTGAACTCATTTTTGTATTAAAATTGCAAATCTGTTGAAAATACCCTGGAATATATAGAAATGAAGCACATTTTTACATAAAAAATGGGGTATGTAGTGCAAATATAAAAACCGCGGTATTTAAAAAACAACAAACGAGATTCCTTTTTCCAGATTTAGACTCAGGGTACCCAAATCAACTAGAAAATTTGTATTTAAATTGGAAACACTTTTAAAATTTAAAGCTCGTCTCTAAATATTTCAGGACATTTTAATGGATTTTTAATTTTAATACAAAAATTTGTTCATTGGAAGGTCTAGTTTATGCACAGCGATAAAAGTTTAATTTGTAGCAAACATAAATCTTATAATGATAAAACTAAAAAGCTAAATTTTCCACTTCCCTGCAGTACCAGTGCACACAGAGAAATAAAGTGCCAAGTGCGAATTTAAAAGTGTATTTTAATGGTAACAACTCATAAATTCAGTTAGTACAACGATATTTACATTAGATTTCTTAATAAATTTAGTTGAATTCACCGCATGTTGTTGTGAAAACTAATGCTAAGTTGTGCCAACCGGATGAAAATCGTAATAATCGAATTTGAGTCGTAGTAACAGAATTTCAGTTGGCAAATAGCTAAATTGTTCTCTGTGTGTACAATATCTATTTTAAAGATATTTTAAAGATAATTTACTTATTTTAAAGATAATTTTGTGTAGATTTATATTGTTTAAAAAAGTTTTATGATTTTGTGGTTCAAATAATTTAGCAAAATATCCACTAAAAAAAAAGTCAGTGAGGTAAGCAACCTTTTGCTGGTAGGAAATAGGTATTTCAAAGCCAGTTTTTTGGCCGTTGAACAGTGTAATTATCTCATACGTGTTCATTATACTATAATGTATCAATCATTTATTTATAGATAATTATAATGTTACTATGTTTTCTTTTATAAACAATGATCCATTAAATAATCATTCACATAAGTTGGTTTTTTTCTGGAAAATTGATTTAATTAAAAATTAACTGATATTTGTTTGAAATGTTTATCATGGTTTCTGCATGCTTAAGCATGCAATAATAACTATTTGATAGAGCGAAAAAAACAAAAACTACGTACATGTTTGACATAAACGTATATAAGTATATATCAGAAATAAATGTTAATCATATTGAAAAATAAATCGTTTTAATGATGGCAATGATGAATTGATATAAACTATAAACCACATTTAACAAAGAGCGTAGCTAAAATATTTTTAACTGTATTATATCCTTGCTTTCAACGCATTTATCTTAGAATTTAGGCCGTGTGACTGTTCTTAAATTTAAATTTACACACAGAGAGAATTCTTCGAACGAGTTTTGATGAATTTTTTTCACTAAATTAATAAAGTTCTCTTTACAATGTGAATGAAGAGTTTCTTAAATTTTATGAAAAAACTTCATAGTTTTAATGGAACCATTTTGTATGAAACTTTTGCATTAGTCGTATGAAATTTTTAAAAAATAATCTGAAAATTTTCACAAAATGTTATGAAAAACTGCATTCATGTAATGAAAAGTTTTAATGGACGATTTCCAATGATAATTCATAATTTTAATGCAAACATTCATTGATATCATGCTGCCGAATCTCACGTTAAAGGGTTAAAAAGTGGGGAGAAAATGTATTTGTTTTTGTATGACAGCATGTCTGAAATTTACGATAACCAGACAAATTTTGATACCCATATTGCCCATGTCCTGGACCTAGAGTGCCCACGTTTTTGATTTATTTAAATATAGAGCAATTCCATATGAAAACGATCAAAATTGGCAAATTTTCGGACGACCCCTCTCCGATTTTAAAATAAATAGTCTCAATCGATTGCCCAGCAAAAAATAATGTACCTACATATTTTTTTTTTTTATAGTGACTGGTTTAGTGGTGGTGTGCACCACTGTCATGTGACAAAATTGAAGAATTCTTCATAATGGACCTCATTGAAAGTTGTTTTAAAAAAAAAAACTACTAAAGCGATCGCAACGAGTGATAGCTCGTTGGAAAGGTATTGAATCAGGCTTTAATTCCTAATTTTTCTTGTTAAATAATTAAAAATAATTCAATTATAAAAAATATAAAAACAATGAGAACAAGGTGGTCTCTTAAATGCTCTTCTCCTGTCCAAACAAGGAGTCGGGGCCCATTTTTTTATTGCTGATTCTTAAAGCAAAAATTATGAGGAATCCAAAAAAAATAAAATTAGCCGGAAAATTTAGGAGCTTCTGTGGAAAATCGGAAAATTTAATTTTCATGGGAAAATTTAATTTTCATGGGAAAAAAGGTAAATTTCTGAGAAAAATTAGGAAAATTTTATTTTTCAATTAAAGCCTGATTCAATACCTTTCCAACGAGCTATCACTCGTTGCGATCGCTTTAGTAGTTTTTTTTAAAACAACTTTCAATGAGGTCCCTTATGAAGAATTCTTCAATTTTGTCACATGACAGTGGTGCACACCACCACTAAACCAGTCACTATAAAAAAAAAAAAAAAATATGTAGGTACATCATTTTTTGCTGGGCAATCGATTGAGACTATTTATTTTAAAATCGGAGAGGGGTCGTCCAAAAGGTGATCGCTTTCATATGGAATTGCTCTATAGGAGAAAAAAATCTTCGAGAAAAGTCTCATAAAAACCGAACGATTACAAATATCATAAAAAGCTCAGACACCGCCTCGATGAAATCAAATCGGCATTACTATATACTGCTTTTAGCTTAATCCAACTACAATTCCTTACACATAAAAAAATATTTCTCTACTTTTTACAATTAAATCGGCTTGTTGAAAATTTAAAAAAAAAATTTTCAAATAAAAATTAATTGAATGAATTATATATTTGCTCAAATTCGAAACTTGCTTCACATTTTTTATATTATCGCTCAAAAGCAAACATCAACACATTTTTGTTGTTTTTTGTAATATTTTTGTTTGGTTGTATTAGTAATAAATATTTTAAATTCATTTCAATTAGATTAGATATTAATTCTTATTCTTATCTTATTCTTTATTAAGTTGAATAATTTAGTTTCAGTTATTTAAATCTGTATATTTATTTATTCTAAAACATTATCATAAAATTGATAATGACAATTTTTAAGAGTAATTTCGTTTAATAAAAATTTAAAATTTTTTTAAACCGTATGAAAATGCAATAAATAAATTAAAATTTATTTTAAACAAAAAAAAAAAAAATTCAACAAACGGTCTAATTTCTGTAAAGAAAAAATCCCAAAAAATGTTTGCCTCTTCAATAGAAAGAAAAAAACTAATTTCTGTGTGAATTTGTTCACATAAGTACAAAAAAAAAACTCTTAACTAAATGAGAATTTTATGCCGGCTTATAAAATTCAATCTGATAAAAAACATTTGGTATGGCAACAAAGGATTTTTTTTTTTTGGGAAGGTATACGATCATTTTTTAATCAAATGAGTTATTATTTAATTGAAAAATAATTCAATTTAAGAGCTATCAATTTCTAATTGAATTAGCAATTTTTGTTGTTGTTGGAATTTCCACAATTAAAGTTATTGAATCGGTGGTTTTCGTAATTAAAATGGGTTTTTATTTTTTGTGTGTTAATAAAGCGCCAGATTTAATGTTGCTCAAAATATTTTGTTGAATAACAAGAATACTTGAAAGCTTTAGACATGTACAACGATATTTACATTCGATTTCTGAAAATGTCGGGTGTTGCAACTAAAATTCTGTTGAATTAACCGAACTTTGTTGTGGAAACTAATAGAAAGTTGTGGCAACTGTCTGAAATTCGTAATAACCGAATGTGAGTCGTTCTAACCGAGTTTCAGTTGGCAAATAGCTAAATTTTTTTCTGTGTGTGGTAACTTTAAAAAAGAACGACATAATCTGAAAATCTGACCCCAATTATTAACCCCCAAACAAGGGATTGCGCAGATAAAAAAATACGCATTCCTTAAATGTTTCTTTTTTACAATATATCTAAAGCTCATTAAGATCTGCGGTTCCGGGAGATATAACCCCTTGTTAATGCAGGTAGTAGTGATACAAATTTACATATTTCAATTAATTCTGATTAAAATTTCACGGCAATCGCTTAAACAGCAGTGAAACGTCATATAAATGATAGCATAACAAATTGATAAGCGCCTTGCTTTCCAATATATATGTATATATAATTGCAGAAAGGCAATTTGTTTAGTTACATTATTTTTTTTAACTATTAATAAAGGTTTCCCCTTAAATGCACTTATAACTGATTGCAAATAATCTAATATTAATTGTGGTAATTATACACAATTTAAGAGAATTACTGGTTATTTTTAAACAAACCTTTAACGAAGTATTGTTATTTGTATACACTCAAAATAATGTGCTGTGATTTAACAGAAATTATAATTTTCAAATAACTTGACATCCCTTAATAAAACTAATACATTCTTAGTTGACGGAATTTCGAAAATTTTCAAGATACTCTCAATGTACAAAAAGGTATAGTTTTCATCGTCGTGTAAGCATAAGGGTTAATATACCTGCAAGTCAGATAGATATTGGCATCAAAATCAATACACTATTTTTTCTTTTAGCAGATTATAAACATTTTACCATATCATCATTTACACTGATTGCAAACGTGTATAGTCTATTGATTTTTATTGGATGTCTGTAGTATTTACAACATACGGATGATAGAGAGTACACTTGTTTAAATTGATTCTGTCTACGTTCACAAAGACATATTTGTAGTACTTTCCTAAAGTGGAAGTAGAAAAAAACGAACTAAAAGGAATTATTTGATTAGAAGAAGAATCTATTGTAAGTGACAAATACCAAAATGTAAACTTTGCATACTTGTGTGATATTAGCAAAAAAAAAAAAAATAAATAAAAAATACAATAGGAAACAATAGGAAGAGCAACACCTATTACTACAATACTAATAAAAACACATGTTTGCTTTATGTGATTTTAGTTTACATAAACAATTGTAGACAGAAAAACCTAAAAAATTAAATGGTACACTAAGAAAATTATGATATCGATGATTTTTCACCTAAAGTCGAGCAAATTTTGAAGAAAACATCAAACGACATTAAAGAAATAATAATTTAAATATTATATTACTACACTCAGAAAATTCTTCCCGTAACTGCATGTTAGTCATTCATGTAGTAAAAGGCAATAGTAATTTTAGTAATTTTACTATGGGAAATAAAATATAACTGTTTTTGACAGTCATTAATTTTTTATTCCAGAAAATTATAAAAAAATTAAAAAATCTCAAAATTATCAAAAGAATGTTTAAGTAGCAACGCAGATAGTCTTATTTCCAATATATAAAACATACAACCCTCTCGATATATTATATATTTTTTAGCTTCTCGGAATCGACGTAAGCAGGTCTAATTAAACAATAACTGATATATGTAATAATATTTTGTTAGTTGTTTTTTATTGTTTTGACAGTTATTTTTACTGATATTGCAGTTATTTATTTATTAGTTGATAATAACTACAATTTTTAAGAATTTTTAAAACAAATGTAGTCATCGCCCTTTTAATTACATTTGTAGTTGTTTTAGGTGTAATTTTTAGTCGTTCTATATTGAGAAAAAAAAGTTTGTGAAAAAATTTTCAATTGCACTTTACTATTTTTGTATTAATTTTTAGTACAATTTTGTATTTAGTAACATTTTTTGCTATTATAGTTTTTCAAACTACTGAATTTTGTACTAATTTTTGTTGCTGATTTTAGCAAAATATTTTACTAATTTTTGAAAACCAGTTGCTAAATTTAGCAAAAATTTTGCTAATTCCAACAAAAATATATATTTTAAGGAAATACAATTTTTTATTACAGACTTAAAATTAAAATATTGTTCATCTTTTAGGAAAAAAGTGTAAAGGATTGAAAAACAATGTCGTTTTATTTTACTTTTTTAATTTTTATTCTGTGAAGTACTATTTTCAGTAGCCATTACAGATTTTTTTTCTTAGTATACCTTCTTAATTCCCTGAGTGTACAAATGCTTTTTCAAAAAATTATATATTTGTTGTTTTTGTTAAAAAATTGCTTAGCCATTTTTTTACACAAATTTAGCCATTTTGGGGAACCAAGTTTCGGCAACACTTTTTTGAAAAATAAAAATACTTGAAAGTTATCAGGCATATTTCATGTAGTTAATGCGTCCTCAAAAACTTTTTCATTGGGTACCCCATCTAACTAAGATTTCTTTGACACAATAAGAAAAAAGAGATAATTTTTGACCCCACTTTTTAACTCCTGAATATGAGATTGGGCAGCTAAAAAAATTATATATCCCTTATTTTGTTCTCCTTAATCATATATCAGAGTTTCACTAAGATTGGAGGGGGCTCATCGGGAGAGTCTCCGTGTTAGTTCGCGACTTATGAAATTTGAATCTTTAATAAAAATATCCAAAATTCGAAGTTTAACAAACCATTTTTTTATTTTATTTAAACCTTGATTTCTGACTTCATCGTTACCCACAAATTTGATAAAAATGTAAAAACGCATTTTTTTAAATTATTTTTAAAGATTTTTTAAAATAGCTTATTTAGAGATAACGATTGCTATTTTTATAATATAATAGTTGTTATTAAAGAAAAGCATAAATTGAATAAATTATAATTTGTGTTTATGTATGAAGCGATTCCTTTCCAGGGCATTTTATGAAAATTGATTATTTTGTTAAAAGTTGAACAAAATTTTAATATTGATGTGAGCAAGATTATTCAAGTTCAAGATCATTTGTTTTGTTGTTAAACAAAAAACCGTGCAATGTTTTTTTATTAACTAAAAAATAATATATTAATATTTTCATCATTTCGGAATAATATCGCTTAAATTTGATTATTCTATAATTATCTTTACTTTTATTTAAAAAATCTTTAACACTTGGCCTGGGGGCAACAAAGAAACATGGAACTTAATTTAAATTATGACTACAATGTTGTAAAGCTTTTAAATTCATAAATACTGTCCACTTGAAAAAACTATTATTTTATGAAATTTGATACATACAGGGTTATTATTTATACTTTGGACCAAAAAAGGCCTTCAAGGAAGTTTACAAAATAACATCTTTTAGATTTTGATTAAATTTGGATATGCGATATAGGGCACTTAATTAAAGAGCAAACGCAATCCACTATCGTCCCAATTATACTTAAAAATAGAACCAGTTTTTGGCGTTTTTTCTCATTTGTTCTAAATAAACTTTATAAAAATGTTTTAAACAAAATTTTATATTATACGGTCATAAGTTATGAAAATTATTTTTATATTAGTTTTTCTTTAATTGCAATTAAATTTTGTGTATCATATTTTAAGTTCATTAAACATTTTTCTATAGAATTGAACGAAAAAAAAAAATATAAAAGAATTTCTATACAATACATTTACTGAAATAATATAAAATTTATTTAAATTATATATTTATTATAAAAAACCCATAATTTTGTTTTATTTTTTACTTGAATGTTCAAAAAAAAAACTTTGTACACATTTATTTATAATTAACCCTAATTTAAATTAATATACATAGTACGAGTATATATAGTAACTATCATAAGTGGTATCCTATTGTTAACTGGGTATTCACTGCTTCCGGCTCGTATTGCATATTTATAGTCGCCTATATGTGATGGTGTGTGTAAGAGAAAAAATTTAATAATACTTTGTATACTAAAGCAATTAGTTTTGACTGTGTGACAAAACAAATTACTCGTATTAGTTTGAATACCAGCAACAGTGACATAAATTTATTACATTATATTTAATTATGATGCAAACTAAACATACAAAAAAAAATAAAACTTGTAAGGACATTTCTTTTTTTATTAAATTATTTTTAAACCAGAAATATTACTTAGATTTAAAAATTTCTTAGTCTTTAGCAAATTTATATAAGTTATAATAATAGTAATATCTTATAGTTCTAAAATGTATCTTCCTTAGGTGAATGTACTTACCGTTGTATGTAAAATTTTCTTTAAAATTGTTTGTTATTTCCTCAACAAACACTTTAAACTAATTAAATTACAGAAACTCTTCTTAAAAATTAGAAAAGACACAAAATACTGGTTTCAAAGGATATTTAGAAGATTTCTTAAGCTAAGACAATATGTCCTTTACTATTGTTCATATCACAATGAAATGTAATTTTATGGGCTGATAGATATAAAACATTATGTTAAATTTATGTAAATATAAAATCAAGGACATTGTCACGATGAGTAGAAGCTTATAAACACAATAATGAGTGTTATTGTCTAACAGAGATGTATCCCGATCTGGCCCGACAGATATTAATGAAATTCAGATATGTTGTAAAAAATTAGATGCCCAATCTTATGTTTAGGCGTTACTAATTATGGTCAACAATGACCCCATTTTTATCTTTTTCGGTTAATTTCGTTCTATTTAAAGAAACTATAGACAAATTTGGTATCAAATGCAGGGTTTTTTGACAACACATTTACTTTCGCAAAAATTATGTCTAAGGATTTTCAAGTATTTTTTGTTATTCAAGAAAATATGTTTTGAGTACCATTAAATCTGGTGTTCTATTTATAAATTGTAGTTGCATTAAGCTAAAAATAATGTATAGTAATGCCTATTTAATTTAATCGTGCGGTGTCTGAGCTTTTTCAGATATTCGAAATCGGATGAAATTCGGTATTTATGCTACTTTTCCCGAAAAGAATTTTTTCCCTATATTATAAATAATTTAAAAATGTGTCAATTCTGGGTTTACTAAACAGTCAGTATGGGTATCAAAATTTTAGTTTTCTTGAGTACTTTAACCATGTGTATAAATAAATCTTATTTCCGTAAATTAAGGACAATTTTCCTATAAAAACTAATGCATTTTTAACGCCACTTTTAACCAAAAGTGAGATTGGGCAGCTAAATAAAAAATATGTGGCTTCTTTTTGTTTTGCTCTTTTACAATATATCCAAAGTTCATAAAAATCTGCGAATTCGGGTAGGGATACCTCCCTTGTAAGTAAATGAATGACTTGATTAACACGAAGTGATTTACAGTTCATTAAGATTTTAGTTTAAAACAATAATACATTTGAGAATACAAATGTCAAGTAAATTGAAGATTTAGTTAAAATACGACGCAAAATTTATTTATAAATTTCTTCCTCTTGAATTTAAAGCTTATTTGTAACTAATTAATAATTATAATAATTATCAGAATGAAAAAGAAATTATGTTTTGTGGGAGAATTTGTTTGTTAATGTTGCAGAAAGGTCTTCGCCCATTGAAATAGTCAGAATAGAATTTACTTTTTAATTAAAAAAGTAAAAACAATTTCACGAAAATACTTTAAAAGTTTCGATCTTAACTATTTAATTTAAAAACAAAAAAATATAATATGCGATAATCTTAAAAAATATTTTAATTATGTAATTAATTTATCTTAAAATCGGTCATATGTTGTTATTGCTTTTCAAAAAATCCAATGTTTTTCTATAGATTCAGAAAGTTCTTTTATAAGCAAATACGTATACGTACAGTGGCACAAAGTTATTATTGAACAAATATTTAATTTTTTATGATAGAAGTAAAACCGACAAAAACAATGTTTCATAAAAGTTCGGGTACAGTACGTACATACATTTGTCTGTACAGTAGTTTATTTTGTCTGTTGTATGTAGTGCCTCGGTTTGAGTCAAGAAAATTATCTATTTCTATTGCAGACAACTGAAGATTTGGGTGATGTCAATGAAACAATTGTATTGTCTATCATGAAAATGATCAAACTTTTTGAAAAGCAACAAATAAAATCTAATAAGCCAATATCATATTATATTTTTGGACTTGAGGTAGAACAATATTCTAACTAAATGTATGAATAAATATATTTTTTAATATTTTTTTATTTTTAAAAACTAATTTTTTAATAAAAATTAATTTATAAAAAAATACAAAACAAATAAAATAATCACTTAATGTTAAATAATTCATGACATAAAACTCAAAATATTAAAACAGTAAAAATATCACAAATATTGCAAAAGGTTGAATGCAAAAGCTCTGGGTTACATTAATCGCTTCTTACATTAGCACAATTATTTTTTAGAA
Organism: Delia radicum; assembly: GCA_021234595.1. NCBI lineage: Eukaryota > Metazoa > Arthropoda > Insecta > Diptera > Anthomyiidae > Delia > Delia radicum. The sequence goes on from CM037853.1 coordinate 241,682,309, forward strand.
GAATATTTCTTTTGTAAAATGTAATATTTTATGCAAAAATCGCGTATTCAAAGTCAAACAAAGTATTTGACATAATTGCTTTTGTTAAGATGTTTGGGTTTCAACAAACACATTTGTTGACACGTTTTCTTGAAAAAAAAGCTTAAAGATTTATCATATCAAGAACAAATTTATTGATTATAATAAAAATGTGCTTGAAATAGAAATTGAATTTCAACAACTACTTTTGCCACTTAAAATTTGGTGATATTTTTATCTGTGTATATGAAAGACAATTTCTTCAAAACTAACACGAGTTACATGATGAAACTTTTTGGTTCGATAAAAAACATTAAACATTTTTTAAGAACAAAATGTTGGCCGATTTTTAAATAAATTGTATTGCTCTACAAATTCGGAACTAGTTCTATTTTTTTGTTTAATTCTTAATAATAAAATATACCCAGCCAACATATTTCTGAGCGCTCAGAAATTTTGACTCATAAAAGACTTTAAAATATAATCATTTTTAGAGCGCTCAAATTTCTGAGTCATAAATTAAACATAATTGACTATTATTTATGAGCCTGTCTAACATTTTTTGAAAATTTTTTTTCAACACTCACAAATGACGCAAAAATTCACCATAAAATACTCCTAAATAGCTCAGAAAATTGTAAAGTTTCCAATAATGCTCATATTTAGACGTCTGTTATGAGTCTTAAAACAACGGTCAGAACGAGGCTTCATTTGCTAAGAAAAACAAACTCGTATAGTTATGATTTCAGAAGGTTTGAAGATTCTCTCATGTACACTGGGTATTGATAAAGTAAAATTTATAGAATTTTTAAAAATTAACATAATAAAATATAAAGTTGTTTCACTCTTATGTGAGAACAAATACTGTTAGTTAAGCATTGCCGTGATATATATAGTTTTTCCTGTATCGAGGCAGTTGGCTTGGAAAGCGCCATATACCTATAATATTAATTATAATTATTTAATATATGAAATTTTCTTTTTCCCGTCCATTACGGCTTGTTATTTCAGTAATTAAATTTACTTATATTTTACACATCTTTCGCGCAATTAATTAAGCTATTTGCATACACATGCTAGTTTTAGTTCTTGCATGTGTGCTCTTTCAATTTTGAATGCCTGGAAATGTGCATTAAATTTTATTTTCCCCTTATTTTATCACAGACAAAAAGTGGTTTTTGTATAACTAAAAGGCAAATAATGTATAATGTAAATTTGCATAAAATTTATTCATATAAAATATCAGTAGGCAAACGATTAAGTTGTTAAGTTTTTGTTAAACGTTTTTCTAAAAATAAATAAGCTAAACTTTTGGAATAAATGAATATAAATTAAAAATATAGCATGTGACCTACATTAGAAATTTAAATATTATTCCATAAAAAAATTGGATTTTATATGTTTTCCAAATTAAATTGAATTTAGTTTTCATGTTTAAACATTTAAAAATTACATTTCAGAGTACGATGCTAGCTATTAACTGATGCTTTAATTGACAATGTTGTTGTAATTTTTTATATAAAAATTTAATTTAACTTTTTGGAAAATTTGAACGGAACATTAGGTAATCGAGCCTTTATGTTGTAGTTTTATTAAACATTCAATTTTTTCATTTCTTTAATATGCGCTGTAGATAATTACTTCCCCCAACCTTACGTTTTTAAATAGTAATCCACAAGCTTTTGTTAAAAAAGGAAATGAAAATGATCCCTTTTACAAAGCAACAAAATAAAATTCAATTCAAGACGATGTAAATGAGATGAAAGTGTTACAGAATGGGGTTTTTTGTTTCTAACAGAACAGTGACAATCAAGGAATCATGCTACCAGACAAAAAGTAACAACATCTTAAGAACCAAAAAAGGAAACGTTTTGCTATTGTGTGCTTGTAAATGCGATGCTTTTAAAGATAAAGGCTTAACTACAAACAATTGAAAATAAAGGAAATGGTCTTCTGTGTCTCTCTTATGTTATCAGCCCTCTCTTTAATGGTTTCTGACTGATTAAAATAAAATATGTACTAGAAAATTTAATTAAAATAAATATTTTAAATTTTTAAATTTCATAAAAAATTGTGATGCCATTAAAATGGTTTATCGGTCGGTCAATGTTCGTTAATTTACCAAGAGAGTTAAGAGCAGTTATTTGAATAAAGAGCAGTATAGTTATTCTGTATATATTTATACTCTTTGGCTAATGACCGCAGACTTGTTTTAGTAGTTACAAGAAAGAAAAGAAAAAAGAGTGAAAACATGTCAACTCAATCAAAAATGAAACATTTTCGGATCGAATATCTCCGATTTCAATGAAATTTGACATAACTGGCATACGCGACAAGAAATCGACGAAACATAAATTTCAGATTCCGGACCCTTTCGGTTTCCGAAATATGACGTCACAAAAATTTCAAAAAACTTTAAGAATGTACTAAAGTCTCGTTACAAAATTGACCATAACTTTTAAAGTATACAAGATACGACATTCGCGTTATTTTTTAGGTTGAAATGTACTCTTTAACATGATATGCATATAGATTTTTTTCATTAAAGGGTCAAGGACAGTTTTTGGTGTCTTGAGTTCAAATGGGCATATCTCGAAATGCGCATTTTTTTAAATTCTTACAAAAATATATGCTAATTGTTGAGCTCTCCTCGATTGGTCGCTGAGTTATAGCCAAAAGCATGGTCGTAAGTATGTGTTTTCCTATATAATACATGTTTTTTCCTATGAATGTGTACATTTTTACATGTACACAGAAAAAAAAATTGCGCCAAGAACACATTTTGTTGAATAAAAAAAAATAATCAATTACTTTTTTAATTGATTCAATTAAAAAGTAATCAATATTTTTGTTTATTTAAAGTAATCAATATTATTCAAAATATTGATTACTTTTTAAATGAGTCAATTAAAAAAGTAATTGAGTCAATTAAAAAAGTAATTGATTATGTTTTTTTTTATTCAACAAAATGTTTACTTGGCGCAATTTAAGAAATATTTTTTTGTGTGTATGTGTACCGTATGCATATCATGTCGTTAATTCAACTCATATAAACATTTTATTCTTAATCAGGGATAGTTTCTGGTACGAGAATAGTACTTTCATAATAGACTTATAGTTTAGGGGAAAAAAAGTTATTAGTTTTTCTGTAATTGAAGCCATTTAAAAAAATTTTAATTATAACTTAGGTATAGTACAGCACTGATTGTTTTTTCGTCCAATAAAAAGGTTTTTCTAATTTTTTGTTCAAAAATGTAAATATTTGCATATAATACCACCTACCGTCCCTCATTAAACCACATTGTGATTTACAACAAGCTCGTCTTTGTATCGTTCATCATTTACTGTTTGACAAGTAACCGATTTCACCAATTTCATTTGTTACCCTTATTAGACATTAGTGTGTATCTCACGTTTTGTTGATTCGAGCTATAAATGACAACAAAATTTGTGACAACCACAAATTTGGTATTGCTATCACAGATCAAAGATTTTATAATTTGTATATCTTTTTACACTAATTATATAGAAATCATACCCTTATAACATAGCAACTCCATCATTTTCTACATATCGTTGCACTAATACTGAAACAAGTGCATTAGTATATGAAGCATTTATAAAAAAAAATAGTTTGAAAAATACAGCAATCACACATTTTCAAACACGTTTAGTATGTATGTATGTATTTGTGTGTGTGTGGTCATTGTTTTAGGTATTTTCACTCAAAGTATACACATGTGTTTGGGCATAAGTACGTGTGGCTATCGAAATTTCCATTCCAATCACAAAAAAATCACAAATTGAAAAAAATAATATGGTGTTTAAGATTTTACATATAAAATAATTTAAATTAGTAAAATTTTGAAGTTTTGAGATTTTTTCTTAAAAAAGTATGTATACTCCGACATTTATACACAATGTACTTTACTTAAGGTTTGATATGCGCTAAATCCGAATCTGACCTTTGGAATTTCTCCATTATGCCAGATTTTTGAGATATCTTAACGTGAAGTTTAAAAAACTTGGATTTTCGCTACATTCGGGACATTATAACATCGCGAATTGAGCTTTATCCACGAACATTTTTATGTCATCTGAAAGTCATATCTGTTCGGATTCAGAACAGATAGGATTTTTGCAAAGTAAACACTAGTATCAGGATTGGAAAACTTGTTGTCCTGTGTAGTTGAATTAATTAAATTGTCATGCAATCCATTGCAATTCTCAAAAATAAATTCAAAAAATAAAATTTTTTAATTTTATAAATAATAAACATTTTTTTTTAAATAATTGCTTGCATTTACGTAAATGAAATATATTTCACATCGCGCTACATAACGTGTCACACTATTTATTAATTCAGAAAATTAAAAAATGGTCCAAATCATATTAAAAACTGTTTTATCAAAAAAAAAATTTTGCGTTCTTATAAAAAACGAAAAGACCAACTACTATTTTTGTCACATCAGGTGACGCTCATTAATTGCTTATATTTTAGGAAAGAAAATCAAAAAAGTTTTATTAATTCAGAAGATTGTAAAACAAACTTAAAAAAGTCCAAATAATATTAAAAACTGTGTTATCAAAAAAATTCGGTGCAATACGCAGAGTTGTGCGTTTTTATAAAAAACGAAAAAACCAACTTTTTTGTCACGCTCTTTAATTGCTTATATTTTAGGACCCAACAGTTCGATTGTTTTCTAATTTTTGTTAAATATAGAGTTTCTAAAGTGCTATACAAAAACATAAAGAATTAAAAAAAAAAATATTTTTCATTGTTTTTCACCGCATTGATCCTTACGACTGGTAACGTATGAGACTATGGAAATCACATCTGTGTTCTGGTCTGTTTTGCAGAATGTCAATTTTCGATAGTAAGTAAATATAAAATTTATTTAATATTTTTAAATATTTAAATTCTGATATTTAAAATTAAAAACATTTTATATATTTTAAAAAACTCGAAACTTTAATTGCAACACACATTGTAGAAATAGTCTGTTTTCAACAGAATATACTTTCCGCAAATCCGCCACCATTTGTTAAGTATGTAAAACAGAGACTCGCATGTCGCTGCCCAGGCGATCTGGCCCAATAGGCCCCAAACTCCGACTCCCTCCATCTTCTGAACCTCTCTTTGACATACCCATTGGGTACGAAACAGAAGGGTTGCAACTAAAATCCAGTTGAATTGACCGAACATTATTGTGAAAACTAATGTTCAGTTGTACCTACATACTGAAATTCATAATAACCGATTTTTTGTCGTAGTAACCGAATTTCAGTTGGCAAATAGTTAACTTTTTCTGTGTATATTAGGTTAGGATTTTCATATTCTAATCCGTATCAAATTTTAAGCATTCATTTTAAAAAATCTGTTGGAGTACGACATTTTGCAAAATTGCTGCCACCCTAATGAATATTGTCAAAATATTTTAAAAAAAATCCTGCATGCATACATTTGTATCCATTTTCAATTTATTTATAACGAATTACAATTGATGTTTTTTATATGAAGGTCTCAATTTAAAAACAAATATTTTACTCTTAATAGTTCTACTTTTATATATTTTGCAAAACATTTAGTTTAAAACTGGATAAATAACTATAAAAATATCTGTGGACTTTTGACAAAAAAGTTTAAATCGAACTAGGAAATTTGGTAAAGACTGTTTGCAATCGATAAAACTTTTAAAAGAAAGAATTTGTATAAAATCCCCACAATTTTAGAAATGTGAGGCCACTCAAATTAACTTATTTCGTAATTTTACTACATTCCGTTTGACAATAAAACTTATTTTATTTTCGGAATGTTTTCTGCACTTATAGAATTAATATTGTAATGACAAACGAATTCTTATATCTTTTTAACAAAACAACTAATTTTTTCTTAAGCTCTTGAATTTTTCAGAAGGTAATTTTTGCGGTTTTGTCCAAATTTCTTTCAACAAAATGACAAATTTTTTGAAATTTAAAATAAAATAACTTTAAAAAATAATTAAAGCTTATAAAATTTGATAGTTAGACAATTCACGCCTAGCCGGATGAAGATTTAGCCAAGATTTAGCCAAATAATTATGTATTTAGGTTGTCTTAGAACAATTTGGCGACAAAAATCAAAATCTTCAACCGAGTAGTTTTTGCAAAAATCTGTTTTAAATTTGTAAATTTTTTGAGTTTACAATTTTCTCAAAAATTATGCGAGAAGTTGCGAAAAGGTTTGGAAAGGTTGGAAAGGTTTTTGCAAATTCAAAACAGATTTTTGCAAAAAGCGTTTGATCGAAGATTTTGATTTTAATCGCAAAATTGTTCTGCGACAATCCAAAGGAAAAAAATGTTTGTTGTTCACAATTTTGGGTTAAATCCTCTTTTGGCTAGGAATGAATTAATAGGGGAATGTGTTGTACCTTGAAAGGATTAAAATTTTTGACCGGAAGAACAAGGTACAGCACAGTTTAATGCAATGGAGTAGGTATAGCTGTGGATTCGCATTTTATCATTTTGAAAACTGTAGCAACCCTGGAGCTTGAAATATCGGAAAATTAAATATAATAGGTCATAACTTTAGTTGTGTGAAAGATATTGAAACAATTCTTTCTGCATAGGAAATTTTATAAAAAAAAAATAAAATAATTTTTAAAAGTATATTATCAGCATTTATGTTTTCAGCAGGGTTTTTTTCTTCGTACACTTCCTAATAAAATTGAGAGTGTAAACTTATACATTTTGAGATATCTAAAAAATATCAATTTAACTGATTTTATCCAAAAATTAAAAAAAATCTTTTTTTATACACATATTGAGAATTACAAAATTTTCACTATTCCTATGATTTTTTTTTAATATCTTTCTTACCACAAAAGTTATGAATTTTTAAATGATGTCCCAACTCCTCATTTTTCAATATTTCAAAACTTCAGCGTTATCACAGTTTTAAAAATACAAAAATCGTTTTAAAAGTATAAATTTTTTCAAAATCAGTGACTACCGAAAAATTAGTCGTTAGAATGGTAATGCTGTTTTTTTTTCACTCTCCTGTAAAAATCATATTTTTGAAATAAGTGATTTTGTAAAAAGTCCACAGATATTTAAAAAAAATTATTTATATTTTTTGTTACACAAATTTACACACAATTAAAGCAGTATCGAATAGATAGAAAGATGAACAGATGATAGATAGAAATATATGTGGATGGATTTTAAATTGCCATTTTTTTTTTCAATTTGGGCCACCCATGCGAAAACAAAGTTATTAATTATTTGTTTTTGAAAAACTGAAAAGTTCTATGCATAAAATTATTTTTCAACTAAATTTCTTAATGGCTACATTTTAAAAATTTAATTTAAAAAATTATTTGAATGTGTATTTTTTCTTTCTATTTATTTAACTTCATCTTGCCCCTTATTGTTCTTTTTTTCTTCTTCTTCAGTTTGATTAATTTATTGTGATTTATTTTCTGGCGAAATATGTATTTGAGCAAAAAAAAAAAATCTTAACCAATAGATAAAAAAATCAAACACCACATAAATAAATAAAAACCCATCAATGTTGTTGCTTTGTCAAGACCTAGAATTTGTGGCCCTTATGTAATGACAACGCTAGTCTATGCATATTACATACTTGGGGCTAGTTAATTGGATGGACTAATTAATTAACGATTTAATTGGCATTGTTTGGTGTCAATGGTAATTCAATTTTTTTAGCATTAAAATTGCTTAAAAACAATGGCAATTCAATTTTATTTTAATTGACATTGACATTGATCAATGCCAATGCCTTTAACAGACAATTATAATTGATTGTTATAATTACTTGTTATAATTGCGTACAAAAAATTATTTGCAAGTTTTGATAAAAAATCCTACATTTGAGTACTTATTTTAAAAATAGTCGATATTTTAACAAGTATATGTTATTAAAAGATAATCTGTCATGATTAATCCGTTAGCAAACAAGACTAAATAGTGTATACGACTACTTTTAAAGTTAAGACTTAAATTTAAACTTTATTTAAGTTTTTTTTTTTTTCAAAGCAAAACACTTTAAAAACAATTGTTTTTCGTCAATTACAATTGATTGCTTCAGGCACTGTTGCCATTTCATTACCAATACCAATGAATTAAAATTTCATTGTAATGGCAATGATACTTTTTGCCATTGACCATAAGTAATGCCAATTAAATTATAATGCCAATGAAATATTCCCAAGTATGACACAGTGACAAATTGCCAACATATGCTGGAAAATTTGTCATGTTTGCTCAAATACGAGTAAGAAGTAAGAAGTAAAATGTAAAAAAAATTAAATAAAGGACATACAAAATTAAAAGGATATTTATTTGATAGACAAACAAAAAAAGCAAAAGCAGCAAACATCAAAAACTTGAAGAAATGAGAAATATAACAAAACAAAATGACCACTCAAGTGTAAATTAATATGGGAAAAGGACAGAGAAAAAAGAATCAGATTAAAAGAATAATAAAAGAAATAATAAAACATAGGAAAGAAACTCATACAGAGAAAAAATATTCATGAAATTCAAGCAAGAAAATTATTGAAGATTCTTAACGAAACTAACAAAATATTTCTTAACTTTAATAAAAAGTTTCACAAGTTGTAAATAATTTTTTTCCGTAAAACTTTTTAAAGAAATATGTGAAAATAATCACTTAAAAATTATTGCCAAATGGTTTTAAATTAGTTAAAAATATTGTTGTCATACAAATGCTTAATTGAATCAATTAATTTCTTAGTTAAATATGTAAAAAAGTTTTAATTAAATATTTAATTGTAATACTTGCAAATTATATTAAAAAAAATAGTTGATTTTAAAACATGTTCAATTAAAATTTATGTTTAAATAACAAAAACAAAAGTAAAAGTCATTTAATTGGGAAATTAAGAAATAGAAATTCATTCTTTTTAGATATTTACCATTTTACCGGCAAGACCGCCTACAGGCGGGGTATTTTAAATTGATCATAAGTGCCGCAAATAAGGTTTTTATAATAGGAGTTTAAGCTTATTTCGATAGAAAACTAAATTTACAAAATATTTTGTGAAATATTTTTTTGTATGCTTGGCACGGGTAAGAGCGAAGAAGCCTTAAAATTAAAATTTCCAAAAATTTCAAAAAATAAACATTTTCAAATGAAAAAAAAAAAAAAAAAAAAAAGGGCATACAAGATTCCAAAAGTATATTTTTATGAAATTTAACAGAAAAATTATGTGAAGTAGTATTAGCAAAGCCTTTAAATTTAATCCATATATGTTGAAGTTTAGGTGCGTGCGTTTTCGCTCAATTTCGCGTTTTTCGAAAAACGAAAATGGCCATATCTTCCCAAGTAAAAGCACAAAACTTGTAATTTTTGTCCTAAACGTGTGGATTAGATTCACTCTGAACCTATTTTGGCCGATATCGCTTAAAATAAGCAAAGAAAAAAAATTTTGGTAGAAGAACATATTGTTTATTTTTCGTGCCGAACAAGTGTCAAAAATTTCGTTGCCAAAAAGCTAAGTTCGGTGTGAGGGTTAAAATACCATATTTCCGATTTTTTGAAACTTTTTAAAAAATATATTTTTAAATTTTAATTTAAATTTCAATATTGATATGATTAAAATTTTAGTTAAAATATTTGAAGATATTTTAATAAAGTTTTTAATTAATATAAATAAAAGTTTAATTGAATGATTTTAATTAAAGCGTAAACAAATTTGTGCACGTTTAATTTAAACAAATTGTACAACTATTAGTTAAAGCAATAAAATATTAATTAATTCAATTAAATATTTATTTAAAACCTGATTTTATTTTGGTCAAATTAGATATTTTATTTTAGTTTGTTTATTAAATATTATTTTAATTTTAATAAATTGAGTTAAGAGATTTAATTAAAAAAAAAGTATAGCTTTTATTGTGGCAATTCTCTCAGTGTAGCATACCATTAACAGCATTAGAATATGAAGTTTAAAAGCTATTTGTAGATAAAATAAAAACTAAAAAGAACATTTAAAAAGATAAGCATTTATCTTAGAAACCATACATTTCTAACAAGTAACCATTTTTATTTACTTCAGTATTTCCTTATTACCCAATTAAATTGTGTAAATAGCTAGCGGGCCTGTGATGAGACAACGCTTTCATACTCCCTTAAAACAAGCAACAACGATAATAACAGAAATGTCAATAATGACTAATGTTATTTTTAACGAATTTTTTTTTAATTCTTTAAAAAATATATATAAATACAAATGTTTTGTTAACATTACTTGCAAGGAAGGAACGCGAACCAGTACCCCCGTTTCTGTATCAAATGCGAGTAGTTTTCGCATCAAGAAAAACATCGCCACAATGCTAAATAAATTAAATTAATTAAAGTTTTTGATAAAATTAATTACATTTTTTGGGCTAAATCTTTCAGATCTTGTAACTTGTAACAGATGTATTTTTGTGAAATATGTAATTAGAAAGTGAAATAACAGGAATGTAGCGCACAGTGGGGTGTATTACAAATATTTTGGAAATAAATTAGACATTTCTTCCTGACTCATCGAGTTGCCATAATCAACGTAATTTTAAGCTTAAATTTCAAAGAAGAGCTCACTAGATCCATCCGGCTCTGATCAAATTAGAACACTTCTTGTATTCAAAAATTTTTAGAGCTTGCCAAATTTATATTTATCAAAAGATTTTCAAAAATTAAACAGTTTTGTAATCTGCTTGTAATTTCCAGCAATAAATACGTTTACTCATTTTGATTTCCAAATGCATTAAAGTGCAAAGGTTATCTGAATTTGGAAATCAAAATTTTGCATTTTTGCTGTTTTTTTTCAATAGAAAAGGCAACTCAAGTCCGCTTGCTTTAAATAGTGTTGGTAATATTAACAACTTATTTAGTTAAACATAACAAACTACAATTCAATATCTTGTTTACGTTTAAAATAAAATGCCTTTAAAATTGTAAATTACAAAAAATGTGATTTTAGTAATTTTATGATCAAAAAGGTAGCAAGACTCTTTTGCCTCCAGGTTAAAAGTTTTTTCAGAAACACATAGTATTTATTTTTTTTTTGAAAGAGAGTAGTGCTTTATGGAAATTGTATGTTACAGTTGGTTATTGTTTAATCATATACAGTTTTCGGATATCCGTGAAATTTTTCTTTTTTTTTAATCTTTGTGAAAATGGTAAACTTTTGTTTTGCAATGAAATATTAGTTGCACGTATTGTAGTGAAATTTAATACTAAGCTGTATCTTGCTATTGGTTTTATTAAAGCAGAAAAAAATTATATAGGACTAACAGAAATCTCAAAATTCCCAAAATGGGATTTTTTACATTTATTGCTGTCTTGTGCACATTTGAAGCGATGCTAAAAAAAGAATATTGCTATCATAATATTTGTACCAAATTGGATGACCTTCCTCCGTTGTTTGCAAGGCTCTAAAAAGTGTGAAGTTTCATGGCAATCCGATATTTGTGATACACCCCACTGTGGAGAAAAAAATAAGTAACACTTATTTTATATCTGCTAAATCTTATATTTTTGAGTTAAAACGTGGGGTCAAAAGCGACTCCAATTTGAAATTTGGTTCCGAAAAAGTGTATTAAGCATAAAATGAGATTTATTTTGAAGATCTATCCAGTGGAAGCAAAAAATATTGAAAAGTTTTCAAACCAAAACATTTTGAACAAACTTCAAAGCCGCTTAAAATTCGATTGGCAGGCATATTTGTTAGCGAAGATTTTTTACTATTGTTTTATTAGGTGTTGGGTGATCCGCGTAGGGATACCTCCCTTGTCAGTATTTACAGTAAAATCAGTCAATGAAATTGGGTTTTTTTAAATCTGCCTGAAAATATAATTTAAAAATATTCTATTAAATTATCATAAATTGTGTTTTTTTTTTACTCAACGACTTTTTGTTATAGCACACAGAGAAATAAAGTTCCAACCGAATTGAAAAGTGTATATTAATGGTATCAACTTATAAATTCAGTTAGTACAACGATATTTACATTAGGTTTCTGAATATTTTGGGTGTTGTGAAAACTACAGTTAAGTTGTGCCAACCGTCTGAAATTCGTAATAACCGAATTTAAGGTCGTACACTCAGGGAACTTCTGCTTTAAAAATATGTAGGTTGTAATACAGTTTCTTTATTTTTAATGTGAATGTCAGTCATTTCTAGAATAAATTAAATTTTTTACTAACCTTGTAGTTCATTTAAAAAACAAACCACATCAAATGACTGTTTTATGATTTTACATTCATTTTTTACAGTAGTTTTTTGTTATTTAAAAAAATTAAAAAAAATAAATGTTTGTTTATTTTTGACTACCACGTGGTTAATTTTTACTACAATTCTTAGTTATTTTTTGAAGATTAAAAAACACATGACAATTTAATGAAATGTGAGACGTCCTTTCTTTAAGTGAAATTTCATTTGTTTTTAACTACATTTGCAGTGGTCTTTACCTACATAGTATTCAACCCAATTTCAGTTGGCAAATAGCTAAATTTGTCTCTGTGTCTGGCAATTTAAAACTAATTACAAGTCACTTGTCTTTTAATATTACATGCATACTTTTTTGTGGTTGTTAAGCATTTTTATTAAAGGATATTTTTTCTAATAGAAAAATCACTGAATTTTAAATATAATTATGAAGACATCCCAAAAACTTTCGTACAAAATGTTACATTTTTAAGATTTTTATTAGTCTTGTTTGCAAACATTGATATTTTTAGGCAAACACGTTTTTGGTAACTTTACTTCATGTTACGTTATGTAGAATTTCTTCTCTTTATGGCACATAACATAATTTTTTATTAAATACTTAAGTTTTGTAATGTTTGGTAATTTTACATAACAGTCTTAATAATGGGCCTTAGTAATGGGCTGTCATTATCAATACCTTCATAATAAGCAGTAGCAATAGGACCTACTCCATATATTTCACCGTCAAAACTCATTATTTGTTTTGCACGACGAGGTCGTTTTTGTAAGTTGTTTTACATATTCGTTACATGAAAAAACGAATAAAATTTGTAAATTAGGTAAATTAAGTGGCTACCAAAATAATTAGTTATTTGTATGCTGATACGAAGCTAGAAAAATATGTGGTTACAAATTTTTAAATAATATAATAATAATATGAAATAAACCTAAAGAAAAAGCTACTAAGAATTAATTAAAAATGTCATTGTAGAGAAATCTGATTTTTTGCTAAATATTAGTACTAGAAGAACAACAAAAATAACGCTTTTACATTTACAAAATTTTATTTATATTCCAGTTGAGTTCTAGTTAATTGAAAACATCAATTTACTCTGTTAAAATTAGCAAAAACTTTTGCTAAATAATTGTAGACAAAAAACAGAAAAATAAATTTAAATCTTAATTTAATTGAATGCAAATACCAGTAAATTTTTGTAAAATCAACACAAATATTTACAAAAAATTATGAACTTCTGATTTCAGAAGACCGACTTTTTATTATCACAAAAAAAAAATCTAAAAAAAACAACTTTCAAAATTTAACACTTTTTTCTGATTATTTTTGTCTACTAATATTTTTAGCAAATTTATTTGTTACTTTCAGTTAAAGTTTAGTTCAATTACAATTAAGTTTTTGTAAATTCAACAGATTTATTTTAACTGTTTTTATCTTATTATTATTTAGAAAAAAAATTCTGCTAATTTTACCAGTTTTTCCTACAATGTAATTTAGTACTTTCAGAAAAAATTACTACTAATTTTTTTCTTTCAGTGTAGCAAAACGAAAAGAAAATTTTATCAAAGCACTGCGCCAAAGTAATTTTAGACTTTTCAAATTGCCTAGTGAAGGTTGTTAGGTCGGGTTAAAAAGTTTCGTTCGAAAACTTTTTATATTTAAAATCTTGTATGTAGAAATCATGTAAATCTTGTAGGTGGTATTACCAATAGGTTTTTACATTTTTCTACTTACTTACTTATTTGTTTAAGTGTTTAAAAATTTATTTTTTTTTTCTGAGAAATTGCAAAATAATGTTATGAACTAAATAAAGCATGCTGTAAGGATTTTTTTTATAAAATATTTATGTTTTTTTTTTTAAATAATATGAAAAATTTTGTTGGAAACCTGAGAAAAACATCTCTTTCATCTCTTTTACTTGTACATTTCTCAAATATTAGGCACATTCAAATCTCACGAGTGACACTACTCATATACATATACATATTTTTTAAAAGATCTATGTAATTTGAATCCAAATCTGGAAAAATATATCCGATTAGATAATTTTGTGTAGATTTTTTTTTTTTAATTTCATAATTTTTAGGTGAAATTTCGAAAAAATTTAACGAACTATACCGTAAAACAGACAGCCTTTGAGAAAAATTATACAAACTTGTTCCGGAATCGGTTTTAGGAGTTGTTGATTTAACGTTACATTGCTTTAGATGGGGTGAATTGGCACACCCTACTACGAGTTAAAGTGTTTGAACCCTTAATATATGAACGCCACTAATATGTTTTGTTAAACGTATTATGTTTTGAAATGTATTCTAAAAATTCTTATAAAACCATATTAGAATTCAATATAAATATTTTTGACAGAAATAATATTTTGTATATACATATTTATTTTTACTATATTTGAATGTTTATTATAAAAATTATTGACAGTAACATATTTTTCATCTTCACAACTTCATATTATTTGTATGCAAATAATATTATATTTTTTTCTCGTAGAATTAAACCATACAATTACAAATTATTAAAAAAAAAATTTAAGGTGCAGAAAACATAAGAATTTTAAAATCTACTGTAAGTCACAAATTCTTTATTAAAATTAAATATTATTTGGAAAATATTAGAACAACCCGCTATTATTGCAAATCCATTTTCAAATTTATACAATATCAAAAAAATTATGTACAATTAAATTATAAAGACTTTGATAGCAGTACCATAGTAATTGCCATAGTATTTAACGTTGTTAATTAGTATGGGACTTGGTAACTACTAAGGTACTTACCAAACACTGTGTACAAATACTATGTACAAGTACATCTCATCTTACTTTACAGAATTATTTCCTACTTGAATATATTATGCTCCACTCAATTCGACAAATTTCTTAGTTACATTATTCGACAGAAAATTGGAATCTAACAAGGGAGGCATTGGTATATCGTAATGAACTTCGGATATGTTGTAGAGAATACAAATTTAAGGGACTCGTGTTTTATTTAGCTGCCCAATCGCATGTTTCGGCGCTATTAAGTGGGGTCAAAAATTACCCCATTTCACGCTTTTTCGCTGTATTACGTTCTATTTAAAGTAGCTATTGAAGACACTTTTACTGGTGTATAAATTATGCCTAAAGATTTTCAAGTATTTTTGTTATTCAAAAAAATATGTTTCGAGTAACGTTAAATCTGGCGTTTTATTAAGGAATTGTAGTCGTATTAAGCTAGTTAATTTAATTGAGGGGGTGTTTGAGCTTTTTCCGATATTCGAAATCTTTCTGTTTTTATGCGACTTTTCCCCGAAGAGCCTTTTTTCACTTTATTTCAAATAATTAAAAAATGTGGCCACTCTGGTCCCACTATATAGGCGAAATGGCTAACAAATTTTTTGTTTTCTGGATTACTTTAATCCTGTTCACAAATAAATCTAGTTTTCTTAAACTAAAGATAAGTTTTCATATAAAAACCAATGAATTTCTTACCTAAAATTTTTATCTCATAAACGTGCGATTGGGTAGCTTAAAAAACTATGTCTCTTTTGGTTTGCACCTCTACAATATATCCAAAGTGCATTTAAATCTGTTAGTTCGGGTTTTGATACCGAACTTGTAATACGAATGCAATGCATTTTGATTTTTTTTTTATTCCAAGTGAAAATATTTTCCAAAAGACTTTTTTGGAATCTTTTTTTAACATTTTTTAAAGAAATTTGCAAAGATTAATTTTTAACAAGCGACAGTATTGAGAGTATACAAAATTCAGCTTAGCAGAATTAAAAGTTCTTCTTTTTTTAAACATGCAGCAAACATTTGGCTACTCTAATATATTCAAACTTGTTTATTTTATCTAAATTTCAATTGCTTGTTTTTATATTTTTCAATATTCATTCAACCGCATATTTATTTTAAAAACGTTAACAATTATTTTTTGCATAGATGCCAAAAACAAATACAATTTAAAAATATATAAAACGATATTGTGTGTTTTATTTAAATTCGCGCAATTTAAAAACCCATAAACTATCAAAAAATTCAAAATTATGAACCAATAAAATTTTATTATTATGTGCGTGTGAATGTATTTATAAACCTTTGCGAGGGTATTATATTTTTTTTTTTATTATTATTAATTAATTTTGTTGAGATTTTGCAACTAAAAGAAGACAATTAAACAATTTATAAAGTGTTAGTAAGAAATTAGAAAAGCAATTTAAAATGGAATGTTATTTTTTCAATAATTTGCCATAGATAATTGTAGGTCATATAATACTCGTATGGATTGTTAATGATAAATAAGTCTTTGAAGTGGTTTTTTTCCTTGTGTTTCACAATTATGGATGTGTTTATATTATTTCAAATAAAACAATTTAATTATGTGTGTTTTTAATATGTTTTGCACTTTAAAATTAAACATCGCATCTCAATTTTTGTTTAAATGTTTATTTATTTAACAGTTTTTAGTTTTTGGTTTTTTTACTTTTACATTAAAAATTATGAAAAGTTTCCTGTAATTTTTGTATATTTTTAGTTGTGTATTGTGAAAATATTAGTTTTAAAAACATTTAACATTTAAAATATTTAATTGTTTATTTTAATTTATGTACAAAATTAGCTTAAAACTACAATACAATACAATTTTTATTTTATTTGCATGATATAAAAAAAAAATCGTATAGAACTACAAAACGTTTGACGTTTTTTTGTTTTATTTTATTTTTTATTTTTTATTTTGAACACTTAAATATAGTATTATTAATTTAAAAAGAATTTAATTGTAGGAATTTAATGTAAAACGCCATGTTAATATTATTTTAAAGAATGTATTAATTTTTAATATTAACAAATATATTCTCAAAATAGGTTTTGGACATCGTATTTTTTTTTTTGCCTTGACGATTTTAATCTGATTCCAGAAAACCTATTTTCTTTTTTTTTTTTCTTAAATAAAACAATTGACAAATAGGAATATTTTCAGCCCAATTAGATATTATGCATATTACTAGATAATATTACAATAAGTGTTGTCTGTAATGCTAAAATATTCTCTCTATATCTGACCAGAGGGAAGTACATATACGAGTACAAGTAAGACTGATAGCGGAAACACAAAAAATGTTTTTTTTTTTTGAAAACAATTGTGATTTAAATTAACTGGCAAATTTGGGAATCACGAACCCGTTTAACAGACTATGAACTAACTTTTTTATGAGTGTACTTTAATGTCAGAAACTTTAATTATTGACAGCGCAGTCCCAAAAAATATCGGGTGAGGGCTTTACCAGTCGCTGAAAATAAATTTGCTTTCATAAATTCTTTAATCCGTTAGGTTTCCGTGTAAATTTGGGTCGGTTTCTTTTATAAAACTAAACTTTTTAACACATTGTTACTGTTGTTGCTTTAAAGGAACTTTTAAGGCCTGATAATTTTGTATAGGAGGGAGATATAATAATGCAGTGAAAAGCGTATGCTAATTTGAGGTCTTAAGTATACAAATATTTAAAAAATAAATAAAAACTATTATTCCAGAGTTGCCATATAATGAATTAAAAAATTAAATTTTTGACATTTTTTTATAGTGATTTTTTGAAAAATGTTTAATTACACTGTCCAACAGCATTTTTGGAACAGAATAGCGACCCTATAATTCTGAAAGGGTATGTTGAGTAGATCATTTTTGTAGAACAAAGTTATGGTCCAGCACGTCTGAGTTTTTTTTTACAGTGGGTCAAAGTTTTCATTTTTTGGTCGAAGGGAGCATTATACTATATGAAAAAAATGCTGTAAGTTAATGTCTGAGAGAATTCTTATGGTCAGAGTTGTATTGTGGAATTGTATGAGGATTATTTTTGTGGAAGATCTTAACCCTCTAACTGGTCTCTTTATGGGTCAATTTGACCCTTTTTTCGAGAAAATCAAAAAATATCCTTTAAAAAAGGACATTTAAGGATTAAAATATTCTACGAAAATGTTTGCCGGAAAATTTCAGTGGGGGTCACCAAAGACACCAATGTTGTAAATAAAGGTCTTTACGATTAATTGGCAAAATTACACGCCAACATATACAAAACAGGTAAAAACGGCGTCAAGTTCGGCCGGGCCAAACACTGAGTTATCGCGTCTAGTCAGCTGTGACTTGCAAATCGGGTGTGATATTTATTATGGGAAGATTTTTGTAATGAAAAAAATTGTGGTGCAGTATTTACATTTTTTGTAAAATGCAAAGATCGTATCAATAACTTTGAGCAGTTGTTAAAACTTTAATATGCTGACAAGTACTAGAAGTTATTACAATTTTAAAAAATTGCCAAAAACACCGGTATTTTTACAAAATCCTAAAAGAAAATGGTTAAAGTCCCATAAACTTAATTTTGTATTAAAGTTTGATAAATATTTGCTTTAACAATAAATAAAAATTATAATTAAGAAAAATATTAACAAGTGAAGTGCATACATAGCGTCAAAGTTTGACTTTAAACTGCGAATACAACCGCTAGAGAGCTCAATAAATGTACAAAAACACCAGCAAAAGCTTATTGAGACACTGTTACATATTTCCACCAAATTTCGTCAATATATTGCCACGGATTCGAAAGTGGTGTAAAATGGGTTAAATTGAATTATTTTGTTGACGCTTAAAATTTTAAATTCGTAATTGTTTGGACAATTAAAACACAATTCATTAAACAATTTTAGTTAATTAGCAAATAATTGATGATTTTATTGACCACTATTATATTATAATCGATAAATAAATTAAAAATCAAATTTAGCATGGGGGGTCAAATGGGGTATCAAATGACTCTGTTTTTTTTATGTACGCTCTTCCAAGAAATGTATATTTTATTGAGGAGTAGCCAAACTTTAATAAAACAATAAACAAAGCTGTTTACAGAGTAATTCGAGAGAAGTGAGTGGAAACCACAAACCAAACCAACAACAACCATATCAAAAAACAGCCTGGACTTTCACTCCTGTGGCTTTTCACTTACTCTGCTCCAATAACCCTGTAAATTACTTTGTTGGTTTGGTTGCTGGCTTGGTTGGTGGTTTGGTTGTTGTTTGGTTTTTTTTATAGTTTGGCTACCCCTCAATAAAACATATCCAAATGTTTGTGGTGTAAACAAATTTGAGATGAAATAAAAATTTGAGGTGAATTTAAATGTAATATTCATTAGAAATTAGAAATTCGATTTTAGCATGCTATGATCCTAATGATCCTAATTGGTCATATTATAACCACTGCTACTGATATTATAAAAACTAACAAGAAAAGTCTCCCGTTATGTTCTCTCCGATCTTAACGGAATTCAGATTATGATAGAGCAGAAAAAAATAGAAGACACGTATTTTTTTAGCGGCCAAATCTTATGCTCAGAGGTGCAGTCAATACATTTTTTGGTTTATTTCGTACTGTCCCAAAAGAAATTTTAGGCAAATGGGGTACCAAAATTAAAGTAAGTTCGATAAATTTCAAGTATTTTTGTGATGAAAAAAAATGTGTTTTAGTGACATTAAAACTTACACTTTGTTATAGTTGGTTTAAGTAATAAATTATATATACATAAATGCCTTTATTAATTTAATTAAGGGGGGTGTCTGAACTTTTTCCGGTATTCGGAACGGTTCAGTTCAGCTTCATTATAATTATTTAAAATAAATGGCAACCTTAAGTTGTTTCTTCGAGTACTTCAACGCCGCGTACAAATAAATCTGAAGTTTGTTAATTTCAGACATGTTTTCATACAAAACACCATCTTTTAACCCTAAAACGTGAAATTTGGCCGCTATAAAACAAATACGCGTCCCGTATTTTGTCTCCTGTGTCACTTATCCGAACTTCATTAAGATCGGAGGGACGCTATCGGGAGACTCTTCTTGTAAAAACAGAATTATGATCATAAGGACTATACGATACTTATTCCCAATCATAATATGATTCTCTTAAAGCATCATCATGTCTTTTTCTGTGTGTGCTTTTATTTAGATAATAATACAAAATTGCTGTCTATAAAAAATTACAATTCTCTTTGGCAGAAAAATAACTCAAATCTCTCCGATCTTAATGAAATTTGGATATGTGATAAAGAAAAAAATAAGGGACCCATATGTGGGGTAGTTTTTTACCCCTCTCTTAAACCACTAAACATGAGATTGGGCCGCAAAAAATACATGTCCCTTATTTTTTTTTTCTCTTTATCACATATCCAAATTTCATTAACATCGAAGAGAATCTATCGGGAGACTTCCCTTGTTAGTAGATTTTTTCTATTAATATTTTTTCCTTCCCAAAATTTTCACATGTATACATAAAAATATTTAATTACAATTTTTACTTATGTATTTTAATATCAATTTTATAAATTTTCAAATAATATAGAAAATTGTTTTTAAAAACTAATTAAAAAATTCCCTTATTTATTATTTCTCAATTTCTAAAACACTATCTAAATGAAACTTTTTAATTTATACTAACCTTAATTAGATTTTAATAAAACTACACATTCATTAATTCTCAAATACTGAATCTCTTATAAGTCTGTATGTAACACGGGTGCCTTATATTGTATATCTGAACAATCGGATGAATTTTCTATATTTGAATTTTCATTAGCACCATTAGTGGTAGATGGCGGATGATTAGATGGCGGTATAACTAATACACTATTTGTTTGTAGAGATGGATACATGGCGGTATTATTTGACTCCAAAGTAGTAGTATTTGTAGTACAAGTGGTGGTTGTTGTTGCAGCCGAAGAAGTTATCATCGTTTTTGTTTTATTATTTTTACTATTAAGTAAACAATTTTTTTGTTTATTCGTATTATTTGAAAGAAGTCTCTCCGTGGGTCGGGATTTATTAAATTTGGGAAATAGACTATTTTCCAATTGTAACTGGGCATTAACATCTTTACGTGTCGCACAGGTACATGCCTTCATAAAGGATTTTTTAAAATTATCACTGAGGAAAGCATAGAGAATTGGATTCATGGCCGAATTCGAATATCCTAAGCAACCCACCAACAGGAAGATGGTGATTTCTAAACGCGAAGCACATTTGCCTGGTGACGATGTTATTAAAGCTACTTGGGATATCCAATAGGGTAACCAACATAGGATATATACTGTAATCACTGTTAGTACCAGTTTCGTAACCTTACGATGTGACCTCTTCTTCTCTTTGGACTTGTGCTTTGGACCCACCGTATGCAATTTACGGATGACCAAGCAATAGAAGCCTAAAATGAATGTCAGAGGGGTTGCGAAACCCAATGCCAATGAATACAGTATAAATGTGGTACCCGATTGGGTATTCTGAGCTTCCGGCCACTTAATATTACACGATATATGTTCGCCATTCTTGACAGTATTGGCGAACAATATCACTGGTAGCATTAAGAGCACTGAGGTCAACCAAGCAAAACACGAAACCATTTTCGATACTGTCGGTGTTCGATAGCGTGGCGATGAGATGGGATGACAAACGGCTATATAACGATCGGCCGACATGATCAGCAGGAATATCGATGATGTAAACTGTGTTATCGACGTACTTACCATATACATTTTACAGGCATATTCACCAAATTGCCAACTACCAATTTGCATTGTGTACAACAGGAAAGGGATCCCAATGAGAAAACATTCATCTGCTATGGCCAAATTTAATATGTAAATATTAGTTACGGTTTGCATTTTGGAAAATCTTAAAACAACATAAATGACTAAAGTGTTGCCAAATAGACCTACAATACAAACTAGACTATAAAGAATCATGGTTATGAAATTAATTATTGAATGTTGTCCCGAAGTACAGCCATAATCATCATCGTATTCATCATAGGAGATATTTAAAAGGGACAAATTTAATGCATTCAATCCTCCATTAAACATGGTGCCATTAAGTCGGCGTAACAATTCCTCAGCATCAAATTGAAATAATTTTAATGTCGGCTTTAATTGGTCCTCAAAGCTTGAGAGCATATTAACTTTAGCGGGTATTTCGATAAAGTTATCCTCAGTTTTTGTATCCATCAGTAATAAATCCTCAGCTTTATGTTGCAAACTCAGTGGTGGTATTAAGCTCATTAGTAGTATATTAAACAAATGCTTCATTTTGTTCACAAAAAAATAAAAACTTTTTCTTTAGATATAGCCAAAAACAGCTATTGCGTTGTAATCCCCAGTTTTCCGTCTTTCAAAAACTTCAAGTATATTTTAGTATATATTTTGGCCAGTAGTATGTATATGATGATGGTCTGTGGTAATAACCTCATTTTAGTTACAAGTGTTGCAGCAAATATTTAGCAAAAAATGCTGTAAATGAAATAAGATGGTAGAAAAATATAAATACAAATAATATAAAGAGAAAAAAAAAATGGAAAAATTTAAAAAAAAAAAATTTGTATAAAATTCGATATTCATAGTAAAATTATACGAAAAATTATTTTTAGTGAGTGTGGTACAAAATACAACTAACAAGTAATATTAGAGCTTTTTGACCTAATAAGTGGTTTTTAAAGTGGCTACAAGCAAATTTTTGATAAAAAAAAAGAAAATTTAATTTTATAGGGTACCATGAGTTTTCAAGGATTTAATACACTCATGCTGGGTTTTATGAAGTTTGTTTTATTATCTTTGAATGAAATAAGTTTGGAGAGTTTGTTTTTTGCTTTATAATCATAATAACTCAAATATGTAGCATTCAAAGTCAGCTCTCAACCAAAATAAAAAGTAGAGCACAGAAATGTCAAACTAACATTATTTGTTTTCCTATATGATAAATAATAAAAGCTGGAAAATTTTTTCCAATTTTTCCAACAAGTGGGCAGAGTATTCGTGGTTAAATATTGACAGATTTTCCGCTCATTTCTTGTATTACTTATTAGATTATATTAGATCAATATATTTTTTTAAGAAGAATTTGGAAAAAATAAAACTTTTTAAAGAATTCAGAACATGTTTCAAATTTCAAGTGTAATACAAAAGAGGCTAAATGTTTTTCTATCGAACCAGAACCAGTTAAATCTGGTAATTCGTATTAGTTTTGTAGAAAATATTCGTTGAATAATATTCTTTATAATTATTTCAATAGTTCTATATAAAGACTGCTTTGCTGGTAGATAGGCGTGTGAGCAATAAATAATACATAATATAAAATTGTTCATACGTATCTTTTACAAAGATATATTGAAATACGTACACTCATAATAATCCATGCATAAAAATACAAAATTATTTTCCATAAAACCTTTTTTCGTACAATACACATAAATTTTGTAAATATTAAAAATTTTCGTATTTAATTTTGTGTTTCATTGCACTAAAAATTCAGAACTAGCTCTGAATTTATTTAAAAAAAAATATTTTTTAAAACTCTACTTAAAAAAATATTGATATAGTCAGTTTGATACACTCAAAGAAAAAGATTCATCATATTTATGAAATGCTCCAGGATATATATGTCGGTAAGGTTGAAAGTATTTCATTATTATTGTGAAGAAAAAAGTTCATAGGGACCATAATATGGTCTTTATTATTCCTGTTGTTTATGAAATGTTTTATGCAAAAAAAAATTTTATGAAACTTTTTCCTGCTTTTCTCTGGTTGTAGTAAAGGGTGGTTAAATTTCAAGGGCCGATGTTGATTTTGAATAAAACACAAACTATTTAGGAAATTATTGTAATTTTATTTTATTATGATATATTGGTATTACTCAATTATGTATGGAACAAAATATCGGCCAAATGGGCGCCGCGACCACGGCGGCACACCTCCATCCGATGGTCCAAATTTTCGATGACGCTGAGGCATAATGGAGGTTCTATGCCGTTAATGTGCCGAATTATCTCATCCTTTAGCTCTTGAATTGTTGCTGGCTTATCGACGTACACCTTTTCTTTCAAATAACCCCAAAGAAAAAAGTCCAACGGTGTCAAATCACATGATCTTGGCGGCCAATTGACATCGCCATTACGTGAGATAACACGGCCATTGAATTTGTTGCGCAAAAGAGCCATTGTTTCGTTAGCTGTGTGGTAAGTGGCACCGTCCTGCTGAAACCACATATCGTCCACATCCATATCTTCCAATTCGGCCCATAAAAAGTTCGTTATCATCTCACGATAGCGAACACCATTCACAGTAACTGCCTGACCGGCCTCATTTTGGAAAAAATACGGCCCGATGATGCCGCCAGCCCATAAAACGCACCAAACAGTCACTCTTTGTGGGTGCATTGGTTTTTCGACAATCACTCTTGGATTCTCATTCGCCCAAATGCGGCAATTCTGTTTATTGACGAATCCACTGAGGTGAAAATGTGCCTCATCACTGAAGATGATTTTCTTCGAAAATTGATCATCCACTGTTGCCATTTCTTGCCACCATTCTGCCCATTCACGACGTTTGGAATGGTCAAGAGGCTTTAGTTCTTGAGCCAATTGCACCTTGTAAGCGTGTAAATGCAAGTCTTTATGCATAATGTTCATCAACGACGAGCGTGAGAGGTGCAATTGTTGGGCACGACGATGAGTTGAGGTGGACGGCTCTTCAGCCACACTATCGCGAACAGCAGCAATATTTTCTGCAGTACGAGCTGTACGAGCATGCACTGGTGTTCTCACATCTTCTACAGACCCGGTTTGCTCGAATTTTTCCACGATTTTTGCGATTGTACGCACATTTGGACGATCAAATTGACCAAAAAAATCACGAAGTGCACGATATGCATTTTGATTTGAACGCCCATTTTCATAATAAGTCTGGATAACTTTAACACGTTGTTGGATTGTGTATCTCTCCATGGTTCAAATTGAGTAAGTCTGAAATAGAGAAATGTCAAATAAAATTGGAAAAAAACTTGGCGTTTAGGTGTGGTTCACATTCAACATCGGCCCTTACAATTTAACCACCCTTTATTTTCGAAATTCTGTTAAATTATTATAGTTATTACTAGCTGTGTGTACCCTTTCTTGCGCGGTACTAAAATACTTTTAAAACAATGTATTTTATATATATATTGTTGCATACATTAAGACTTAAAAATTATACCGATTTTTTTATCCAATTCCTTATCTTAATAACTATCCACGCGTAGGAAACCGTCCAATGTAAAATAAAAAATGTCCAAAAAAAATGGGCGTAAAAGTAGGCGTGGTCGATGAAAAGTATGTGTCGGTCTTGCCTAGGGTTTGAAGATCACGTGTACCAGTTATGCGCATGTTCCAGTAAGAACAAAATTTTTTATCTAGAGTAAAATAATGCATTCAAAAATTAAAAAAGCGGGCGTAAAAGTAGGCGTAGCCAATGAAAAGTATATGGTGACTTCGGCTGAGGTATAAGGAACATGTGCTTGAGCGAAATCCGTTGGAAAATAAAAATTTCATTATTAAATAAAACAATTCATATTTTTATATATAAAGTGGGCGTGGTCGGCAAAAAAAAGTATATAACGACCTTCCTTGTAGTAATAGGATCAAGTGCACCAAATCTCAGAGAAATCCGTTTAAAAATAAAAAAAAAATTTTATAGCGAGAAAACAAACAAACAAAAATGAACTTTATATGTATAGATATTAAAAATAAGTGCTAACTTTGTCAATATTTAACCACTCCTGCTGCGCCCACTTTTGGAAAAATTAGTAAAAGTTGTTGCATATTTTGTTCGCATCATATAGGACAACGACAAGTACTATAAGTTTGATAATGATACGACATACATTTTTCCCGTAGCGGAGCAGTTGCCTTGGAAAGCAACATATATTTATATAAAAAAATCTCCCATGGAGAATTTTATTTAGATGTTTGCTTCTTATATAGGCAAACGTTTTATTTTTTGTAATAAAAAAATCTTCAGAAATAAAAATTAAATGAAATAAAGAAACATTTTAGTAGAGATGAAAGTTTATAAAAAATACAAAATATTAACAAATTTCATTGTCCTTTTTATATTATAACAATCCGTGATTTAGAAATGAAGCAAAAAAAAACCCCTATTTTTATTATTAGTTGATATTTTCAGTAACATGTTGAAGTTTTTGTTTTCTGTTTAAAAATATTTGAAATACCTCTAACAAACCTTTTTGTCAAAAATATTTTTTATATAAATACAAAAATGTTTTAATTAAAAATATTGTTTATACATCCGTGGGCGCTGATGTGTAATGGTTAGCGCGTTGGACTGTTACACAGATGGTCCCGGTTTCGATTCCCGGTGACGGCAACATCAATTTAGAAAAATAATATGTATGAGTTTTCTATCCCTCATATGTATCGCAGCTCCCACCTTCGGTGTTCCCATAGCATTTAACCCCACCGAAATTAAATAATGAATCAGTGTTATGAACCAAAAAGCTTCAATAAGTTCGCCAACTCTCCATCTGGTGGCGAGCAACAACTGTTCTAAGACTTACCATCTCGCGCAATTACAGTGTTGCCATGTTTGAAGCCCTTTATCTTTCACCACCTTTCATCTCTCCACTATCCAATTTCCAAAGAAAGCAACACATTAATAAATAGGACAAATTTCCTGAGTGTTGCTTCTCTTTATAAAAAAAAAAAATAAGAATATTGACCATTGTGTTGAGTACACCCAGAGAAAAATTTCGATATTTGCCAACTGAAATTCTTTTACTACGACTCAAATTTTATTATTATTAATTTCAGTCGGTTGGCACAACTTAACATTAGTTTTCACAACAAAGTTCGGTTAATTTAACTGAATTTTAGTTGCAACACCAAAAATATTCAGAAATCTAATGTAAATATCGTTGTACTAACTGAATTTATAAGTTGTTACCATTAAACTACACTTTTCAATTCGGTTGGCACTTTATTTTTCTGTGTGTATATATCAAAATGAACTAATTTAATTAATTTTGTATGTACTATATTAGATAGTTTTTAACGGAATAATATTGCGAGTGTATCTTTATCTTATCATATTTTATAAATTAAAACTTTAAACAATTTACTTGTTTTGTATAAAATAATAAAGTTTATTTGTTGAGTAAAATTATTTTACAGTTGTGACTTTTCAATTAACCTTTGTGCTTATTATTTATTTTCCCCTCTTAATGGAAGTGCTGTAACCTTCAACCCCATAGTAAATCGTTTGTATTCAAAATGAAGTCAAAACAATTGCAATTAATATTAACAAGATGCAAAAATATTCAGGGACATTGAACACAGTGTGATACAATAAATAAACAAAACAAATTTTAAATAGAATTATTAAATGGCAACAATATTATGATAATACAAAAGATAGCCAGGCAAAAATTGTCAACCGTCCAAAAAAAATAGTATTGGCAAACCACTGCTTTATCGTAAAATCCTGTGGTTGGAAATTATCAAAGGTGGAACTAATATTGTGCTAGCAAAACACTGTTTTTATTTTTATAAACTTAATGCACGTCCTAAAAAATTATTTTCCTGAATTGTTTTCACCAATATTAAAATAATTCAGTAAGGGAATGTTCCCCAATGTGTCCCTTAGAATGGCATTTTTTTAAACTTTCGATTTTTATCAATTATTGTTGCGATTATTGTAGGACGAGGTCAAAAAAAATCAAAAATCGTTAACCCTTTGTCGATTTTCAAAATTTTTTTAAAATTACTTTAATAAAAAAAATGCCTAGCGATACATAATTTTTTATTAACTGTTTCATGCTCAGCACGAATATTTTTAAATTTTTTATATTGGACCAACAATTTTTGAAACATTGTAATTTGATTTTTATAAAAATTGCCCTAGTTTTTTTTGCACTAGTAAAACAGAGAAAACGACTTTTCATTTGAGCATAATTATGCCAATACTGATTAAGCGACAACGCATAACCGACCGTCGCTAAAGTCTATTATTTTTTTTTTCTATAATATTTTAATAATGTAAAATAAAATTTCAAACTAAAGTTGTCTGTCTATTAAAATGCAAAAAGATTTTGGTCCCAAATTTCTCTAAGCATTTCCTTATACAATGATTCTTTGTAGACTGGCTTTAAAACTTTAAAGTGTGGCATAGCGTATAGAAGATCATTGCCTCTAACAACCAGTTAGTTTTATTTTTATAGAGCTATGTGTTTTAATGTGTATGATTAATATTATTCATACGTTCCAACTATTAGTAGGAGGCATTAATCATATATTTTTTTTTTTAATATAACCATTTCAAAAACTGCAATTTAAAATTGTAAGCCTACTTTCAGCACAATGCAATAGCACTGAAAATGTCTTTATATCATCATCTGAAATACTCATTAAATATTTTCCATCCAGGTTCTAGCAAAGGACTTCCTAAGGGATTACCACAATATACGCACTCACTTTGTGTATGACACACTGCAGTCAGTATTTTATTACCATTTAACGTACAAATACGTCTATTACCACTAACATAAAGTGGTTTTGGTGACATAACTGCATCATAAGCATAACATCAGTAAAACATTGCGGTGACATTTCGAAATCAAACTTCAATACATTCACATTAACTTACACTCATAAAAATACATCTGTACATACAAAAGCAGAAAAGGATACGAAAAAATTTTTCACAACGTAAAAAAAAACATGAAGAAAATGTTATACACAATTTGTTGGTATTAACCATTTTTTAGTTAACCATTTTGGGGTCGTATTTAAACCTTCGAGATGGCATATAAAAAAACAGGCAACATTAGATTTATGTCCTTTATAACATACATATATAAGATTGATTAAAATCGGCGTGTACCCTTCGGGGTAGTTCCCTTGTAAGTGTTTTTTTCTTTTCACAATTTATATTTAATAGCATAGACAATATACTAATTACTTTCGCCTATTAATCATTTGAAGAATTCAATTTGCTTAAAAAATAGTGAAAGCGAATTCAAGAACACCAAAATATTTCAATTAGTTTTATTTTTTGCGTAATGGGAATCGAGAATACAGCCATCTAAAAATTATATTAACATAAAATTCTCGTGAAACATAAAATTTACAAAACCTAGAAATAACAATCGTGCCATTATAACCAGCAGCACTTTTGCCTAGAATGCAACAAAATTCTTGGGAATTCTAAAGCTCAGGTATTCAATATAAACACGCACATATTCAAAAAGCACAATACATGTTTATTAGGGCATCCTGATAAAGAGTGGCTTTTGGACTACGTTAAATAATGAGTTGAATGCGGGAAAACGAATAAAAAGTACTATGAAAATTCACACACAAAAAAATCCTAAATACCTCCAATTAAAAATTTAGTTGAATGACAAGATCGTACTCAATTAAATTTGTAATGGATTCAATCAAATTATGCATATTACGCGTTAAAGTTTTAATATTGGCAATTTTTGTAATTGAATCAATTACAATATATAAAAAATACTAATTGTTAATGTAATGTTGGGCATCAAAATTTATATAAAAAGAAATGTTTGTTGAGGCACCCTAATGTACATTATTCAATCATTTGTACATGAGCTATGGTAGCAAATGACCAGCAAACTTTTATCATGGGTTCTTGATAAAATTAACCTCTAATGCGAATACTAACTCCACGTTTGCATGCCCAGTGTAGAAAATCATCACTATATAAGTGGTTATTTAACTCCATATTTGGTAATGGCAACTACTTATAATTGCCATTACTTTCATATGGCCATTACTTATAATGACATATCATTACTAAACATCTTACAAACAAAATAGAAAAATATGTGGTACAAAACCAAAAATAAGCAGTTATGTATGTACTTACTAGAAGTGAAAAAATAATGAGTCTAAAAATAGATTTTCAAAACTTTTTTAGATAATTTCTTTATATTTAAAGTAATTGTAGAAATAAGTACTTATGGGTAACGCCTTATTTTTTTTTTATTGAAATAATAGAAAAATTAACTAGTTATTAGTAAGTCCTTATTCTTTGTGTTAAATTAATGCAGAGAGTAAGCTGGTGTTATTACTGGTACTGAGAAATGTAATGGCGTATCATTACCGCTTCTACTCTGGGTAGATTCAAATTGTACTTAAATAGATGTGGCTACATTTCGTACTCAACTAACATGCAAATGTTAATAAATATGTAGATCAATACCAAAGTTGAAAATAATACTTATTTTGGTGTGTAATCATTAGGGCTCAAAACGAAATGTAGATATCTTGGTTGTCGTTAGGTGGAGAATAATGTAAAGCAAATATCTTTACAAATCAGAAAATTTCGAACAAAATGGCATCGATTTGTTAATTTTTCAAATTTATACATATAATTTTTTTATGAACAATATAAAAAATAACAGAAAACTACAAAATTTATGGTTTGTTTGAGGCAAACATACGTGGGTATATTCCTAAAACTCAAACCAAAAAGCATGTTTACTGAGACTTCGTCCAAATATTTGATAATTGTGTGGTATTTGAAGTTTGTATGGGTTAAAGCATTGCATATTCACATAAGAATGAGTTATATTTAACCACAGTCAGTTTTGGTATTTACGAGTATATACAAAATTTATGAACTGTGTGTGAAGTAACTCTGAAATTAAAATTCAAGAAAAACCTCTTGAAAGACAAGAAAGGTATCCTACACTGAGAGAATTGCAATTATAACTATTAACTAATTTTCATACATCAATGAAATTGCACTGTAATTCGTCCATTAAAACTTTTCATTCAGGTTATGAAACTTTTCATAAAATTGTATGAAAGTTATCATTTTATTTATTAAAAGTTACATACACTTAATGAAGAAATTTCATTAAAAAACTGTAGTCAAAAAAAGTGTAAAGCTTCTCATTAATTTTAATAAAATTTTCGCTTAATTTGTGAAGGAAAGTTTAATTTATTTACAGCAAATTTTCATTATTTGTCGTCCAGCAAAATTCTATCTGTCTAGGGTAGGGGTCATACCTCATATCTTAATACATTAATACATTAATACATAAAGATCCCCAACAACTTTTAGAAAACTCGATGTTAATATTATGAAATTACTTTTTACTTGATATTTAATAAAATAAACACAGTGAAACCTCTTAATAGCTGACAGCGAATATTTTACCGATATAGGGAAATATGCGTTATTTGAAACAAAATTTTGCGTATAAAGCAGAGACCTTAATCCTTGTTTCAATAAAAAAAAATTACTTTGGTCAAGGCAATTTTTTTCAATTGTTAACAAAATCACTCTGTAGAAATTAAACAATAAGAGTCCGAAAAAAGACATTCATAACACCTGTTGTTTGTTTAACATTTGTTCTTTCATTGCCACAGAAAGATTCCCTCATTCATATATGTTTTCTAATATATGAGGATTTCCATAACAATTGCGCCGCTACATGGAAAACTTTTTGCAAAAAATTAGAAATAGTCAATAGAGTTTTTTATAGAATATTTGTAGAAAATAAACTCAACTGAACTAAAACTTTCTTTACCGAACAAAGAAAAAAGTAACTGAATTAAATTATAAATTTGGTAAATGTTTTAATACTCAACCACGACTGCTTTTTCATATACATAGAGAAAAGTGAATCATGTAATGATTGAAATACTTAACGATCATAATTTGATCATTATAATCATCATATAATTATAAATGATAATAAAATTATCCTCAGTGATCAAAATATTATCATTATAATCATAATATGATAATTTCATGTCATCAATCATGTTTAATCTTGTTTTTTCTGTGACTGTAGGACATTAGTTATAATTTGTTTAACATTGATGTGACATACTTTTTAATATTGCCGGACATTTAGTATAAAATTCCTCATATGCGAGTATATGCGAAATTATACATAAAAGAAACCACAAAAATTAATAAACAATACAACAACATGTTACACTCACACACTAAAACAATGAACATAATGTTTTTCTAATTGAAATTTTATTATAATCAACCGAAAATCGACAACAACAAACGCCCACAATAAACATAGAAATTGAAATAAACAAAACATGCTCTGACACAGAAAAAAATATATTGATTACAATATAAAGAAAATTAAAACAACATAATTATGCAGTAAACATATGTTCAATTGGGTTTTCCTCTTAAATTGTTTAATACTGTATATAGAAGTTTAAAACAACATAATTATGCCGAAATAAACAAAATGTTTATTTTGAAAGTAGCGTAAGTCCGTAATATTTCAAGCATAAAATATACTCACATATGTTGCTTTCCAAGCCAACTGCCTCTCTACAGTTTGGCATTGCTGCAAACTAACAGTCGCAAAAATTTGTCAATATTTAACCACGCCTTTTTTTTGCTAGATAGTTGGCTTGGAAAGCAATATATTTTCGTGTAATTTTAATGGTAATTATTCTCTATTTTTATACCATCCACCATATGTGATGATATCATCATAAGTTTGTCATTCCGTTTGTAACGCATCGAAATATAGGTCTAAGACCCCATAAAGTAAATATATTCTTGATTCTTATTGAATTTTAAGCCGATTTAGCATTGTTCGAATAATATTTAAAATTCACCTCTAACTTTTCTTTCACCTCAATGTTTTTTTTCACCACAAAAACAGTTTCTCACCTCAAAAATTTTATTTCACCACACAAATATTTTTTTACATACAAAAATTTCCCTCACAATAATTTTTTTGCACATGTTTAATTTTTTTTGCTTATTTCATTTGTAACATATACACGCTGGAGCGTATAAATAAAATTGGTAGAACCAATTTTAATGCGTGTATTTGTTACGTTTAAATAAAATTTTCCCATTTAACTTTATTTTTAATATTTTTTTTAATGATTGGACTTATACCACTTTCATAATAAACATTTTATGTGTTAAATAATTTTTCGATTTATTTAAATACTTGTAAATAAATTACAAAACTTTATTAGTGCTTGCTGATGTCTTTATAAGCTTTTATTGAAAAGTCAAAAAAAAAAACGAATAAGAGAAAAATTGCTCGTTAATAGAAATTTATTTCAGAATAAAACAAATTGTTCTTTAATGAAAGTTTTATTATTATAAAAGCAATGAAGGGGAATACAAACAAACTTGATGTAAACACGTAAAATTTGTTTTCATTAAGACTGAAAGCTACAATTAAATAGCAACCAAAGTGAACTTTTAGATTAATTTAATCTGATAAAGTTAGCCCAAAAATTGGTAAATATTAGTAGACAAACTAACGTTGTTTGAAAACATTTTAAATGTTTAAAAAAAAAAATTTTTTATGCGAATAAAAATCATCCCTTCTGAAATCATTTAGCAAACATTTCAGTTGAATTTAGCCAAATATACTATTTTTTGCATTCAACTAAATATAAGTTAAATATAACAACAATTTTGTAAAGTTAATAGTTTTATTTGTTATGTTCTTCTCTTACAATTTTTTTAAAAAAAAAAAAATTGCAAATTTTTGCAGTATTTTCTGCAACCTCACTTTTAATTTATTTTAATAATTTTTTTTTTGTTGCTTTTTTACACGTTCATTGTTATGAGTTCAAATTATTTTGCTTTTAACTTTAACTTTGATTCTTTTTTTTACTCTTCTATTTAATTGAGCAGTGCAATACAAAAATGTTTGCT
Organism: Delia radicum; assembly: GCA_021234595.1. NCBI lineage: Eukaryota > Metazoa > Arthropoda > Insecta > Diptera > Anthomyiidae > Delia > Delia radicum. Next base: position 241,716,109 of record CM037853.1, read on the forward strand.
GGGTTACACAGTAAAAGTTGAAACTTCTTAACGATCTGACGAAATTTACAAAAAGTAATTATTTTTTATAATTTATTTGAAATTTTTACGATGAAGGAAACTATTTGCATTTTACATATAATTTGTAGTTTTCTATTTTAAAAGAACCTTAATTTTATTACACTATATAGATTCTTGTACATAAATACGCCAGCTAGTTTCACCATGTCAGTATAAATGTACAGTGAAATCTTCTTTTAAAAAAAATCGTAGATTTTTGAACAAACACCTCAAAGTGCCTTCTCAGCAACTTAAGATAATAAAATTTGGTTTTTTGAGTGTATTTAGAAAAACGCTTAAACTCTTAACAATCATTTCAGTTCGTCATTGAAAGTTTTTACTGTATATGCAAATGAAGATTTTGAGAAAAATAAACTAATTTTGTGGATAAGTGTTCAAATTTATAACCATGAAATTTACAAGTGAAAAAATATTTAAACAGAAACTTTAACCATAAATATCTAAGCTAATAAAAAACTTGTTGCTGCTCCAATTTGAAGAGAATCAAGCAGTTGAAAATTTTGTTTTAACCACTTGATTGAATTAAGAAAAAAATATCCAAAGAGTTAACGCTGAAAAAGGATTTTTATTACAATTCATTAAATCCGAAAAATAGAAGCTATTAAGCCAAGTCGTTGTGTTTTTCTGACTAATAAAAATCTAAAATTTTCATTCAAGTATGTGTACTAGGGTTATAACTAGTTTGTACAATATTTTTATCTATCAAATGATGTACAATAATTATATAGTGAGCTTTTTTTGTCAAATTTTGGAACAAAAAACTTCTGCATGAAGTGCAATTACAAAAAAAATTAAGTTTTTTCGCCTTTTTACTGCGAAAGTTGTATTAGTGGACCAAAATTACAGCACAACGCTTTTTAAAATACTTGTTACGTAATGTTATCGCCGTTCTGCGAATTTTGATGCATACTCCGCGAATTAATTCAGTAATTCTATTTTATCAAAATACGCGGAAACTGTCAAATTTAAAAGTTTTTCTGTTCTCTAAGATCGATACGCATCTTAGAGTCTAAAAATAATATTATTTTTCTTATTTTTTTTTTTTTACGACTAGGATAGGTAATGTTCGATATTTGCAAAACAAAATCTTATGTTATAACCCAAATTTGTACTCTTTTTTTACTACACGTTTATCACATTTAGTTATTGTCAAACGTATTTTGAATCCATCATTTCAAAGATGTAAATATTTTCCCAACTTCAAATTTAAGGTAAATATTTGTATGTAATTCATTCATTATCATTACTTGAAAAAATACTTTCTGCTTCTATATTTTATGCAAGTTATTTATTTAAATTATTTATAATTTTAGTTTTGTTTTATATTTTATGTGATATATTCTATATAGTAGTGGACAGAATATAAAAATGTTTGATTCTGAAGGTTTAGCAAAAAAAAAATGCAACGCTGAGTCCTGCAAACTTTCAGTGCTTCAATATATTTATTAAAATTTATTTATTTATTTGTTTTTAAATATACTCAAAATACTAATATTAATAATATTTCGTGACAAAGCCATTATTTGCTATTCCGGCATTTAATATTAAAGCCATAGAATCAACTAAGGATAAGTATAATAATATCGAGAGGCATTTTTTGCCATTCGGTTCTCAGAAATGTTCTTTAAAATGTCTTTTAAATTAAATCGGTTTTCCTTTTTTAATTTCCGATCTACAAGCTCTCATAGATTTTTTTATGCGGTTGAGATCTGGGGATTAAGACGGCTACTCCAAAACTTGCACATCATTGCTGCCTAAAAAGTTTCGAGTTTGGCGACTTGTGAGCTTAAGAACGTTTTCATGTTGGAATATACCACCAGCCAGCGGTATCGCTAAATTGCCGTTATCAATTTAAATAAATTTCGTTATCCCTAAAATATCATTACAGAGATAACTTAAACAGCGTTATCGTTAACCGTTACCGATACAATTGAAACAGCGTTATCATGAAATACCGTTACCGAAATAATCTGACTAGATCAGAACACATAATTTCTGTAAATAGATATATTTTTTCAAAGTTTGATCATTAACTAGCCAGTCTCTGGAATTTTGACATAGTTTAGGTAGTCTTCAAAAGTATTCGAGTAAAGATTAAAATCATATTTTTTAAACTCAAATAGAGATGCCATATTATGAAAACTTTTTAATTTTTTCATATTTGTGTTCAGCGTATTAAAATCAATTAGAAACGATGTTTTCTACGATAAACATAACCTATACAATATTTAGTCGATGTTTCGACACTCGGAATCAGTGACCCCAAAAAATATTTATTTTCTCTAATTTGGAATATTTTTGCAGATACTTTCTACTGCAATATAACTTTAGATTCGAATATGTTTCAAGATTGGCACAATCTTATATATAATCTAAACTATATCGCTTTATATATTTTTGGATGTGTCATTTTATTTATAACAGATGTGGATTTTTTAAAATATACTAATATATTTGAATTATTAAAATAAAGACCATTAAAATAGATACTTACACTCATAGAAATAAACATGCAAAAAAAGCTACTAAAAATTATTTAAAAATGACGTTGCAGAAAAAATTGCTAAAATTAGCAGATTTTTTGTTGCTACATATAAGTGAGATAAGAACAGCAAAACTAAAACAGCTTAATTTACTAAATTTAAGTTATACTCGATTTGAATTTTAGTTAATTGAAAATAAGACTTTGCTCTGCTAAAATCAGCAAACACTTTTTTTGGTAAATGTTTGTAGACAAAAAACAGCAAATAAAAATTGTAATATTAGGAAAACTTTTGCTATATATATTTTGCTAAAATCAACAGAAATATTGAAAAATTATAAAAAAATTGTAAAATGTCGATTTCAGAACGTAGATTTTTATTCACATTAAAAAAAATCTAAAAAAAAAACCTTTGAAAAGTATACTTTTTTTTGGAGATTTTTGTTTGGCTACTAAGATTTAGCTGCTTCTAGAAGATTCCCTTGTTACTTTCAATTAACTTTAGTTTAGCTCAAATATAACTAACTGTAGATTCAACTAATTTATGAAAGCTATTTTTATCTGGCTAATATTTGAAAAAAAAAAATTCTGCTTAACTTAGCAATTTTTCTCAACGCTATTTTATATACATTTTTAGTAGTTTACACAAAAACGTTTCCAAATTTTTTTGTGTTATTGTAAAATAGACCTGATTTTTGAAGTTTTACATATTCAAATTTTAAAACAAATTCAAGCAAATAAATGTACAAAACCATTTAACAAATAATGAAAAGGTAAATATTAAACGTCATAAATAAGGAGCATCTTTTCAAAACATGACTATTCCACTTTTTGTGTTTTCTCAAAAATTGAGAAAATAGTTTTTTAGGTATGCCTCCGAAATTTTCTTGCATTATTATAGACTGCAAGATTAGTCATTGCTTTGTACAGGATTCTAAAATTTAGCAGTAATATGTTTGCAATAAATGCAAGATTTGAAATGGAATAATCTTGTTTTGACGCGGCTAATTGGAATAATCATGTTTTGATTCAAACCACTGCGGATTAATCTTGTTTTTGCTGAAACTAATTAGGTATCTTATGTTGAATTAAAATAACCTTAGGAGGTTCATCTTTAAATAAATAAAACTAAAAAAATTTACACAGTTTTATCTATTTATTATTAATAAACTTCTGGATTAATCATATTTTGTTCCAAAAATGTATATTTGAAATGGGTAATGTCATTTTGAAGTGGAATAATCTAATTTTGATGAAATCATGCATTTTAATTTTTTTCCCTGGTATAATTATAGAGATTTCGCAAAATTTTATTTTCGCTGAGTTTTCAATTCAATGCTACCAAACAAAAAAAAATCACTTTTGTCAAAAGTTAAATAATCATATTTTGAAAAGATGCTCCTCAAATAACAAAACTAAATTGTCTAAGATATTAATTTGTATAAAGCAATTCATCATATTTCAAAAAAGCTATTGACAAAAAAATTACGAAGTATCATCATGTATAAAGTGCTGTTCTAGTGTTTGCTCTAAAAAATATTTAAAAATCTGAGAAAAAAATATTAAACATCAAAATATTTCTTAATTTTATATTCTGGGAACTTGTTATAAAATTTCCTTTTATGAAAAAAATCCTTAAATGTTCTTTATGCTTAACGTAATGAGATTTTTCTCCTTTATAATAACTATACAAACAAACTAATATCTACGAATTTTAATATTCAAAAATAATAAAATAAATTATGAGGTAGTATTTTGAAGCGAGGATAAAGGAGAAGGTTTTGGATGGTGGTGTGGAGGGTTGGTGGGTACGGATGGTGTTAGAGTGTTTCTACAAAATTTTCTATTTGTTTTTATATTTTTGTATTGAAAGAATTCACCCAGGGGGAGCAAATGTCCGTGCCAGAGTATTTTACTGATACACCCATGCAAACATAAAACATTCAAATAAATATGCATAATTCTTAGCTATTCATTGATAATAACAACAAAAAATAGTTATTTAATGTTATTGCCACTGCAGTGTAACAACACAATATTCACTTTAATATTCTTCTATACATTGTATGTATAATAGACAGGGCAAGTAATTTCATGAAACCAATAAAGTAAAATAGAAGCTTATAAAATTCAGTTAACAAATATGAAATCAAAGCTTAAAATCATAAAAAATATAGAAAATAAAATTAATTTTGCAGCTATCACTTCAATAGGCACAGAATCTTCCTCTTTCCTTCGGATCAACAATATTTTAAAATGTTAAAATGATTTTACTTAAATCAAAATATAAAAATCTTTCCGAATTTTCTTTTTTTAACAAACTGAAAAATAAATACTTAAAATAAACGGAAAACATGCACTAAAAAGTACAAAATATGCATTAAAATGAACAAAATATGCATAAATAATCAAAATATGTTAAAACATGCACTATTGCCAAAAAAAAATGCAAATACGCAACTACAAATCGATGGCATTTTGCTCTGAAGTTTATGACTGGGTTAAATATTTTATCTAAATCAGTTTCAGAATATTGAGAAAAAAAACATGCATTTGCATGAAATTCCTTGCCCTAATAATAAGAGGAGTACGAGCACTTTGCAAAAATGATATAGTTTTGTAATTTGCTTACATAAGTGACAAAATACAACCTTGGTTTTTTTGGTTTTGTAAACAGAGTCAGGCATATTATATGATGAACAGGAATCATGAGACACTTAAATTTTACCCCATTTGATTGTCAGCATTGACACGCTAATGTTTTATAAAAAGTTGTTTATATATGCATAATAATGTTATAAAATACATAAAATTTTAATGTAAATAATACTGCAAAAGTAAAAAACGTCAATAGACGAACAAATAGTGCACAACTTTATGAATAGCAATAAGTAAATGTTTATATTACTCTTTTAAATTATATAAATTATGCTACTCAACATACGTAATTGTAAAAAAAAAACCGCATAATTAATTAAATGAAAAGTCGTGATAATTATCCACACTGAGAGAATTCTCACCAGGATGTAATCGGTTTTTTTGCATAGAAGCAATGAATTCGTCCATTGCAAATTTTCATTAAACAAGTAAAGTTTTCATACAATTTCACTCAATGAAGATGTTTCTTTCAAAAACCAGTGAAGAGAATGAAGCTTTTCATTAATTTTAAGACATTTTTCGTTTATTTTGTGAAGAAAAGTTTTATTCGTTCACTTAAAATTTCTCTGTGCAGATTCTGCCAGTGTCAATAAAAATGGTATAAGTAACAATAAAAACATATTTTTTTCAAAAACAGAATCTCCATATTTTAAAAATTGTTCAACCGATTAAAACAACGAATAGGACATACATATAAATACACTGTTCAAAACGATGGATATTTTTCGAAATTTAGAAACTGCGATGTAAATTTTTTCTCTTTGGAAATTTTTTTTTTTGCATTGAAACATATTTTCATAAATATTGGAAAATACTTAAAATATATAGTGTCATATTTTGATTACCAGAGTCTCATCTCCCGAGTGGAAGTCTTTAATGAAATTAATTCTGTATAATAAACTATTCGCAATATTTTTCAAATCTCCAGCTGTGCTTTCTCTTAATAGGCGTACAAAGTTTTCATTGTATGAAAAGAAATATGCACTAACAATAGTTTGTCTTTGCATAAGAAGTCTATTATGAATTTTCTTTCTTTGTGTTTGTACAAATTTTTGAGAATTTAACAATGATAAGATAATGTACTTACACTCATAGAAAAATGGTGCATTATATTAATGAAATAGTACACTCATAGAAATAAACATGCAAAACCAGCAGAAAAAGCAAAAGGATTCTTTTGTCTACTTATATTTAGATATTTGTATTTCTGATTTTTATTTTCGCTTAACTAAAATTTAAATAAAATACATCAAAATTTTTGTTACATAAGACAGATTTATTTATTGTATTCTCATCTGACTAATATTTAGCAAAAAATCCTACAGCATAATTTTCAACTAATTTCTTGTAGTCTAGGTTGAAACGATTTCTGTTACTTTCCTATTATTTAATAAAAACTTTGTATGTTAACTTTCATCTTACAATTTGAGTTAACAAAAAAAAAAATAATAGTAATATTCATACACTGATAAAAAAAAAAAAAATTTAAATGTTTACTAAAGCTATTGCAAATTACTTAAAAATGACGTTGCAGGAAAAGCTCCTAAAATTAGTAGATTTTTTTTCTACATATTAGTAATATTTGGGCTAAACTTTAGTTAATTGAAAGTAACAAATTAATCTGCTGAAATCAGCAAAAAATTGCTAAATATTAGTAGACGAAAAAATCATAAACAAATGTCAATTTTTTAAATTTTTTTCTGAAATCAGCAATCTACAATTTTTTAGCAAACATTTCTGTTGATTCTTGCTAAATATCCTGTTATTTGCATTCTACTAAATTTAAAGCAAATAAAGCAAAAAAATTTTTGTTTGCTGCTTTTAGTCTACAAATATTTAGTAAAAGCTTTTGCTGATTTAGCAGAGTAAATTTCTATTTTTAATTAACTAAAATTCAACTCGAATATAACTATAATTTTGTAAAGATAACTGTTTTATTTTTGCAGTTCTTATTTTTTTAAATATTTAGCAAAAAAAATATGCTAATTTTAACAGTTTTTTCTGAAACGCCATTTTTAATAGCTTTATCCGCTATTTTTATAGGTTTATTTCTATTAGTGTACAATTTCGAAACATGGTAAAAAAAGTTTTACCAAAAATAAAAAAAATTTTACAAAAAAACAAAAAAAAATTTTACCAAAATAAAAAAAAAGCTGATACACCTTTTAAACTCTTTTTACTTTTCTTGTTAATCATTTCAGTTCTATAATATTGGCATAACTGGCGAACCCCCTTTTTCAATTAATAATAAGTAGGGTAAGGGATTTCCTGCAAATGCTTGTTTTTCCTCAATAATCTAAGACTGATATAAACTAAATATTTATCCAAATCAAAATTACATCGATTTGTAATTGCATATTTTTGCATATTTTGACAAAAGTGCATGTTTTTAATATTTTGACTTTTATTTCAACAATCTGAAACTGACAAATAAATATTCATTTGTTTTTCGTAAAATGACCTTCCGAACAAATTTGACTTCGAAAGGTGTGAAAAGTTATTTACAGTTTGTGTCCCAATTTTCTCATCTTTATAAATTTTTTCTTTTTTTTTTGAAAAATATTTGTCAGCTATTTTTTATTTTTAGTAGTTTCATCATAATAAACTTAAATTTTATAAATTGTTTCCGTGCGCCCCGGTAGGCTAGTTGGTAGCGTGCTGGCTTATCTGTGCGGGGGTCGTGGGTTCGATTCTCACCAGAGGCACTGGTCTGTTTTCGCTACAACGCGCCGAAGGCCATAGTAGCTAGTGCTCGGTTAGGGTTATAGTATATAATTTGTAATTATATGATTATTAATTAATAAAAAAAAAAAAATTGTTTGCATGTTTTAAAAATTGGGTTTGGCATAACGAATGCTCTTATGGCACATTTTAATTTTAATTCGGCACTAATCAAAAATTTTAAAATCCCATTACTGGTTCTTTCCTCCTTCCCATACCCTATTTTCCTGATCAATACAATGCACTGCAAGAGTAGGGGGCATCCCCTGAGTATTTGTTAAATTAAAGACTCTGTATAGAGAATTTTTTTTTCTGTTTAAAAAAAAATTTGGATATATTTTTATATTTTGATTTAAATAAAATCATACAATATTTTAAAACCTTGCTGAACTGAAAAAAACGTAAAAATGTGTTTCTATCAAAAAGATAGATTTCAAACTCAAAACATTTGTTTATGTTTAAAAGTGCACATTTTATGTTTTTAGTGATTTTTTTTCATTTTTTGCTGCATTTTATAAGCGCCTGATTTTCTTTTTTAGTTGCATATAATTCCTAACCCTAATTAAATGCGGTTTTAACTGGGTTTTGAAAAAATAGGTTTTGGAAATGGTTTTTTGATTTTTTAGTAGCAATTTTAAGGGTTTCCCATACAAATTTTTAATTTTGTATAAAATTACGAAATCGTGGCGATACTCTATTGTATAAATTGCTATACATTTTATACATTCCTTTTAAGTAATGCATGCATATGTTGTGGACTTATGTTTAATTTAAGTTTCAAAGTAAAACAAAAAGGCTATGACCTATTATTAATAGTAATTAAAAGAGTAATTAGGTGTCATTATCAAGGTTTTGCTGGACCTTTACCTAATATAGAACAGCCTACAAAAAGTTTTTCTAATACATTTTTGTAAATACTCGTAAAGTTTCTTTTTTTGTAATTTTTCTGAAGTTTTTTTTTATGTTCACTACAAAACAATTCTTAGAAATTTTGTTTATTTCCAGTAGAAGGAAGTGTAAAATGTAAAGGATAACAAAATAGCTTAAGGCTTTTGAAAACATTTAATGTTGTTTCAGTTTTTGTGTATTCGCAAGCACTTTTAAAATTTAATATAAAATTATTAAAGGCAGATTTTTTTTTAGAATTGTTCTCGACATGACGCATACGTATTGTTTAGCACACTATGACGTATGATGATGTTTAATATGGTAAAACATAAAAACAGTAAAAGGCCAAAGTATAGAAATGAAAAAACTGTTAGGTTAAATACTTCTTTTATGTGAACTATTTTTATATTCCCATGTAAAAAAATATTTTCCCAAGTAAAAAAGTAAAAAACTGTATATTGCAAAATATATATTCATATAAAACCATATAAAATTATATTTCAAATATATAACTATATCTTTCTTTATATTACACTTCATATAGTGCAAATTTACATCCAATTAGATATAGTTGTTTACAAAAATATGCAATTACATGTGAAATATGTAATCATATATAGATGGATATGTAATTATATATTTTTATATATTCCACTTTATAAAGTGTATATAAATTATATATTTGAGACTGAATTTAATATGATTTTATTTAAATATATTTATTTAGATATTTATTATAATTAAAATTACAATAAATCTTAAAACTAAAGCACTAGCAACTAAGGCTATCGGCTGATATTTGAATATATATTTTGAAATATATTATTATATTAACTATATAAAGTAATATATAATAATATCAAAATTTTATTACTTGGGAAGTTCATAATATAATTAACATCTACAGTACATAATGAATTCAAAGTGAATTGAGATTTAAAAGAAACTAATAATAGTTTTTTTTTAACAGATTTTCAAAATTAACTTAATAAATGTTACATTAAAGTTTTATACAAGTTAAAACATTTTAATTACTTTTAAATAAATCTTAATAAAATTTATTATAAATTTACTAATCTGTTGTTTTATTGTAAGTATGAATTAACATTTTCTAATTTATATTTTATCGCAACATTTGTTTACTTACACAAAGTATTTAATTAATTGTTAAGTTTTGACAGATCTTCTATAAATCACTTTTAATCGCTATAAGCAGCCACAAAATATGCTAAAGCTACTACTTTCTTGTTTTATGTTCGAACTACGAGGAACAACAAAAACTAATTTTTTTTAATTATCTTCTCACATAATACTGTATGCATATTTATAGTGTGAAAGTGTGTGTGCGAGAAAATATATTCAATTTTTTTTTATCAAATTTCATTTCATATCGGTATAACTCTACACATACGTCCGTATTTATATAACGTAGTTCTTCTCCATCTTTGCTTACATAATTTGTTTTCTTTTTGCTTGTTTTACATACATTTCCAATAACCTCAATATAAGTCATTCCATGTCAAACCGAACTATTTGTTACATCACGATTTTTCTTTGCTCTGAAATTTGGCAGCCGTATTCTTATTTCGAAAATATTCGACACGTATTTTTGAAAAAAAAAAAAATATTTTCAGAAGTTATTTGTATTTGAAAATTTAAAAAAAAAGCATGAAAAATGTTTTTAGATTGATGTATTTTAAAAACTAGTTGGCCGATTTGAATTTCAACCATTAAATGCCCAACAGTTTAGATTTGAATGGAAAGGTTTTTATGGTGTGAAATGCTAAATGAACAAAAACTGCGTATCACGAATTTTAGAATAAGTTTTTTAAGCTTTTTATAACCAAAAAAACTCAAAATTTTAAATTACCCGTTATACAAAAATGACTTGACTTAGGGACAAAAGCAATATATCGTTTGAAAGTTTACATTTGCCTCTAAATACTTATTTAGATATTTATTTTTTAAAAAAATCTATTTTACTAAAGAGGGCTTGGGTTTTCTCAATACACTAGTAAACTTTTCATTTTTATTAAGCCGTAGGAATTTTTTAATTTTTGCATCTTTAAAGATATTGGTCTTGTACACTAAAAAAAAAACTCTGTAAAGTCAGCAACATTGTTGCTGTGAGGATCATTGCAGAAAAACTACTAATATCTGCAAGCATTTGCTGAATTTATATTTTTTGCTGATATTACCAATGTTTCTGCATGGATCCTCCCAGCAAAAATATTGCGAACTTTACTGACTTTTTATTTAGTGTACACTACTTTTTCTAAATGTATTTAAATATTTATGTTGCCACTTTTCGAAAAAAAAATTGTTTTAAAGTTTTTACTTTCGTTTGTATTTTTTAACACTTTCGACCCCACCTAATAATAATGATATTATATAACCGTCTACCGTTCAGAGTGTGACGACAATGGGTTCTATTTCTGAAAGATTTTTTTAAAAAAATTTTAAAAAAATTTCACAAAAATTTTTATTTTGTTGCTTTGTTTGTTGAAAATATTAAAAATGAATAACAGTTTCTGATATTTTAAAGTATTTTAGAACATGTTAAATGTAAATTACAATTTTTTGTGGTAAAAAAAATTGAAAGTATAGTTATTTAAAAAGTATAGTACAGGACCATTAAAAAAGCCATCAACCATTAAAATCGGCCTACTGTTTTCTACTGTACAACAATTTAAATATAGAAATGTTTTATGTTTTTTTTTTTTCATTTTTAAACACAAATAACTTTTTAAAATATTTGACACTTATTTTTCAAATTTCAAAACAAACAAAAATTGTGTAGCGTTCGATTTGATATTGAATGACTCATATATGAGTGTATGTTATATGATAACATAACTATAGGATTATATTGTATGTAGGAAAAACCAAAAAAGATAATAATTTGTATTAAAGTATACAATAATATTGTATACAAATATTGCTGTATTTGACACCTTATATTGATGTTATCAACATAATTGTATTTATAAACAACAACAACAACAACAAAATTGTATAATAATTGTTTCATTTATAATTCAAGTACAATAATATTTCAAGAATTTAGTTAGGTACACAAAAAAAACTGAAAACGGGTTTCAATTAAAAAATTTGTTAAATCAATTAATATTTTAATTGATTTTGCACCTATCACGGCAATGATAATATCAATTAAAACTTTTATTGAAAATTAAAAAGGAAAAAAAGTTATAAATAACTTCTACAAAAAAAAAATATGATACTCACAAAAAATGTGTGTTAACGATACGTTGGTATGTGTGTGTTTTTTTTTGTAATGCTATTTCTGTTTGTGTGTGTGCTTGTTTTGTTTGTAAACTTCAAATTAATTTGGTATTTTATACTGAAAATTTTCTATTTAAGCATACAGTGTATGAAAAATAATTTGAGAATTACGTCTAAAATAAAATATCTATTTATATATTTAAAAGTCAATTAAAATATTAATTGATTCAATTAAATATTTGTTTAGAAACAAATTTAATTCAAATAAAAGCTTTAATTAGATATTTTATGTTGATAATTTTTTCTGTGAAGTTATTATTAATTCATTGCATTTTATTATAAATGTAATAACAATTATAGCTTTTTAACTACTTTAGTAAAATTATTTATATAAATATTTTTTTATTTACTATTTTAAATAATTATAGGCATAAAATGATTATATATTAATATCCAATCAAATATTTAAGGTAAATGGAAAAGTAAATTTAACTGAAAATTTCTGCACAGCAAGATATTTCCTTAGGATAGGTAGGTAGAACAAAGATTTTCCGAAATTAGATTTTCCAAACATTTTTCTTACGTTTCAACTGACTTTTACCGTAATATAAAAAATTAGTAAAAGTTTTTGTACAAACTGCTAAAAATTTATTTAAAATAACGTTAAAAGAGAAACTTGTAAAATTAGCGATATTTTTATTAAATATTAGTAAGCTAAGAATAGCGGAAATAATGCTGTTAGAATATTATGTAGGTAAATATCACTGCAAATGTAGTTAAAAACAACTGAATTTGTTTTGTCATTTGTTTTTTAATGTTGATAAATAAAAACAAAAGAAACTGATAAAATGAATGCAAATTCATAGTACAGTAGTTTGATGTAGTTTGTTTTTTTTAAATGAACTACAAATGTAGTCAAAACCGAAATTTATTGCTGCTTTTGCACTTAAAAATAAAGATACTGTATTGCTACTCAAACAACTACAAATATTTACAGCAGTACAAAAATTTAATTATATTTGAGGTATATTTTTGTTAATTGAAAGTAACAAATTAATGTGCTAAACTCGGAAAAAATTTGCTAAATATTAGTAGAAAAAAAATCATAATACAATGTGAAATTCTCAAATTTTTAGTATAATTTTTTTGCCATTCTTTTATGTTTGCTTTTCTTACCTTACTATTGTTATATATATACAACAAAATCTGCTAAGTTTAGTAGCTTTTTATGCAATGAAATTTTAAACTAATTTCAGTAGCATTTTTCTATGAGTGTATTAAAATTAAAATTTGCGTATGTTTAAAAATCGAAAGCGACATTAACCAAGTATGTATATTTCAGAATCAAAGAATATACAATAAAATGATATAACCAAGGCAGCGACTTCTAAGAAATTTGCAACATAATGGCATCTATTTGTTTTTGCTAGTTTAATTATAAGCGTATATTTTAATGCATACTTTGGCATTTTTTGTGTCATATTTTGCCTATTTTAAATATAATTGCATATGATTTAAAAATTAATATTAAGATTTAGTTAAAAATTAACAAAAGAAAGCATTTGTAGCCTTTAACATATAATCTAGTTATCATTAGACATTAACATTTGGATATCATTTTTAAACGAACGCTTTCGATTTTTAAACATACGCAAATTTTAAGTGTATATTTTTTTTTTCATTTTTAGTGCATGTTTTTGGATGTTTTTTAATATGATTTTTAAATTATAAAAAAAAATGATTACCGCGAATGTATTTATCAGTTTAAACATCGGGTAACATACACACAAAGTAGTCATGTCATAAGAAAAATGTTTGAAAATATTTTGCCACAAAGTGTGGACAATTTTTGGTATTCCTTATATATTTTTTTAAACGTATATTTATGGCATATTTAAAAAAAAATATTACAGATTTTGTCATTTGATTGCTGTATATATTTTATTTGTACACCATTGCGTATAATTGATTTTTGTTATAGTATATCACTCATACGTTAACAGTATTATTTTGAAAATATGCACATCACATATTTTAAGTAAAAAATACATGATTCTAAATTTTGCTAATACCCAGCAAAACTTGTATTATTTTCGCAAATAGTTATATAACTACCCAGGTAGAAATTGCAAAGCGTACAAAAAAATAGTACTGGCAATTTTAAAAATTACCAAAGGTACAACCAATATTGTATTAGAAAAAAAAAACTATATTGTTTGCAAAGCATGTGTTTTGCCAGTACCACCTACAAATTCTTTGCCAATATTGTTTTTACCATTATATAATTATTTTGTCGAAACTGTACGCGGTCCATCTGGAATACTCTTCCGCATCCTTATTTGGGAACCGTTGCTTAAATATGTATGTTTCAAAGACGACCTTTGTGATTTCGATTGCACTACGCAATACCCGAAAAAGTCTGTCTTTGAAATACAAATTTTCTAATTGACCTAAATACGCTAAATTCAAATCTGGTCAATTTTTTTTCTTATATGCAATTTTTTAAATATCGAAGCTGTTATATTTACATTACACAACCCATTTTTTGGTATATATTGCTTATTTTTTTTTTTTTTGACCTTAATATCATAGAACTAAAAAAATTTAAATAATCATCTTTCTTACAATGCCAGTAAGATATCCTGAAACAAACTCCGACACTCAAATTAAAAATAAAATGTTGCAGATATCTATTCTTAAAATTATTTTTATGATTTCAAGGTCCAGTTCCGAATATATGTACATGCAAATGTAATGTATGATATAAATTTTGCCAGATTCGGATTCAGCGTACTTATGTCTATTTAAAAGGCAGGCCCTGTTTAAAAGGCAGGTCCTGTAAAAATGTCAATAAAAATCGCAGTATGAACATAATTTGAACCTGCATATTTTTGTTACTTATGTATATTAAGGCAATTAGATTGTTCACAATGGTTGTGCAATATGTTGTATGTGTTGTATTGAATATTCAAGAGATAATAGAACGATACAACATTTTAACCTATGTTTAGTGTGATATGTTAAAGTGTGCTAACAAATAAAAAATCCCAAATTTTCGTCAAATTAAAAATAAAATTTTACTATTTCTATATTTTTTTTTTATTACGGTACAACATTTAGTATACCTTTAGTAAATGAGTAATTTTCTGATTTTTCTCAACTAAAAAAGTTATTTCCAAACTTTATTTAAAAACTATTTTTTTTATAGAAGTAAGTACTTATAATTGTTTGTATATTTTTATTTAAATTATATTTTTGTTTGTAATAAAAATGTAAATATTACAAAGGTTTGGTCTTATATGAAAAAACTTTTCTCAGAATATCAGCATGTAAATTAAACTAAAGCAAAACTTTATATGTGTAATTTAACGACTCGCGATAACAGAAATGTAATAATATTTATTTTTCATGGAACACCGGGACGTATGATTATTTTTCAATAACAATTCTATATTACGCATAAGTAAAATCGTATTATTGCAAATAAAACGGTTCACACTTGATAGTTTTTGCAAAACAATTTGTGTTAATATTATTATCTATTATTATCTATTATTACAACCATCAGTTCTACTATCATGTTGTTGTCCCTTTTGCTTAATATCAAGCAAAGAATTCTAATCTAAATTGTTTTATCAGCCCCTCCTTTGATTAGCATTTTGCTGCTGGCAAACATAATACCAACTCACAGCTAGATTAATGTCATTCATTTAACTTATTGAAATTAAGCCTCCTTTAAATTGCTATTTTGCAATAAAAAAAAAAATTAGAAAAACTTCGCATGTAAGCATTTAAGTGGAAAAACTTTTCATTAGACAAATACCCCCACACATTTGCAATATGTATGTGTATAGGCTTTAAGAGAAGAACTAAATAAAATACTATAAAAAATAATGGTAATACCACAAATATACGCCGTAAACACGCACTATGTTATGGTTAAGAAATATAAAAAACGCACAATTCTTTAAAAAGGAATGTATCGAAGGTTATGGTAAGAGAAAGACGATTTAAGCCATCATACTAAATCCATTTTTTTTAACAAATATCTAAAAGGTACACAAAATTGGCTAAAAGGCTTAAATGTCATTAATATTTTTCAATTTTTAGCACACACTGGGCCTTTAGAAGTTTCTTGCCAAAAAAAAAAAAATGTAAATAAATAACTTAGCTACGTCTCTGAATGATTTTAAAAAAGTTATATCCGTAAACTTGTAGGAGCTGATATTTAAATAGTTCATACTCAATTATAAAAGTGGTTTTTATAGAAAACCACTGGAAAATCTACCAAGAGAGAGATAATTAAGTGTTGGCTTTTAGGAAAGAGTTTAATGAAAATGTTTAAATGCCCAGGAAAACTTCCCAGTCGGAAAAAGACAAAGGGACCAGCCCTAGCAAGACACTTTAACAGGTGCTACAAGTCTCAAAATAAAAACATCATTAGACAAAGGGTCAAAATGCTATTTTGTCTCGATAATCTAAAACTAATATAGACCAAAATTTATCCGAATCATCAAAATGTCATCGATTTGTAGTTGCATATTTTTCACATTTTGAAAAAAGTGCATATTTTAACTTTAAAAAAAAGAAGAAAATTTGGATACATTTTTCTATTTTGATTTTAGCAAAATCATTTTAAAATCTTGCTGAACCAACGAAAAGCGTAAGATTCAGTTGCTTACGTAAAATAGATGACAAATTCAAGTTTAGTCTATATTTTTTATTGTTTTAAGCTTTGATTTTTGCCAAAAAGTGTTCTTCTAAGTGTTTCATGTTTTTAGCACGGATGGTAACCGATTCAATGTGGTTATCGGCAGGGTAACGCTATTTTCATTTATTTTTGTAACAGAATTTCAGTAATTTTGGTAACTGTTTTTTTAGCGATAACGGTAATTAAGTTATTTCGGTAACCAGATGTTAAGAATAACGGTTTTTCAGGTATTTCGGTAAATATGAACGTGTTTAACAGACTTTTAAACTAACTTTCTTTTATGAGTGTAGCTTAAGCTTGATACGAATTTAGTTTAAACTGTATATGAACAAATTATTTTAATTATTTATATTATTTTTTAATTATTTATTTTAGCGGTAACGGTATTTGAGTTATTTCGGAAACGTTATTTAAAGGACAGCGTTTTTGGAGTTATTTTGGCAACAGTATTTTAAGGATAGCGATATTTTTAGCCCCAAAATATGCACTAAACAAACAAAAACAAAGCTTAAAATCATAAAAAATGTAAAAAAAAATTTGGCTTTTACCATTTCAATAGGAATGTATGGACATGTATGATCATACATGTAAATATTAACTCAATTTTCGTTAATGTACACACATTAATATATATCGTACAATATATGAACATGTATGAATCATTTATGAACACATATGAATCATTATTTTTTTAATTAACTTTATATTTTAGATTATCAAAATATCCAACTTGAAACACTACTAGGCCCTCAACTACGATAATACTCATATGAGGGATCATATATATTTATGTGTGTGCATTGAGGTAATATGTACATATATAATCATACATCTCCATAGATTTCCATTCAGGCGCATATGTCTACATTAACGAAAATTGAGGTAATATTTACATGTATGATCACATATGAACACATATGAACATATATGAATTATATATGGTAGTATATGGACATTTATGACCTGGAATGTCTTCATATATCAGCATGAGTGAATTCATACATGCTCATAAATGGATGCATATATGTTGATTTTAAACCGGGTAGTAATAATTTTTGCTAATTTTAGCAACTTGAATTTAAAAAAATTGTAAAATAGGTGGCTAGAATTAGTAAAAAAAAAAATGTAAATAGAGAACAGGAAAAATGTCGACTTAAAAAGTATTTTGTACTAAAAATTAGTACAAAAACTGTTAATTTGAATACAAAACGTTTTAATAATTTTTATTTTATACTAGTGCATTCATATTACACTACAACCAAAAACTAGTAGTTTTCGAAAACTTGTGGTTTTTGATTAAAAATTTCTAAGGAATTTGACAATTAAATACAAATAGTTTTGAAAATCTTCTAGTTTTTGGTTGTATTTGGTTGGTATGTAATATTGTGTAAAAATTTGGAACATGTTATAGGTACACAAATTTTAATCACCTTTTATTTTATTTTTTGGCAAAATGTTGTAGTTTTTTTCTTATCTTTAAATGGTTTTTTTTAGTATCCTTTTGTGGTGATGATGTTGAAAGCATGATAATGGACTTTATAGTTGTTAAGTGGTCGTTGTATTTGAGTCCCTTTTTTATAAAATCGTTGTTGTTGTTTTTGTTTCAGCCAAACAATTTATATACTTTTTTGTGCTAAAGAATAAATATTTAATATTTATGCGTTTGTTAATTTTGGTTTTTTATTGAAAACTTTGTATAAAAGAAAACTTCACAACTTCACAAAAACAAATCGAGTTTTTAAATTCATTATAGATATATTTTTTTTGAAACATTTTTATAAATTTATTAAAAGCAAATATTATTTTAGGTTAATTTTATGTTTTAATTAAAACTTTTTTATTCTTGTGAACATTTTAAACGTTTTTTTTTTTTTATATAAAATATTTTTCTTTTTTAATTTTCTTTTATTTGTTATTTCTTTGCGCTTATTTTAAATAATTGTACTGTTACGTTAAAATGTCTGACAAAGACTGTTTGTTGTATCTGTGATTTTACTTGTAGTATCATTAACCAAATCTTGTCATAGTGTGTGTTACAGTTTACTTTTGTTTCGTTTATGCTTCCTTTTTAAACCTGAATAGTAGTTGGATCTGTTAAATCAGCTGTTTTTTGCAGTTGAGCCAAATCATTTGTATACCAAAATATTTTATATCAAACTCATTTAATTCAACATCAAACATGTTTGATAGCTCTTGGTTTGGCTGAAATTAAAAAAAAAAAAAACTACATTGCTAAATGGCTTTGTAGTACAATATTTTTGCTTTAAATCGCCATAAATCACTTTTACTTTTTAACAAAGTTGAAAGGAAAGAGTTTTTTTTTTATTTTGTTAATATTGTTGCTTTGTTGTGGATGTGTGTAACTAGTTATGTGTGTGTCTGATTGGAATATTTTAAATAAAAATAAGTATTTATTTTATTCATTGTTCAATAAACATGCATATATTTAACAAAGAACTAAATAATACATAAATCTTCAACTTAAATTACCTTAATAAAAAATTATAGTTTTGGAAAATGTTAAAATACACTCAAATAAAAGAGTCTGTAGAAGTTAGAAAAAAAAATTTACGAAAGCTGGTACGTAGGCGTATGAACAATAAATAATATACATAATAACATTGCTCATACGCCTACGTAGCATACAGTATGGTACACAGATTTATTTTACCGTTTTTCGCCTAACATAGTAATCAAACTATAGTTTGTTAAAAAAAAATTTTTTTTTTAAAAACTAGCTTGCTATTATACAGGGGTGTGATGAAAATCGAAAACGAAAACGATCAGTTTTTCAATCTAGAATATTTAGTTATTTCAAAATAAAATTTGATTAGATTTTTTATACATCGGTTTCTATCGGTCAAAACGTTTAACTTATAAACTAAAAAAAAAAAATTATAATATGAATAGCAAAATATTTTGCATTGAAAATCCGATCGTTTTCGTTTTCGATATTCATCACATGCCTGATAATTTTTTTTTAGGAATTTGTTTGGTTCCCCACTTATAAAAAGGACTTGATGAGCATTTTAATTTTCAATGCTTCATCTTTAATTCTACGTAGTCTACAATAGCCTTTGAAATTTACACAAAAAAGGAGCTTTAACAAAATAGCACAAATTTAAAGCATAACATAAAATATTTTACATGCAATATTCAGAAAATTCTCAAAAATCGAAATGTCACTTGAACATAAAAAATCGTTACCAAAAAACTTGTTACATATCAACTTAACAAGATATATCGAAATAAACTGCCAACCGAATTGAAAAGTGTATTGTAATGGTAACAACTTATAACTTCAGTTAGTACAACGATATTTACTTTAGATTTCTGAATATTTTTGGTGTTGCAACTACAGTTCAGTTGAATTAACCGAAATTTGTTGTGAAAACTAAAGTTCAATTGTACCAAATTTGTAATAATCGAATTTGAGCCGTAATAACAAATTTCAGTTGACAAATAACTAAATTTTTCTCTGTGTGTATGGACAACCATATTCATTTTTCACATTTATGCACAAAATTCATATTAAATAAATGCATATTTCATTCGAATGCAATTTTTAGATGTATTTTCGAAATTTTTCTCCCCCTTCAACATTTTTTAAACAAGGATTGATCGAAAAATTAAAATTTTTTATGTAAAACTAAACGTGGCTTTTTATTATTGCCCGCTTTTTATTATTACCATACAAAAAATTAAATTTTTTGTGTAATTTGTAATTTTTATATTTTAAACAAGTTTTTAAACATTTTAAAACTCACAATACATTCTTCATAAAAAAGGTTCATCTATAAAAAAAATTGCATTTTTGATGCACATGCAATTTTTGGAATTATCAGAAATTATTTTACAGACAAATTAACTTAAATAAATCACGATTATTGAGCTCTGAATTTTTAAGTATAAGGTTTGGATAAGGCCATCGAGGAAATTAGATGATATTCAAGTCAGAAAACAACAAAATTAAATTTTATAAAAAAAATTATAAATTTTCGATTTATTAATTTTTAAAAAATTTTGAAGGGGGAGAACAATTGCATCTAAAAATTAACTTTTTGAATCAGCGAAATTCGTTTACAAATTTCGAGTATGGCTCTTCAAATTTACATACTTTTGGATTTTTTTTTTTAATTAAAACCGTAAAAAATCTCAGATTTTTAACAAATTTTAAAATTGTTGGTATTGGATTCATAGAGAATATATGTTTTCACTTTTAAAGAAAATCGGAAGACATGAGGTAGAAATTAAAATTTTTTTATTGTCTAGCAAAGAATTAATGATCGAAATATTGAAATTTTTTCATTGTCTACACTTAGGAAATTATGTTGGTAAAGACGACTGCAATTGTAGTCAAAAACAAATGAAATTTCATTTAAAAAAAGGACGACTTACATTTCATTAAATTCAACTAACATTGTCATTTGTTTTTTAATGTTCAAAAAATTACTAACATTATAGTAAAAATGAACCACATGGTAGTAAAAAATAAACCAAAAAATGTTTTTTTTATTTTTTTAAATAACAAAAAACAACTATAAAAAATGAATGTAAAATCATAAAACAGTCATTTGATGTGAGTTGATTTTTTAAATGAACTACAATGTTAGTTAAAAATTTTATTTGTTCTACAAATGACTTACATTTACATTAAAATTAACATTGTGATACGTAAGGTGTACCTTACACTCCGTAACTTGCGTATGTCATCTAATTATGTTCCGACTGAAACGAAGAGACGTTTAGTAATTCAGTTAATACTGCCGATTATAACTTACTCGGCTGAGGTTTTTAGTAAACTAGATTCCGAGTCTTTACACAAATTGCAGGTTTCTTTTAATAATGCTACACGGTATGTTTATGGACTGCACCGGTTTAACCATATATCACCGTGGAGAACAAAGGTTCTTGGATGTGACCTTGTCGACTATCTTCGAATGCGTAACCTGTTATTTTTACACAGACTGATATTTCAGAAAAGCCCTTTATATTTATATGAAAAGATACGATTTGGTCCATCAACTAGATGCATGACCTTGATACACCCCCATTACAAACTCTTAAATACCGGCAGAATGTTTTTTATTAACGCCATTAAACTTTGGAATTCTCTACCAATTCACTTAAAACGCATATCCAGAACTGACAGTTTTAAAAAAGCAATTCTCGATTATATTAATAACTAGTCTTCTCATCTTTCACTTTCTTTACTTCACGTTTTTCTAACACTTGTTTATAATATCAATTAGTTATTTAAATCTCAATTTTATATAAAAAAAAAAAAAAAAAAAATTATATATAGTATATTACAATTTACTATTAACCCTTAACTATAGATAAAATATTTATAAACCAATTATGACTTATTTACATGTTATTTATTTGAACTATAAAAGAATTTTATTCTTATTGTTCTAACAATGGAAATTTTTTTTTTTTTTAAATAATGAAACTGTATTACAACCCAAACAACTACATATTTTTAAAGCAGAAGTTCCCTGAGTGTAACAAAGAATTAATGATAGAAATATTGAAATATGTATACGTATATTCAACGAATATTTTCTACAAAACTAAGACAATACTGAATCGGTAATATACATCCAAACTTTTTTTAACAAACTAAAAAAAATTATGGCCGATTTTTAGATATACAGAGTTTGTACCACACAAACAATTCTATTAATATACTCAAATTTCTAGAATTTTCCAAACTCATGTAATTACACTGTGCTACATAATGCTACACTTTAAAAGTGATTACAAAAAATATTTTTGTAGAATCGTGTTTATTTTAAATAATCTACTAAAACCAAACTCAAAATTTGCCAACATGTATCCATGCCTACTTCACCCACTTTTTGGAAAAATTGTAAATGTTGTTTAATTTTTTATTAGCAGCAAATAGTGTAAAAAATACTATAAGTTTAACATTGTTACGACATACTTTTTCGTGTAGCTGGGCAGTTGCCTTGAAAAGCAACATATATTAAGGTAAAATTTCTTAACAGATAAAAAATTCCATATCGTATTTTTAATGAAGGCAAGAACTAAAATACTACACTCATAGAAGAAGAGTTTGTAAAATTTCTGCTAAGGCTACATTCAGACAAAAAAGTTAGTAGAAAAATTAGTAAAACGTTCCATATCAAAATTTACAGTTTTTTTTACAAACTTTTACTACAAACTAATTTGTTAGTCAAACTTTAAGAAATTACAAAATTTTATATTAATTTTTGTTGCTGATTTTAGCAAAATATTTAACTAATTTTTTAAACCAGAGTTGCTAAAATTTGCAAAAATGTTTCCTTATTTCTTCTTTGATAGTTGAGAGAAAAGTTTTTTTTAATTGAATGTAAATTTTTAGTAAATAAAATTTTCTGATTGTAGCAAATCGAGATCCACTAAGGGTGTACTAAAATTTTATTAAATTGTAGTAAAGTTTACTATTTTTTCATACTACTTTCACTTTACTAATAATTACAGTCACGTTTAGCTATAATAGCTAAAGGGTCTGCCTGAGTAGAAATAGTTATATTTTCTGTAAAATTACAGACTTTTTTTATTAAAATTAAATAAAACAGGTACTACTGAAAAACTACTACAAGGAAAGTCTCCTGGTGGGGTTTTCTGCTTTCTATTTGGAAACAAGGTTTTTCCGTAATTGAGAGCAGATTTTTAGGTTAGAAATGTCAAAGGATATAAAAAAATAAAATACGTTTTTTAATATAATATATAGAGTATGGCATCGAACTTGAATAATTTTCATTTTCATTGCACAATCAAAGGTCGAAAACCATAATTTTTATTTTTAATAAAAATTATATCAAACTTGTACAAAAGACAAAGTACGGTCTTGTTTACTATCCCTTTACAGTTTGTTTTTGTTTTTAAACAAAGCAAGTGTGAAATAAAAAGGAGAAAAAGCAGACAACGCGTATTGAATATCTACCAAAGGTAGACCTTGCACATAACAAACAAGTTTTCAATTTATTTTTGTTTAATGGTGATAATCTTTAGTGATCTTTATATGAATGTTTGATGTTTTGCATGAGATTGTCACTTCTTTTAAAATGTGTTCTGGTGATGGGAACCAAGAAAATTCCCGAAAAAGATCTATCAACACATTCCTGAAAGTGGTCAATTAATAAAGTTGAAAACAAAAACTCTATAGATTATTTGTTAGGACAATATTTTAATAAAGAAATATAGAGTATTGCCTCGAACTTGAATAAATTTCATTTTCATTTCAAAAAATATTTATTAAAAATGGGTTACTAATTTTTTTTTTTCTTAATTTGAGTAACGTTTACTATGTTTTTCTACTACTTTTACTACTAATTACAGATTCGTTCTGTTAAAATTAGAATAAGGGCATGTTAACTTTTCTATAAAATTACAAATATTTCTGTTACTTTAACCGATTTTTATTTTTTAATTTTTTATGTAGTTTTAAAACGAATCAATTTTATTCACAGATTCTATAATGTATTTTATTTATTTCGCTATTATAGTTATTTATTTGTTTGTTTTTCATTCGGCTTCTATTGATGCACGAAAAAAATCAAACAATTTATTCGTATATTGTTTGAAAAAGAAATAAATCTTTTCCAATCTTCTTTCAAAATTCTTTTTTCAGTTTTTTTTTTTTTATTTTGTGTTGTTTAATAATTTTTTTTTTCGCAAATGTGTGAAGTGATTAAAGAAATTGCTTACATTTAACTGACGTAAATTTTCATACGCTTTGATAAACAATGTGTGTGTGGGGGGGGGGGGGGTAGGCTCCTCGAAGAAGATGAAGAGTATGCGTTTCTTTCTCTATTTAATCAACACGTAACAGAAGAAAACAACCAAAATTATTTATGATATCAATTGTTTGTTTGATTTCTATTTTATATATAAAAACTAATTAAAATTTAATGCAATTTTAAGCATGCTCATGTACTACACTCAAATAAAAAAGTTATTAGAGAAATAAGTAAAACAATTTACAGTTATTGTACTAATTTTTAGTAAAACATATTTTTTTAATAACATTTTTTTCTATTACATACTTACAAGTTGCAATTTTGTTTAGTAATTTTCGTTGCTGCTAGTTAACTTCCACTAGATATTTTTAATTGATATTTAAATTAAAAATGTGTAACAAAATAAAAGTGATTTTAATATCGAAAATACCAACCATGAATGGAATATTTTATGGAATGTTGTGTTTATATTTATTTTATTTAAAAAAAAAAAAATTCCATTGTTAGAACAATAAGAATAAAATTCTTTTATAGTTCAAATAAATAACATGTAAATAAGTCATAATTGGTTTATAAATATTTTATCTATAGTTAAGGGTTAATAGTAAATTGTAATATAATATATATAATTTGTTTTTTTTTTGTTTTTTTTTTTTTTTTTTTTATGTTAATATAACGACTGGATTGAGTAATAAACAATCACAAGATTAAGTAGTCAAATAATGTACATAAAAATAAAAATTATTTATTATCATTTTTAAGCTGGTTCATATTAAATTTATTCATTGCAACTAGTGAATGCAAAATCCCGACCTATTTCATTTCCAGAGAAAGCGGGACATTTTTTTCAAAATTCCCGGAATCTTGCTCGATAAATAAATCATAGACTTTTCATAAATCATATTTTTTATATGCAAAATGTCTTACACGACTTGAGATGTTTCATTAAAATAAGATCATATTATTGAAATTTTCAAGTTGTACTAAAAGTAGTAAATTGTAGTAAGTAAAAGAACAGGCATTTTGTAAAAAAATTCAGTATAAAAAATTTCAAGCTTAAAAAAATAGAAATAAGTTTCCCAGGAATCCCAGAACTGGAACTGCCTAAGTGCATTCCCTATTTGCAACTTAATATGCAATAAACATCGTGTTATCCTATTTATATTTACCAAGAAATATATGTTTGGTTTCCCTTTAGCATTAAGGTCTGAAACTATAATTAATTAACAGGCTATAATGTTACGTACTTAAAAATTTGTTGTATCAAAATTCGATACTAATATGAAACGTTGCCAGATGGGGAGATTTTAAATTGCCAAAATAAGTGTTTTTCAGTAAACCTACCTCACAATAGAAGATTTCTTTTGACCTTATGGTCACTAGAACAAGCATTTTTTCTAACCTTTTAGAGAAAGTTTTCAAAGAGTTTTTGTCAAAATTTTTTTTATTCAACAACCGAATACTGTAACTTTAAACAAAATGCAATTAAAAAAAAATATAGAGGTGAAAAAAGATGTTTGTGGCAAAGAAAGATGTTCGAGGAGATAAACAATCTTAAAAGCAAAAAAAGTTTTGTAGTGAAAAAATGTTTGAGGGGAAATTTAAAATATTCTCACCTCTACGCGTCTGGTGGAAAAATGTGACGTTATATTTTATACACCAGAGACGCTATTATGAAATCGTACTAATCCACACAAATTTGAATGGAAAATTTAGAGGTACCTTTACATTTTCACTCATAACCCCTTGAACTGTGGGACCAATTTTGCTCATTTCCAATACACTCATAGAAATAAACCTGTAAAAATAGCAAAATAGGCACTAAAAAGTAGTTAAAAATGGGCTTGCAGAAAAAACTGCTAAAATTAGCTGCTTTTCTTACTAAATATTATTAATATATATAATAGCAAAAATACATCTGTTCAATTTAGAAATATTATGAAATCAGCAATTTACAATTTTTTAGCAAAAATTTCTGTTGATTTTATCAAAATAAACTGTTATTAGCATTTTACTAAATTTGAGGTATATATAGCAACCATTTTGTTATTATTCCAGTTTTTGTTTGCTATATTGAGTCTACAAATATTAAGTAAAAGTTTTTGTTAATTTTACAGAGTAAAATGCTATTTTCAATTAACTAAAATTCACATCGAATATAACTAGAATTTTGTAAACTTAACAGATTTGTTTCTGCTGTTCTTATTTGATTAATATTTAGCAAAAAATCTGCTAAATTTATTAGTTTTTTTTTTTTTTGCTATTTTTACAGGTTTATTTCTATGAGTGTAGATAACTTCTCGAGAGAATGTCCAATAATATAGATTAAAATTATTGCTTTTTGGTAACGTGGTCGCCATTTCAACCGACAGACGGGCATTGCAAAATTGGCTTAGAATTACATCAGGATCAATAATATTTTATTAGGCCTATTGATGCGCTACAAACAGATACAAATATTGAAAAAAGCGTTATCTCAGAAATCTCGTTCCGCTTACGTTTTACGTTTTGGGACAAGTATTGGGGATTCATAAATTTGCTTATTGGTTTAAATAAGGTAACACTTTCCTTAGAACACTTCTTGAGGATATATGTTGTAATTAAGGTGGGTCGTTTCAGAAAAAAAAATGAAAATAAACTTTGGTTTTTGCTAAGAATATTCCCGAAATATTTCGTGTTTTGCGATAATCGTTAGTGAGCTGAGCCACTACTACTTTTTAGTTTTTTTTTTAATTCGTTCCAAGAAACTGTTTCAATACAGTTTCAAAACTGTTTCGTATCAAATTAAAGATCGTTTGAAGACGAATCTCAAAAAAAATAAATTATATACATTTTTTTCAAAAATGTCAAAGTTAATTTTTAGAGAGCCACTAAAAAAATGTTGTGGCTCGATCTACCTTATTGTATACAAGTGCGAATTTTATAAAACTCATCAACAATATGCCTGTTGGCATTATAAACACAACGAGTGCGACATTACTGACAAACTCAAAATCCTATAAATTTTAATAACACATACAAACATAAATACTTAAAGCAGTAACAAACAATTACACGTGAATAATCATACTCATACACACAATTCTTAAATTTATCCACATGCACACATACATGCATATTAGGGCGTACCGTGAAATATGGAAACTTTTAAAAGCGTTTTAATGGCCAAATGCAAGAAGAAACAAATTAGAAACTAAGGAGAGGGCTCTTTTTTAATCCACATCAGCTTTCTTTATAAATGATTATCAAGGCTTTTTAAAATAGTTTGCTTGAAGTCTTATAATGTGGAGCTTAACGAGTCGTTATTTATTTTAATTAAATAATTAAACTTTTAAATGTTTCTCATAAAAGTGTATTTTTTATCACAACTGTTGAGAGTTATTGCTTGAATAAGTTTTTCATCGGGACATCCTAATATACACATTAAAAGTTAAGATATGATTTTCTAAACATTTCAGTGGCTAAATACACCAAAGCCAAACAGTTGGTTAACGTATTTCAAATTTCTCTATGATTTGCCAAGCTTTTGAATTCACAAAGTTTTTATGGTACATTATGGCGAGAAATGTTTCATAAAATTTCAACCAATTAAATATTTTATTAATAAAGGGTGTTTTTTATAGTGGTATATAAATTTGAAATGGAATAAAACAAAGATGAATTTTTTAAATTAACATGAAAAGTACTTTATTCGAAAGATAATCTTCTGGCATTATAATTTAAATATGACTTCTGGCATATGACCGCCACGGCTGACTCGGACGTAGTCTAATCTGGAGGTTCAATTTTCGATGACTTTTTCCAACATTTGGGGCCGTATATTTACAATAACGCGGCAATTGTTGTCCTTCAAGTGGTCAATCGTGTCGGGTTTATCGGTGTAGACTAGCGACTTCACATATCCTCACAGGAAATAGTTCAGAGGCGTTAAATCGGACGATCTTGGAGGCTAATTCACGGGTCCGAAACGTGAAACTATGATGATTGCACCAGCCCATAACGCACACCAAACAGTCAGTTTTTCTGGATGTAACGGTGTCTCAACATACATTTGAGGATTATCATCGCTCCAAAAACGGCAGTTTTGTTTATTGACGTATACATTTACCCAAAAGTGAGCTTCATCGCTAGACCGCAAAATGGACGTAGTGCGCGATACGTATTTCGAATAGAACCATAATTTTTAAAATGAATTTGCACAATTTGGAAGGGTTGTTCAGGCCCCAGTCTATTCATGTTGAAATGCCAAACCAAACTTAACATAAATCACTTGACAGCTGACAAAATGGCCGCCAGTTAAAAAAGTGTTGCCCTCTTAAAGACATCCTTTACATATAAAATTACAAAAAAAGCTTCACCGATTTCTTGAAACGATATAGAAATATTATTAAGTCTTTACAGGTAAAGTTAAAAAAAAATCAAAAACTTTTCTATACAAATGATTTTAGAAGAATCTCTGCTAGAGTAAATGCTGAGTGGAGAACAGATAATTTTCCATTAGTGTATTAATAAAACAATAAAGTAGGCAGTAAAGTAATGCCTTTCCCATATTTGTTGAAGTGTAAATAAAAAATTTCCCAAAATATTTATGTTTAAGTATGAAGTATAACATTTTTTTGTTACAAAGTCATAATGTTCGTACAAAACAAGTGAAGCCAAACACATTCTTGTAGCAAATGCTTACAATCTCTTTAAATATTTGATAATCAGGATAAAAATGTAAATTATTTTCTAATCATTTTTCATCATATGAATAAAAAATTAAATATTTCAAGGTTATTAAAAGGTAGCAATAACTCAACTGACTAAAGGCAACATGTGTTATTTAACCCTATGACGACCGAACTTAAACCGCTAATGAAACTTCGGGGAGACTAAATGGCTAAACATTAATTTTCTGCTGCTTTTACGACTTCACTGCTCCCCTTATCGGAGAAATATAGTACTAAAGCTAAATTATTAACGGGCTGTCGCTCCTTAAGGGGATAAGTTTTTGTCTAAGTTTTAATTTTGTATTTTGCTAACACCCATTTTTAATAAACTTAAAACAGAATTTTTTACATTATAAAAATTAAAACACAAAAAAAATAATTAAAAAACCAAAAAAAGACCTTTTTTGCTTTGGGTTGACCTTGTAAGACTCTGAAAGCATTAAGCTACAATATATAGGTAAAGCTTAAAAGCGACATTTTTACAACAAGTTTTCTTGAAATTGTCCTGCCGGTTTTCCTAAAATCGCAAAAGGTAAAAATGGGACGTACATATATCCATCATTCGTCGTCAAAGAGTTAAACAAAAGCGTCATTATGCTGTCGCTTTAATATATATATGTCTTAAGGTAACTTTTTTTTAAAGTATGAGTGTAAACATGAAAATGTGTGTTAATGCTTGTGGTAAAAATAATTAAAATGATAAAGCAAAAAATTTGTATATGGTTTTTTCATCTGAATAAACCGGAAACTGTATTATATAAAAGCAATCTTGAAGCTTTTTTAAGTTGTGGTTTATATTGTTAAAAATAATTCTGAAAACTTTCAAAGTCATTTTTAATATGTAACACGTGTATATTAAAGATGTGAGTCCTTCCAAGATAATTGACCCGTTACAGAAAGAATTATCTCAGATTAATATCAAACTTACAGCAATTACGGTCCTATATGTTATAAATAAAAAATGGAAATTTATTTTAAAATTTTCCAAAAAGTGGTAGATAGATAAATATCTCCTTTTATCTAAATAAGAAAGTTTCAGCGTGTTACTCGACTTCGCTTCAATTAAAAGTCAAATATTTATTTTAAGGACATTGTACGTATACGTGTTATTAATATTCAATATTTAATATATTAATATTTTTTATTTAATAGTACGTTTACGTACAATGCTTTCGAATTTACTTTCCTGTATAATAAAAATTTTAAAACTTTTTCAATTTCTCAAAGAGTGAGCGAAGTGTCAAATTAGCATTTGAAAATATTATTTATTATAATTAAATTGAGTTTGGGAAATTTAAGAAATTTTATAATCTCATTGATTTTCGTATGACTAATAAAAAAAAAAAAAAAAACAACACAACAAGTTTTGACTCAGTTTATCTATAATTCGGTCCTAATTTCCTTCAACTTTTGTTTCATCTTTCCTTTTTAGAAAATATTCGTTAACTATTGTGTATCGCAAATATTCATTTAAAATCGAAATAGTTGTTCTAGTGACACTGTACGTTAGGCTTAAAAAAACGTCGATTTGTTTTGCCGAACAACCCTGGGTTATATTAAGTACTAACAAATTTACTCTAAAAAAATGTTTTTAAGGAGAATGAGGAAAAAAAACCTTTTAAAAAATCGGCTAAATTGTTTTTTTATTTAGATGTTTTTCTAGCTATCCCGAAAGTTTCGTCGTGTAACTCCAATTCGTTTTTAAGAAAATATCGGTTGAATATTGTTCTCCGTGATTATTGTATGTTTTGTATGTTTTGTATTGTTGTATTTCTATGTAAAGGCTGCGTAGCTGGTACGTACACACGGAGAAAAATTTTGTAATTTTCCAACTAAAATTCTGTTAATACAACTGAAATCGGTTGGTGTAACTTAATATTGGTTTTCACCAAATTTAACTGAATTTTAGTTGCAACACCCAAAACGAGGACTGTCACACAATTAGTCGACCTAACGAAGAAAACACAACAAATTTGAGGAAATTTTTCTTTATTTCTCAACATAATCTCATTTTAGCTCGACACACTTTTCCCAGCGATATTCAATAGCTTCGATACCCTGTTTATAGTAAGAACTGTCTAGTTCCTTAAAATAGAAAATCAACCGTAGACTCCACCTCTTCATTATTGGTAAATCTTTTACCACCGAGCCATTTTAGAAATAGACAATAATCTGAGAGGGCTAAATCTTTACGTTAAATATGTCTATACTCCAACAAATTTACCACCCTTAAACTGATATTCATTCGCCTGAGCATAGCCGGGGGATTGGCATGAAAAAGTTCGATAGGTGCAAATTAGCACCAGTGCACCTTTTAGGAGTGTCAAATGAAACCATAAAAATCGTGTTTTTTTTTTTTTTTTTTTTTGTTAATAAACAAATATTAGTAAATTTGTTTATTATTACCACTAAAAATAGAGAAATTATATGTTCAAAACAATAATAAATACTAAAAACCAGTATATCGTTAGCTGAAATGGCGAAACCCAAACATATCGAAACATATTAAATAATGTTTTTTATTTTTTATTTATTATCCCTTGTTTTGATAAACGTAGTCGAAATGGTTACAATAATCGACATTTAATAAATAAAATAATACCTATGAAAATACATACATTTTGACACATTTTAAAAAATATTAGCTACTCGTATATCTTTATATAATTAGTGTTATTTTTTCTTGAAAGAATGCCCATTTATATAAAAATTTTCGTTTACTTTGAATCAATATCTTTATTAGAAAAATAAATATAATTTGTTTCTAAAATCATATTTATACCTTGCTAACCTTTTTATTCTTCAAATCCTAAGATGAAAATCAAAAATCACATTTCGTACCTGGGTACAGTTTACGTATGCTGGATGATAGTGTACCGGTTGAGGGTCAAGAAAAATTCACAATAAAACATTTACAAATAGGAAAAAAAAATGCAAAGTTCCTAGGTACAAGAGTTCCAAGGTACACTACCAACCGCTATAAATGATATTTATTATTACCTTTTTCTTGGTCTTTTTTGACAAAACAAAATTTATAAAAATAAAAACAGAAAAATGTTTTTTTTTCTGAATAAATATAAAACGTAAACAAATCATAAAATTGTTGAAGTTATTGTGTTCCATTATATGCTATCATAGGCTGTTTTTTTATAACTCCCTCCCACTAAACGTACACTAGATATAAAAAACATCTTTATTCCGGTTTTACCATTTCCTTTTTTTCGGGAGTAGGGGGTCTCAAATGTATTGTTACCAAAAAATTACAACAATTGAGGTAAGCAAATAAAATGTACATTATGACACGTTTAACAATAATATTTTGTTTGTAATATTTTTTTTTTTTTTAATAAGACCAAAAGGAACTTCTGGCAATATAACCTTAAAATGTCTAAATGTTTTTCATTTGAATTTCATACGTTGTTTTGTTTAAAAGAATATAAGAACTAAAAAATAAATTAAATTATAATTGAAATGTAACAAAAGCAAATATGTTTTCTGACAAAAATTATATCTTGAATTCGAATCTTTTTATGAACGATTTTTTATTAAAGAAATTGCTTCAACTATTATAGTCAATTAAAGCGGAATTAATTTCAATATTTTTTACTTACTGCACCAATATTTTAATTAAGCTTTTTAACTTTACTTTATAGTATGTTTTAAACGATATTAAATTGCAATACTTGTTTTTATATTATTTTTATAAACTTTCTTTTAAAGGTCGTTTTAAAAAAAGTTTTGTCACTTACTTTTTGTGCACCCACGTCTTTGTTTTCTTAGAATGCATAAAATTGTTGGGAAAATTATTTAAAATGTTTACAAATTTATTTGGTAACTATAAGGAACACACAAAAAATAACAAGAAACTTTTCAAACTTTCTTATATTTCTCAACTCTTTACCAAATAATGGTCTTACAAAGAAAACCGGTAGAACAATAAAAATAACAAGAAAATTATAATACTAAACTAAATTTAAGTGTTAACACATGTTTGTATGTGGTGTAAGGAAAAAACGCAAAAATGCAATATATGTTAAAGAATGGTAAAGATTTTTCAAAGATATTACCCATCAAAACAGGGTTTCAACACATTACCAAAATATTTCTTCTTTACATTTGGTCGCGATGTGCCAAAAGTGATAGGTACCCATTACCCTCTCGCTTACAAGAAAACACAAAAAAATATGTACCTATTGCTTTTGGGTTATTGCGAATAAAAATAATGTGACTAGTAATGTGTACTTTCTAGATGGCAAATGTGTAATTTACAGAGAAAACTGATTTCACATAGTTCTATTGAAAAAATGACTTGGAAATTAAAATACTTTTGTAGGAAAATTACCTAGAAATTGTTCTTAGAATATGTGGCATTTACTATAGAAAATCTGTCTTAAAAATTCGAAAAAAAATATATAAAGTTGTACTCCTATTTTCGCAATGCAAATCTAGTTCAAAGAAATGCTCTTATAAATTTCTTCCAAAAGATGTCATGAATGTAAAGGGTCCGCCATCTAACGTTTTTTTTTCAACTAGTGCTTATTTCGTGAATGGTAACTTAGATCATGTCTGATTTGACAGATAATTAGTTTTATCCTTCCGCTGAACGAATATGGTTGTGTATACGCTTGAACAACGCTGGGAAATATTGCGACATTACTTTGAAAATCATGGCAATGTTGCAGAATGTGGCTGTTACAGTCAATGGCGATCGTTATCGGGCCATGTTGAACGAATTTTTGTTCACAAAAATTGAAGAGGAGGATATTGGCAACATTTGGTTTCAACAGGACGGAGCTACGTGCCACACAGCCGAAGCTACACTCGATGTTTTGCGCCCTGTTTTTGAAGATCGCATTATCAGCCGCAGAGCTGATGTCGTTTGGCCACCTCGGAGCTGCGATTTGCCACCGTTGGACTATTATTTGTGGGGTGCCGTCAAAGATAAGTGTTAAAGATAAGTATTGACGCTTTAAAGGACAATATTCGTGAAGCCATTGGTGAAATACAGCTGCACACAATCGATAATGTGCTAAAAATTGGACCGATCGTGTAGGCTACTGCATGGCCAGCCGAGGCCGCCATTTGAATGAAATTATTTTCCATTATTAACCGGAAGGATTGTACTTTCAAATAAATAAAGAAATTTGAGAAAATATTCAGTAGTTTTTTTTATAGCATTTTCAAAAAAAAAAAAGTTATTTGGCGGACCCTTTATTATGTCAGAGTATTGAGAAAATACAATTTTTAAGACCCAAAAATATAAAAGTCAAAATTAGCAAATTTTAATAAAAATGTTTATTATATTTATAACATTATTATAACACATGCAACATGCTTTATAGTACCTACTTGAGGCTAATTTGGCGTTCTTTTTTAATTTATTTTCAGATAATTGACAGATTTTCAACATTTGTGAAACATATTAAATAAGATATCACGGTAAGGTAAGTTGAGTTCTTTTTTTGAATCTAAATTACATTCCCTTGCCGATTTACTCATTTAAACTTAATACATTTTTTATTAAATACACACTCAGGGAAAAATCTTCATTATATTTATGAAAAACTTTATACATATAATGAAAAACGCCATTAAATTTCGTCCATTGTAACAATTCATAAATATGATGAAGCTGTTTCATAAAAATATAATGAAGCTGTTTCAATTTATTTATTTTTTAATTTTTTATTGATAATAAAGTTATTTCACATTGTTTCACATTTTGTCTTTTTAAATGGAATTTAAAAAATTATATTCAGATATGGAATTTTCATATGAACATCATTTAAAAACTTAAATTAAAATCGAAATTGTATATTGTATTAAAAAAATTGTATTTGAATTTAAGAACATATCATATTATAATTAATTAATGTTTCATAATTTCAAATAATTTCCGGTTGTTTTGAGTTTTAAAAAGGCTAAATTGCAAATTATTTCAATAAAAAGCTAAAATTTATTTTCACAAAGTTTATGAAACTTTTTTTGTGAAATGATGAAGGTCTATGAAACATTTTTCATACATTTTTATGAAACTCTTCATCATATTTATGAAAATTTAATAAGCATTATGAATAATTGATGACAAACGATTTATGAAACAATATCATCAATATGATGAAACTTTTCTCCCTAAGGTCACTAGTTTACAAAATATGTACAATTTTCTGTCCACTAAGAAGTGCTATTAATGAAATTCGGCAATATTTTAGAGAAAAAAATTTAAGGCAGACCTATGTGCCGAACTTAAGTGCCATATCGAATGTTAACGGAGTAAACAAAATGTTTCCTATGGAAGTTTAATTAGTGATTAAACTTCGATGTAATGACCTGTTGTGTTAAATAAATTACATAAATTGTTCATTAAATTTACACAAAAACAAGTATTACTGAACGTATGAGTACTAAGTTATAGTAATTGTTTATACTAGAACGTATTATTTTGTTTCTTGTAGTATTCGAATTAGTGAATTTTGTGAAAAATGCACATATTTCAGTTTTGACTACATTTGTAGTTCATTTAAAAAAAACAAACCACATCAAATTACTGTACTATGAATTTACATTCATTTTATCAGTTTTTTTGTTTTTATTAAAAAAAAAAACAATAAACGTAAGTCAATTTTTACTACATTTGTGGGTAATTTTTACTACATTTGTGGTTCAAGTTATCAACAATTCGAATTAGTGAATTTTGTCAGTTTTGACTACATTTGTAGTTCATTTAAGAAAACAAACCACATCAAATTACTGTACTATGAATTTACGTTTATTATTAGTTTTTTTGTTTTTATTAAAAAAAAAAAACCAATAGACGTAAGTCAATTTTTTACTACATTTGTGGTTCATTTTTACTACATTTGTGGTTCAAGTTATCAACAATTAAAAAAAAATCGCAATTTTAGTTGAATTTAATGAAATGTATATCGTCCTTTTTTCAAGTGAAACTATATTTGCTTTTAACCATATGCAAATAGTTGCCTTTACCTACATAATATTCCAAGTGTAGATTCTTGAATTCAAATAAGAAACTATTTTTTTTTTGCTCCTTATGTGAAAATGATCATATATTATCAATGACACGTCATATATGTTTGGATCCGAAAATTCAGTTTATATATGTTTGGATCCGAAAATTCAGTTCATATATTTATTTTTATATTTATTTGATTTTTGTTGTTTGTCTCTGAGATCCGATTAAATTAAAAACTATTAACTAACCATAGTTATAAATGTCACATGTATACGAAAATATCAGTGGCTAATGTTAAACTCTGGTTATTTATAGAAAAGTTACTCGACCTAAATGATTTTTATTCTTTTTTATTGCTTAATAAAAATCAAATAATAATTTTTTATTTAATCGGACCTCAGAGCCAAACAGCAAAAATCAAAAAGCATTCCGTACAAAACCTGATGACTGTTACTGCGGCATTTATTGGATTGTTTAGATTGTAACATTCCGGAACTTGGTGTTTCAATTTAATTTTCAATACCCGGTTAAAAATCAACGTATGTGTATCCATTTATGGACATGTATAAACTCATTCAAGTTTACATATGAAGACATTCGAGTTCATAAATGTATACCACCATATGTGATTCATATATGCTCATAGGTGTTCATATGCGATCATACATGTAACTATTACCTCGAATTTCGTTTATGTATACATATGACCATATATGGAAATGTATGCACATGTATGATCATACATGTAAATATTACCTCAATTTTTGTTTATGCACAGGCATGAACATGTATGATCCAACATATGAACATGTATGAATCGTTTATGAACACATATGATTCATGTGTGGATTCATATGGATATGTATGAAGCATGTGCTTATGTATAGATACATATATGCCGATTTTTAACAGGGTAAATATAAAAAACAATTAAACTCTTATTACAAATTGAAATTTATTCTACATATTTTTGTTTTGACAGAAATTTCAAACATTTTCATTTTTTTTGTTAAAAAAAAAAAAAAAAAAAAAAAAAATATAATATTTAAGAAAATTTAAAAATTCAAAATGATAAGTTTTTTTTTTAAAAAATGAAGAGATTTATAAAATTATAAGTTTTCTTTATTGAGATTTTTAAATACACCGTTCCATGTACACCATAACAACTTATTGTTGAAGAAAACATTATCATACATTACCATATATGAACTTTTTGTTTGCATGTATGAACCCATATATGCTTCCATATATGATATGCTGATATATGCAACAATATATGCTCATGCATGGAATAATGTATATTCATATATTAACATATATTTATATATTTTCACCTGTGTCTGTAATTTCATATAATTATAATTAAATACTTAAAGAAAATGTATATTTTATATTACATATAATATTTTTTTTTTGTTTGTTACCATATCTAAAAATGTCTAATTGCATTCGTCAGTATACTATAATTTATATAATTTAAGTTTATATTAGCACACAAAAGAAATATTTTAATTTTATGCATAATAATTTTGTGAAATAAAAACCTACAGCTTCTGCTAATGGTTTCTTTGGTGGTGGTAAATTAACATTTTTATTAGGTTTTATTTCAAAAATAATAACGATATCAACAACAAAAGACTTTGTAGAATAGACAAATAACATATGTTAAATATCTTTTTGCAAAAACGTAATTAACATGCGTTTTTATATCTTTTTCTTTTCATTTCGTTATTTAAACATTAGTCTTGTGGATTATACACACCTTTAATACATTTATTATTATACTTTATTGGTAAAATAATGTCTTGAGTTAAATTTATTTTGTGTACAAATACAATATAGAACATTAATTGCAGGAATCCTAAAGGATGTTGTATTGAAAGGTATAATGTGAGTCATTTTATATCAAAATGATTTAATTTTATATCAAAATGATTTAAACAAATATATTCTGCTTAATTGCTTTATTTAAAATGTAATTTAAAAATGTTTGAAATAAGCCATTTTTGAAATAAAAGTTAACCAATACATACGCATTTGGCTATAGTTCTTTTTTTAAAATACTAACAAATTTAAAGAAAAAACATGAATTGGATCATTTATAACTCCCCACTAAACCCCTTAACCATCGATATGGCACTTAACAAAACTGATCAAGCCTTAGATATTTTCTTTACAATATATCCAAGTTTTATTGAAATCCGAGAGTATAGTTTGGAAAACTTTTCTTGTTAGAATATGTTGACCTTAGATTAGAAATTCTGAAAATCTTATCTCGTAAATGATGAAAGGCGATCATAGAAATATTCTTGGCTAGAAATTTGGCACGTAGCGTCATCTAAAGACCAGAACAAAATCAAATCAAAATTTTTTGATAATCGGTTCTTTTTGTGTTAAAAATTGTCAGAGAAGTTTCAAAAATTAAATTTTTGGACCCATTTGTTGGTTGGTAGGAGGGGAAGGGGGCATACATGTCAACCGTTTTCTTTATAATTTAAGGACTCCAAACAAGAATCTGAAGTTCAAATAGAAATATATCCACAAACAAAAACTCGGTAGTGAGAGGGTTAAGGGTTAAACCAACCCAATTGATTAAGAACTACTTAAATTTCAGCACTTCAAAAAAAGTGATCACCCGTTATATTCAAATACTGATTTATTAAATTGTCAAAAATCTGAAATTTATTCAGAACAAAGTCCTCCGATTTTAAGAGTTTTTCAACTTTCCAAAAGAACCAACAATTGAAAATTCGAATATTTTTAAAAATTCTTAGGTTCCAGAGTTTAATATAAACTAATTAGACTTAATTTTGCTTTAAATCATCAGTAGTAATTCAAAAATCAAAATTCTCATACTACTACTACATTACCATAAAATGAGGACTTTACGTGGTTTCACTCTAATATAAAATTAATATTCATCATACGCGCAGTGGCCCAGCATCTACTAAAATATAACTCATACGCCACATAATGCTCATTATAATTTAAAAAATCGTGGTACGCAGTTTTTGTTTATTAACATTTCACTTTATAAAAACACAAATCTACGTTGTTGGGCATTTAAGGGTTTGAATGTTAATAGTGTCCTAACGAAGGGCGGTTTTTTCGTATTTGGAGACAATGTGGACAAATATCGAAAGCATATTTTTTGAGCCGTTTAATTAGATTTTGAGTAAAATTTTAAGGAAAAAGACGAAGTTTAGCTGTATAGTTAAATAATCGGACGCCGAAGTTTTTTCGATTATTGAATACATTGCTTAACTACGGACTTTTCTTTAAATTTGACACTCAAAATCGCACCCATTTGTGAAATTTGTGCATAATGCTTTAAAATACCGAATACCGACAAAAAGTTTTCGTCCGACCGAAAACTTCGGCCAGAAAATAAATATTATACTGCATTTATACTTAAACCAAAAACTTGTAGTTTTTCACAACTATTTTTATTTGCTTGTCAAATTCAAAAACTAGAAGTTTTCAAAAAACCACCAGTATTTGCTTGTAGTATAAATGAGGTATTAGACAAGATACGAAAATAAATATTAAATTTTTCGAAAAAATATTCAAATTTCTAAAAAATGACAGCAGCATAACAGCTTAGGAGAAACTATAGTTTAATCATTCCATAGACGTTCTCCGGAACTGTAAATTTAGTTGCAATATAGTACATATTGCATATCATTCAAAGCAAACTACACTCATTGTCTTTAGAAATGTAACGCCTTCATATGTTGAACAACAACTATCACTTTACCAAAACACTATTTTAAGTTATAATTTTGCCTTAAATAAGTAGAGTAATAGTACTACTTACCAACACTGAGAGAATTTTCTGCACTCTTTCGTAGAAACATTAAACTAATGCAAGTTTTCATAAAATGTTATAAAAATTATCAAACTATTTATTAAAAGTAGCATTCATCCAATGAAAAAGTTTTATTAAAAAATTAGTTTCATAAAAATTATGAAGCTTTTTATTAATTGTGAGAAATTTTTCGTTGTGAAAAAAAAAGTTTCATTAGTTCACTGAAAATTTTCA
Source organism: Delia radicum (assembly GCA_021234595.1). NCBI lineage: Eukaryota > Metazoa > Arthropoda > Insecta > Diptera > Anthomyiidae > Delia > Delia radicum. The sequence continues at coordinate 241,756,350 of CM037853.1, forward strand.
TTATTTTTCCATCCACTTAAATTCTCCCTGTTTACTTATGGGGTAAAATAAATTAAACTCTTTCTCTCAAAAATAAAAATTCTTTAAACTTACCGTGAATATTATCTTACCCGGTTCAATTTTGTATTAGAACATTTTCCTTTTTGTAAGAAATATTCTTCATTATAACCATATTTCTATTATTATAAAAAATTGTCTTTCAAAAGGGGAGAACTCGTCACTTTTTTTTACCCAAAAACCTACATAGTTAAGCTTTAATTTGAACATTTCAATTGTCTTTATGATTTCTATTTCTTTTTTAATGATTTGCAAAGTGTCTAATTCAAATCGGTTAAACTATCCTACCTATGGGGAAAGTTAACCTATTTGGTATTGCACATTTATCAGCTATAAATATATTGGTTTTGGTGGAAATCTTATAGTTTACTAACTTATTATAAATATGGATATCATAAGCTGTGGATTCAGCGAACAAATTTCAAAGAAAATAACCTTTTTCTAATTTATTGAAAGAAAATTATGTCTGAAACGAATTAAAATAACGTATACGTCTTTGCGCCGCTAATATATTTGTATCTTGAAAAAAATGTCGAATTGGAAATTTTCGCAACAAATCTCAACAAAACTAATTATTATCACAACAAAAATAGTAAATTTTGCTATGTTCTGCTCTGTCCATTACACACATTTTGTGTAAAACTGCTCAGGCAGGACGATATTTATGTGCGGGAGGTTGGAATTAATTTGTCCCCATATGTACACTTCAATATAATTTACAGCTTATGTGTTTTGAAGTGAAACATCACTGTTGAATAAATTTTAAATGATAATTATTTTTTAACACTTTTTTAGTAAGTCAATGCCTTTCTAATTGAACAAAATAAGATAACAGTCATCAGACTCAGCCATGAGAATGAAAATTATTTCAAAAATGTTTTGCCAATATTAGCAGAGTAAATTGCTACTTTAAATATTACTAAATTAATCTTATTAATATTAAGCAAAAAAGATCTGCTAATTTTAGCAGTTTTTTCTGCAACGCAATTTTTAGCAAATTTACTAGCTCTTTCTGCTAGCAACAAATTTAACAATTTAAGTTTTTAGTTTGAATGAATAAAGTTTGAAAAATATATACAATTTGAATATCAATTAGAACAATACAGCGTATATTTTTTATAAATTAACCCGATTTGACTACAATATGTTGGCTTTATTAAGTCCTTTTGTAACTAAAACTATGACACATTTAATTTAGTTTTGTTATTCTTTTTTCTTACTAAACAACTGCAACAAATATAGTAGTTTTAGTTGCTGTAACTATTTGTATTCGTTTCCTGGTATTTTATTAGGCGAAGTTTATAAATATACTTCTAAAAAGTGTTAGAGACTGAAACTGTGTTGACTTTTACAAAACTAAATTTACTGCTATTGTAAGTGTCACATAATGTTTAACTAACAATTGACCAGGGAAAGAGGAAAAAAGTACACAAAATAAACATTTCATTTAAGTTGAGGTGTTTATGGTATAATTATTTTGTATACAACGACTGCCATTACAGTTATAGGGAAAAGCAAGAGGTTTTTAAAAAGGGATGTGTAATTTTTTGGAATTATTCAAGAACATAAAATACAACAGTTTATGTCATATATAGGGCTCGGAACTTAATGCATTTATAATCGTGTTTTATGCACTTAAAATTTAAAAATATGCATTTATTACTGATTTGTTAAACATTTACGAAATTTTTAACACAATTTTAGTTTATTTGGTCTTTAAAATTTGGTTAAAAATTTTAAAATTAGCGCTAACCATCGTCAGAATGTCATTAATTATGTTTTTCTGTTATTTTTGCCTTCACGAAAACAAATTTATAAAAAAATTTAATTTAGCAAAAAACCAGCTTTTCGTAAAATATCAAAAAAAAATTCTTAAAACATGTATTTTAATGTAAAATATGCACAAATATGAGTTTATATCAAAATATGCAAGAAAAATGCCAAAATATTTATTAAAAATATGCATTTATCGGAAAAAATGTAAAGCTATGTATTTATAGCAAAATATGCAAAAATTTGCGTCAACAAATCGATGACGTTTTGTTGCAAATTTATTGATTCGGAAAGATATTTGCTTAACTTTGTGCTCCAGCTAAGAAGAACAAACATGTATTTACACCAACTTCCGAGCCCTAGTAATATATAAAAGAAATTAGAAACAAAAGAAAACTTTGTTAAAATCATAAAATAAGTCCTTCTGTATGTCAGTGTGCTGTCACTTAACCCTTAAATACGCACTGTATCTTTAAAGATACAACCATTTACAAAATTTCTATTTTGAACTCAATTAAAATGGAAACTTCACTACTCTGTTAAGAAAACCCAAGGGATCTTTAATAAAATACATTTTTAAATAATTTTTGTTTTAATTTTTAGAATTGAGAATTCAATTAGTGATAAAAGTCGAAAAAATTAAAATGTGCAAATTTGACTCGTCATTGACATAGTGTTCCTTTTTGACGCAGTACTTTAAAATTTCTACATTTTTTTATCTTATAAAATGAATTAAATGTTTTAAAAACTTTAAAATTATTTGACATCTTGACTACAATCGGACATAAAAAATCTTTGTAAAGGCAGTATTAGTTTGTACGGTCTGTTCTGTTACGAATCAGCTGTTTTGTTTCCGTTCAATTGAAAGTCTGTATGTGTGGTTAGTTTTCACTTTTCCGTTCTGTTCTGTTGCGGACAAATCTATTGCAAAAAGAATTCAACGTCAAGTGACAGCCTAAAGTGCGTATGTATTGGTTTGTTATGAAATCTTTTTCTCAATATTTGAATCAGGGATGATAAAGTTGGTACTATAGTACTTTTTATGGTACTATTTGAACCTCAGATGTACCATGATACTCCTATGACTCACTTAGTACGATTTACAAATGTTTCTATGTATGAATTTCTTGGTCCCTTTAAAATTCAATAATTATTAATTCGATTTGCAGTCCCATATGAACAATGAATTAATTCGGAACCAAACGCTGTGAATTCAATCACATGATTTCACTGAGTGCGACTGATTACAGATGATTATATTAGAGTTTTATTAATCGATTAAACCAATTATTGAATTCAATCACTAAGGGTTTTAATTATTATTAACTAATTTTGATTTTCAAAAAAGTAAATAATAAAAATCTTATAAAAATGTGAAATCGAATTTGTTTGCTACCAATCACAAGGATTGAATTCGCAAAAACTGTGAGAAATGTAATTCAATACAGCAAGATATTAATAAAAAAAATTTGCTGAATTTAAGAAAAATTCTCAAAATTTAAAAAAATTTTTAAATCAATATCGGCTAATTTTCTTAGTACGCACTGCTCGTTTTTACATAGCTTTATGTACATTTTTCCGAATAGCACATTCAAAAAATAATAAAAATTTGCTGAATTTAAGAAAAATTCTCAAAATTTAAAAAAAAATTTTAAATCAATATCGGCTAATTTTCTTAGTACGCACTGCTCGTTTTTACATAGCTTTATGTACATTTTTCCGAAAAGTTTGGTATTGAAAATGAGCAAAATCGGTCCAGCGGTCCAAAAGTAATGAGTGACAATGTTAAAGTACCTCAAAATTTTCCATACAAATAGGTGTATAATGGACTGTATATTATTAAAATTCATTGTAGTGTCTGGTGTATAAAATATAACGTCATATTTTTCCACCAGACACTAAGAGGTGTATAATATTTAAAATTCACCGCAAATTCTTTTTTCTCCACAAAAACTTTTTTTCCACCTCACAAATGTTTTTAAGACACAATTTATTTTTTTACATCCAAAAAAGTTTTTCAACTCAAAATTTTGTTTTCACCTCTTAACATATTTTTTTTAATATATTTTTGTTGTTTCATTTGTAATTGTTCATTTTGGAGGGTACAAAGATTTATTTGTTAATTTATATTTAAATTTTTTTTTTATACTTGTGATGCCGAAAAAGTACTATTTTATATGCAGGTTGGTACTATTTTAAAATCGCATTTATCATCCCTGATTTGACATTAAATTTAAAAATGCCGATTATACCAGAAAGTAAAATCTTTGTTTATAAAATATGGAAGGCTTTCAAAAAAATATATAAAATCTTTTAAAAGCTTAAGTACATGCAATTGAAATATTTAATATTAAATAATAAGTATTTATGTACCATGTGTACATTTTCCTTTGGCACATAATTAACTAAGGGATTTAAAATAATATTTAAATACAACAACAAACAACTAAGAAAAATATGAACCAGGCTTGCCAGATACTTTTTTTGTTATCCCCAAACAAATCAAAAAATATCACCAAAATATCCCCAATCCGAAAAAATGTTAAACAAAGAGAGTTAGAGTTAATATTCTTTATTAATTTGCCCACATTTACTATAGTTAAAATGTGTCTGTAGTTTGATCTGTAGTTAAAATTTTAATATTTATTTTTTACTTACCATTCTTTAATTCTTACGGATTTGTTAGTTATTTAAACGATATTTAAAAATAAATAACAAGAAACATACTTTTTTTGTTATCCCCAAACAAATCAAAAAATATCACCAAAATATCCCCAATCCGAAAAAATGTTAAACAAAGAGAGTTAGAGTTAATATTCTTTATTAATTTGCCCACATTTACTATAGTTAAAATGTGTCTGTAGTTTGATCTGTAGTTAAAATTTTAATATTTATTTTTTACTTACCATTCTTTAATTCTTACGGATTTGTTAGTTATTTAAACGATATTTAAAAATAAATAACAAGAAACATTTGATTTAAATGAAAAGTAAGTTGACTAGATTTTAAGTGATTTACCATTTATGTTAAATTACATTTTCAGTTAATTTAAACTACAAACTATTTTGAGTGTATGTATAAAAACCCAGGTAAAGTTGATTGGAGAAAGCAGTTGGCAAATAGGCTTAATTTTGACTGATTTTGTGGTAAATCTGTATTCAAGTAAAATATTTGTAAAAACTTTGTAATATGTATTCCCAAAAAATCTCCTAAATATTTTCTGAAATCCCCAAAAAAATCCCTTTCCCCCTATTGGAAATTTCTGTCCCCAAGACCAACAAAAACTCCCCAAATTTTGGGGACAAACCCCAAGTCTGGCAAGCCTGCTCTGTACTGAAAACACAGCAATAGCCACTCAAACATCAAAGACTATTAATGTAATATGTTTTGCAAAAAAAAAAAAAAAAAAATTAATTAAAACAATCTACAACAATTATTGGCTTTCAAAAACAAACATTGAAAATAATCGAGGAAAAAAAATTTAAAGAAAATATAAATTTATAAATGCTTGAAATTATTTCATAATATACTCTTTCAATGTTATTTATTTACTCTTAAATGTTAGTTAACAGTTTTAATTTACAGCCTTATGTTGTATCAAACATGTTGGTTTACAAATTGAACCAAATTTATAAAAAAGTTGTTATATTTTCTAAATGTTGCAACACTAATTCAAGTAATAAAATTAGTTGTTAACTATATTGAAAATAATTTTACACCGTTGTTTTTGTATACAATGTTTCACAAAAATTTAATCATTGTAACACGTAGACAATAATTTTTTGGCTAATTTTAAACATAATTTATATTAAAATGTCACTTTTTCCATTAGTGTAAGAATATTTTTACTTTAAAAATTATTTTCTTGACTTAACCCTCTACTGTTGTTTTGTTTGTGTGCGAAATATTCAACATATGTTTGGTAGTGAACATTTTCAATGAAAAAAATATAAAAATTTTTTTATTCCTTCATTTGGCCAAAGAGGATTAAAAATATTAAAGATAAATCAAAATCAAATAGTCTCCAATTTCAGCATTGCGCATTTTGTAAAATAACATTTATAGCAATAATAATAATGGCCATCGCTGAAGTCTTTATTTTTTTCAAGAACGTAATCAAGGCGTTTGTATTTACAAAAATATTTTTTAAAAGGTTTAATTCATTCACCGAAATCGTACTAAAATATAAATCAAATTTTAAAAAGCCCTTAAAATCACATGAGATTCTTTGTTGTTGCACAGTGTTATTATTACATGTTACTTCTCTTTAATTTAAATCGGTCTTGGATTCCAGAGCGCTAAATTAAATAGTATTTTGGATATTTTTACAAAGAAATCAATTGACAACCTTTCAGATGTTTTCTATCTAATTTCCATAATATGTATTCTTTTTTATTAATTTTATTTACTATAAACATATAATTTTTCTTTTCTTTTGTGAAGCCTCCTAGAGCATATATTGTTATTGTTTATTTCAGTTTTCTATCGCCTTTTAATAAAATTTAATAAACAAAAATCAATTTTAAAATTCGTTTCTAAAAAAAAAAGTTGTAGATTATATGCAAAGGATAAGTTATTTTGTCTAATAGATGATATGTCCCTTTTAGGCAAAAATATGCAAAGTAATTTGTATACTTATGTATCTGTATTTGAGCTTGTTATTTTCAACATGTCAATTTTTTTATACCTTTCACTAGAATTATATATACACACAGAAAACAGATTTATAATATCAACAGAATTTTTTGGGTAAATTGAAATATATCATGAAATATTTGATACATAACATTAAAATTGGCCAAGTGCCTACAAATTTCATTAATTTGTTGAACACGCATACTCAATGGAGCCCATATTACATCTCCATATTCTGTTTTTCAAATTTTCAAAAACTCGCGATCCTTCACTTTTTTAATTTTCAAACAAATTTGAAATATCCCAAAAGTATACAATTTTGAAGAGCTCTGTTTTCGAAAGTTGTTATCGAATTTATTTGATTCAAAAAGCATTCGATTCATATGGTTGTCCTCTTTCACACTTATGCAATAAAAAAAATCATATTAAAAAAAATCGTCTTTAATGCAAATGCAATTAGATGCTTTTTTGAAATTGTTCTGCCTTTTCAAAATTTTTTAAACATGCATCAATCCAAAATTTGTTTTTTTTTATAAAATTAAATTTCGCTTAATACACAAAGTTTCAATAAGGTAAATTATTTTCAAAATTTTAATACTCAATGTTATTTCCACTAAAGATGAAAATATTACAAAATTTGTTTACCAAAGGATTGTTCTATAAGTATATCTGTGAAAATATGCAGCGAATCTATCGGCCTTAGCTATTTTGCATTGTAATTTATGCCATGTGTTCGGTACGAAAAAATAAACAATGGGTTATTTTACCAATTTTTTTTTTCGTTGTCTACTTTAGGCGACATGGCCCAAAATAGGTTTAGAGTAAATATCAAAATCTAATACATAAAACGAAATAGGTTTAGTCAATAAGTATTACTCTTTCCAAAATATAACTATAGTCCTGAAATTACACATTTTGTGCTAATACTTAAGAAGATATTAATTTTCTTTTTTCGAAAAACGCGAAATTGAACGAAAACGCTCCCTAACTTCAATATATATTGATTAAACTTAAAGGCTTTGCTACTACTACTACACTCAAAAAAAAGTTAGTAAAGACAGCAAAAAATTTTGCTGAGTCAGCAAAATAAAAAATCTTAAAATTTTTTTGATATTATTTTAAAAATAATTTGCTAACAAAATATAAAAATTTTCATAATGCCACATTGACGACATGAATTAACTTTATATCAATGGTTGTCTAAATGGCATCTTCCTAGAAACGAAACAAAACGAAATAACAAAATATGACACATACAACCCCCTTTTTTGCAATAAGAAAAAAACAATATTACGTAAGATGTGTGTCCTTGTATTTCGCTTTAGTCTGTCTATCTGAACATATATTTGTTTGCAATTAGACCACACTACATTAATAGTCACTAAAATAATTTAGTTTACAGATACACATTTAATCTTTATTAAATTTAAATATATTATTTTGTCTTTAATTTAATTAATAGACAGTTACTTTGACAAGCCGGTGTTAGTATTTATCGTAAATGTTCCCCCATTGATGACATGAAATGTTATTTAATTGAATTAAATATTGAATGTTATTGGTCTTCTTTCATAAGTGTAACATTTTGTTGGTTTGACATTTTCAAGATAAAGCAAAGATTTACTCCTGATTTCTGATTAAAGTACTTAAATTTAATAAAAACTGTTTTAATGTTTATACATATAAATTTCAATGCAATCAACATGACGCATACAAGTTTTCTTCTGACAATTTTCTCCAATGTACTTTACATTTTGTGTGAATTTCAGTTAATGAGAAAATTGTAATGTCAACATGTTTCAGCAAACTACAACAGCTTTAAATCGTTTATTTACCAGCAGAAAACTTAAATAGTAAAAAAACGTTAAACCACTTGCCTGTCTACATTGTTGTAGTTATAAAAGCTCATGCAATTTGTTATTCTTGTAAAATGCAAAAAAAGCCAGATTAAATAACGCACAAATAGGAAGAATACAATACCAAATTGCAAACACATTAGCCTGATCAAATGCATTCAAACATGCGTTTTTACATGCAGCACACATTTATATAAATTTAAAAATATATTTACTACTCATTTATATTTTTATGAACTTAAATCTTTTGGCTTGGAAAAAAGTATAAACCGACATAAAAAATGAATATTGCTTGGTTTCCCATTAAATTGGTTTTTCTGGAAAGTGCTTGCCAAATATTTCTTTTTCTTTTTTTAATATAACTTTTTATACTGTTTTTGACAGTAAAGTAATCTTTCCTTTTGACACAAACTAATTATATATTTTAAGCGTTTTACACCCTTGGGTGACACTGAAGACAATTATTTTCAACGGCCCCAAAAAGTCAACTATAATTATGGCGCATAATTTTTAATTGTAGATTTAAAGATACTTTCTTCATAAAAAAAATGAGAATGAAAGGAAAATATGTAGGAAGGAATAGCATAATTTTTGTTAAAAGCATTAACATAAAGTTAAATGAATATTTTTTGGTGAAACTATAAGAATTTAAATTTTTTAAACCTACACAATTTAAAGGAATTGCCAAAAATATTTCTACCACCAGCTTTAACCAACAGATCAAATGTTTGTTTAAAATTCAAAAAAAAAAAAAAATATTTCGATGTAAACTTTTTAATGTACGTGAACGTTTTAAATAAAACATAATTACTTACTCCCAACATGACTGAATTGCATGTAATAGACAAAAAAACATAAAAGGTATATTTATTTAATGTTTTATCTATTTACCGTTAGAAAACATAAAACATAACTTTATCATTTTATTTATTCAGTTGATGATTCTTAGCAACAAATTATTTCTAATGGTCGTAGTTAATTCCTATGAGTATCATAATTTGGACCCTTTTTAACCTTTTTCTTTGTTTTTTTTTGTGTCTTTGGAAACAGAAAAAACATGTTGGAAACATTAAAAGCGATTAATAATAAATATCATAAAGAACAATTTATGTTTCAGTGATATAAAAAAATGTCAAAAGAAATTAATGTTTTAGAAAATCTGAAATATTGGGATAAAAACGTGTTGTTCTATACCTGATTAGAAAACCTAAGAAAAAAAAGTATTGCCAATTGAAATGTATGCCAAATGTATATTTAAAAAATTAAAATTTATTTGAAATTTCTATAAATTGTTGATAAATTAATGTTTTAAAATAAACCTGTAAAAATAACAGAAAAAGCTACTAAAAATTATTAAAAATGACATTACAGAAAAAACTTCTAAAATTAGGAAATTATTTTTGCTAAATATTAATAGAAATATTACAAATTTTTCGATATCTTTGACTTAAATTTTAGTTAATTGAAAATACCAATTTACTCTGCTAAAATCAGCAAAAACTTTTGCTAAATATTTGTAGACAAAAAACAGCAAACAAAAAATGGAAATAACAATAACAATTTATGCTCAACAGAAATATTTGCTAAAAAATAAACTACTGATTTCAGAAAAGCTAAATATTAATAAAATAAGAGCAGCAAAAATAAAACTGTTAACTTTACAAAATGTTAGTTATATTTAAGTTGACTTTTAGTTAATTGAAAATAAGAATTTACTCTGCTAAAATTAGCAAAAACTTTCACTATATATTTGATTGACTAAAAACCGCAACACAAAAACTGTAATATCAACAAGATTTTTGCTATATTTTTACCTTACATTTAGTAGAATGCAAATAACAGTATATTTTGCTGAAATCAACAGAAATTTTTGAAAAAAAACTTGTAGATTGCTGATTTCAGTAGGGCAGATTTTTATTCAAATTAAAAAAAATCTAAAAAAGAAAACTTTAAAAATTTCAAATTTGTTTATGATTTTTTTTTTGTCTACTAATATTAAGCAAATTTTTTATTATTTTATCATTGTACATTATTAGTTGAGTAAAAATAAAAAATACAAGTAAACGTTAAACACATTTACCAATGGAATTTCTATTTGACGCTATTTATTCAAAATATTAAAACTACTTACAAAATTAAAAATCTTAAAACTGAACTAGATAGATAAATAGGTACAACCTTATGATGTGTGTGCGACCAAATGTGTGCCGCATTGAGTTATATTTGGGATTTTCTAAACTACTCTTAAAACCCGCACATGCAGTAATAAAATTTAAGAAACATTAAAGATAAGATAATATAATTATATAAATATTGAAAGTATAAAAAATTATATTTTAGCCTAAAAATATTTATGCTCAATTCTGAACTGCAGGAGAAATGACATCGCCAAGAACTTTCTTTTTCTTAATGGTTTTGTAGTAGCCGTAATTCTTCAAAAGTAACATGTGTATGTTGCAGCACCAATCTGTCACCAAACCCTCCTCCATTGAGATTTGCCTCTAGCTGTGCTTTTCTTGGCAATTATTTCGTTGAAGAACTTCCTTAGGCTCAGTTGTGGATGCGGCTGGGTCATCTTTGGCAGACATGGCATCAGTATCGGATAAGTGCTGTGTGATGTTAGACGCATCGCATTATAGACATAATCTAACGTTTATGGATAATCGGCTTGTGATATAAACGGCGTTGTCAATAAATGCTTTTCACTGCAAAGTAATTTTTGTTGTTGTTCATCAAGATCAGTTTGATGATCTTGCTTAAATGTTTGCTGTTCATCTATTATTTTATTTTCTTTCCCCAGTTCTTGATTTTCTGATAGCTTTTGTTGCAAATATTTTCATGGTATAATATCATCTTGATACCGTATTCTCCGAAGTGAGAATCTCCCGTGGTAACAACGTTGTATTTTGAGTTTCTGGCAGCAGGAGAAGATGATTCTTGTTGCGACGGTTTTGGCTGTATTGTAGTACAATTACTAGATTTCCTTTTTCGCAGTGTTGGTCTCTTTCCAAATGGTGAAGTAAGTTTTAGTTTATCCGGTGCTGAATATATATTTTTATATTGCTGCCTTTGTTTTAAAGCATCCATTTCGTATCCAACTTTATTTATTGTGTCTTCGATTCTAATCATTGTCTCTTGATAAAACGTTGACACTCTAAAAGAGTTATTTTCGAATAGCTCAACTGTTGTTACTATCCATTCAGATCTAACTTATCAGGTTAAAATTTTCTTTAACTCGAACGTCGCCAAGTTTTTCCAATCTGTAGGTTCATATGAGTTGGTGTATTTTAACAACCCATTGTTCAATTCCCATATCTGGTTTATAACCGTGGTAGTTACAGTGGAGGTTGCTTTCGTCTTTGTTCTGGCATCAGTAATCCTTCGTTTGAAGTTTTTAAAAACGTTGTTCTTTATATAATTGTGGCTCACAATTTCGGAATAAGAAGACCTTAATGGTTTTTCTCAAAGTCCGTCCATTTCTTTTCAATCCTTAATGACAATGGCTCTGAACATGTGAGATTTATGATCTCTGCAAAGGTTTTCTGTTGTTTTGGAAGTAACTTATTCATTTTTATTAAGTTTTATTTTATCAGAGGGAAATTTTTCCAATATTCACGCCATCTTATTTTTTCTTTGAAGGACCCTTGAATTCAAAGAACATACTAAAAATGTATTCAACCGCTTTGCGTGGTTTTAAAAATTTTTTGAAATTATAACCCCAAGTCTGGCTCGAAGGACCAAATAAAGAAAAAAGTAATCTTATTGGCCTTCCAACTCGAGTGTTTGTAAAGAACCCGCGCTTATTTGAGTATCTGTAAATTACTCGTTGAGTTATATTTAGGATTTTCTGAACTACCCTTAAAATCCGCACATGAAGTAATAAAATTTATGAAATATTGAAGATAAGATAATATAATAATAAAAATATTGAAAGTATAAAAAATAATAGTTTAGCCTTAAAATATTTATGTTTAATTATGAACAAGCAAATTAATTTTTTTTTTTATTCTTCGATTTATTTTTGCTAAACTTATCTTACTAATATTTAGCAAATAAATTTGCTAAGTTCTAGCAGTTTTTTCTTCAACTTAATTTTTAAAAAATTTAGTTTTAGTGAAAATTGTTAAAAATTTGTTCTATCAATGCAGTAACCATTTTCAGTAAACGCTTTATGGACCCCTTTATTGGTGGTATAGTTAAATAAAATTTAAACTTTAATGCTTTATGCACGTAAATGGTTAATTTTTTTTAAAAAAATATAATATTAACAAGTCCATTTTCTATCAAAAAATTATACTAAATTTTGATTATTGCTTTCGCACTATTTTTAAGATTTTTTTTTAAAAATTCTGATATTTTTATAATTTTTTTTTAATTATTATTTGTCTTACAATTTGTTGAAAGACAATACATAATTTTTGATATTAAAAAAAAACGGATTAATCTTCCTACTTCCTAATTAATTTCTGCCTACTTATATGTTTACAATAACGAAAAAATGTTTAATCGAGAGTTAATTTTTTTTAAGTACATGTTGAACGAAAAATTTTCCAATTTCTAAATATTTTCCTAAATGTCTTCTACGCCGGTATTCCTTATAATTAGAGAAGACAAAAAAGGGCAAATCCTTGGAGAATATTGAAAAAAAGCAAAAAAAAAAAAAATTTACTTGTTAAAGGAAAAAGCCAAAATTTTTAAAATGATTAAAAATGCCATAAATAAGCAAAACCTCTAAAATGGAAAATTTGTCTTCTCTGCATTTAATATATTTTTTGAAAAAAAAATGCTTTTAAAAAACCTGTTTTTTTTTCGTTGTTATGTCACAGAATATCATACCCAGCAAAACTTTGGTAATGGGTGCGATAAGGTAATGCATTACCTAGTAATGTGTACTCATACCTGTATCATTATTTTCCAACAAGAAGTAATGAGTTACCGATAATTGAACACTCATGGATTACCTTGTAATGTAATTACATTTTACATTACTTCAAAACATAAAATAATGACTTACCGATCATCAATTACATATTGCATGAATTATAAACGTAAAGTAATTATTAATATATATTTTTGAAAATCTATTTTTAGACACATTACTTTGTGATTTTTTGTAAGCATGAGGGTAAGGTGTATATTTCTGATATCACGAACGAAAACACGAAGCACAACAACTCATTTACATTTTAAGCAATAAAATATTATATCAGTTGGTAGAGTTCTCGCCTAACTAATTGTTAAATACGAGAGACCCCAGGTTCGAATCCCAGCATGACCACGTTATTTATTTAATAAAAAAAAAAAAGCTATTTATTTAATTAAAAAAAAATATCTGTAAAAAAATTGTTTATGAATTTTTTTTATGAAAATCTATTTATAGACTCATTACTTTTTCCCACCATGTAACCATATAAGTAACCAGTTACTCTAGGCTATTAAAGCTGACACGTTGATAAAACTTGGGTTAATAACCAAAGTTTAACAAATAATATAATTTTTAAATAGTTTGCAATTTTTCTGTAAAAAAATATTATCGTCTCTTTATTAATGGTTTCCTCCTAGGGACTTCGCTTTGAAATCATAAAAAGTGTATACAAAAGTTCTTAAAAAATGTTATTTGTTGAGAAACAAGTAAAAAAAAACTAATTGGTGTATAAAAACTATATCTAAAAATGAAAAAATCGGTATTTTACTGTGTTATAACTTTGTATTAAAAAACAATGCTTAAACACAAAACAACTATGTAACAAAAATAACAACAAATTTAAACCTCAAACCGGCCTAAGCTTTTTTGCAATGAAGTTTATAGCACGTTTTAGGCACGAAAACAATATGTTGTGTTACAAAAGTTTTTTGTTCGCTACCTACTTTAGGCGATATGGATGAAAACAATATGTTGTTCTACAAAATTTTTTTGTTCGTTAACTACTTTAGGCTATATGGACCAAAATAGGTTAAGAGCGAATCTCAAAAGCCAATCCATAAAAATGTATAGGTTTAGGCATAAATTATTCTTCTTACAAAGATATCACTACAGTCTAAAAATTATACTTTTACTTAAGAAAATATGGCGATTTTCTTTTTTTTTTAAACGCTAAATTGAGCGAAAACGCACCTTAACTTCAATATGTATTGATCAAACTGCAATTCTTTGCCACAATAAATACAATCTTTTTGACAAATTTCATAAAAATCCGTCCATACCGGTTAGAGGGTTAAGTAACATGTCGTATGGTATATAAAGTTATATGAAAAACAAATTGCCAGAAGAATTTATCGTATAGCAAGTATTTTTGTACTTTGTAAAAGCAGATTATTTCTTTATGTGCAATGGTGTGGTTTATGTCTTTAACAAGTTAAACATTTTTCTTTTGCTTTTATTCCCTAATAAAGTAAATGAAGGCAACAAGAAGATTTATGCGTTTCCAAGAAGCTAAAAATGTTTGAAAATTGGCGTTAAGTCAAGTGTAAGTTAAATTAACTAACAGCAAAAAATAAAAAAAAACAACCATAAAAAACAAAAACTCAAAAACCAACAAAAATAAAAATAAAAATTGAATAAAAATTCAAACAATTAACCAAAGCAGCGTGGCTAAGCTTCTAGTGGTTTACTTTAAACATTATTTTAAATGGAATCAAATCAGAAAAAAAAATCTCATCTAGGTGGGGAAAAGTATCTGACAAAAAAGGCATAGTTAAACTTTAACCATAGATACTTCCAAATAAAATAAAACAGTTTCATTCATTTATTAGTACATTTCATATTTCGATAGTTTGAACTTTTTTCTGTTATAAACTGTGAAAAATTGCTCGATATATATTTTTGTTTGCCCTTTTCTGAAAACAACATATTTAACCCTCTAACTGGCAAACGATGTTTTGCAATGAAATTCATACTATGTGCTCCACTCGAAAAACAAATAATAAGTTCTTCAATAAAATTGTTTATCGTTGCCTAATTTAGGCGATATGAGCCAAAATATTTTAGGGTGTATTTTGAAAACTAAAGCATATAAAAGATAAGTTTTGAACAAAAATTATTTCTCTTGCCAAGATATAACCATACTCCAAAATCTATTTTTTTCTGCTCCTATTTAAGAAGATGTCACGATTTTCGCTTTTTGGAAAAAGTGAAATTAGGCGAAAAAGTATCGAAACTTTATAAAAAAATTTATATTGTTCAAACTTCATCGCTTTGCTATTAATACATAATGTCTTCCTTCTGCCGGATTTCATAAAAATCCGTTTATTAGTTTATAAGTTAAGATGATGTCCTTTAGAGGAATCCTGTTAAGATCCTGTGAGTCCTTGAACCAGAGTAAGGACTTATTATTAAAGGTAAAGCTTCAATCTTACTTATATTTACTTATTTTTAAGATTTTTGAAAACTATGTTTTTCAAAAATAATAATTTTTTGAAATTTTACGAAAAATTTTGATTTTGAAGCTTTCTCGCTTACAAACCGTGGACGGCACGCGAAAAATTTCTGTGCAAAATATATAGCAAATTTAGTTTTCTATTGGAATATATTAATTTCTAAGTAAAAAACGCTCATTTGTCGCATTAATGGTAAATTTTATGAAGACTGCCCTGAGGCAGCCTTACCCTTTAGAGGGTTTAAATCGGGTGCCACTTAACGAATGAACAGCTTTTCGATAAGTTTTTTTGTTTTGTAGGCGACTAAACAGTTAGACCTCCCACGTACACTGAGAGAATTCTCTGCATAATATTAATAAATTGTTGTATTAGATCAATGAAATGTCACTGGAACTCGTCCATTGAAATTTTTCATTAAACTAATGCAGTTTTTCATAGAATTTAATGGAAAATTTCATTTTATTTATTAAAATTTCATACGACTAATGAAAAAGTTTTATTAAAACTATGAAGTTTTTTCATTTGGTTTAAGAAATTTTTCATTCACAATGTGTAGAAAATTTCATCAGTTTAGTGAAAAAATATCATTAAAACTCGTCCAAGAAATTCTCTCTGTGTAGAGACACTTTTAATTTGTTGCCTAGTTTGTTTTTTTTATAAAAAACAACAATTTTTTAGCGTGTTTTTTTAATTTTTGATTTTACCCTTGTACCATTTTAATGCTAATCAAAAATTTGAAAACCCGTCGACGTCAGGGACTAAATGCTTTATTCGTCTGTAAAAAAATATTTTCAGATGGCTCCAATTTGCCTATAAAAGCAGGGTATATTGTGATATGGCCACCAGGGTTGCCATGTTGGTCCGAATTTTTAATTATAATTTTTAGAATATTATTTAAAGTTGTGTCTCTCTATCGCAAAAATAATTTTTTAAACAAACCATTTTTATTTTTTTATAATGTTCAAATATTTATTTAGATTGCTAAAGATGATTAACCTCTTAACGAGCAAAATGTCTTTCACTAATTAGAAATGTTAGTTTGAAATTAAAATTTACAAATTTTAAATAAAAATTCTGATAAGTTTTTTTGTTTTCTGGAATTTTTTCAAGTCGACTATATCCTTTTAATTTATTTCTTTATTTTTTTAAATTAATAAATAAATAAAATAAAATACAATATTTTTTTATTATATAAAAAGATTTTTAATATTTATGAATTTTAATTTTATATATTTTATATTTAAGTATAAATTCTACACTAAATATTATTTTAACTAAATACAATTTTAAAATGAGTTTGAAATATTTTTTGTTGTGAAAGTTATAAAAGCTTAATTTAAAAAATCTGTAACCACAGTTAATTTAAAAGGAAATATATAATTTTAAAATTTTTTAATTAAAATATGGATTAAGCAGGAACTGGAACTTCATACACTAAAAAATAGTGTTTAATATGCATTAAAAATCTTAAAAGATGCACTACGAACTAAAAAATATGCACTTTAATTTTTTTAAATTCATTTTTTACATGTTTTTTAGTAATATTAATTTAAGTTTAAAGTTAATTTGTATTGTTTTATATATTTTCTGCTTCCATCTTGCACAATTAATACAAAATATAAATTATGTGTATTGAAAAATAAAATAAATAAATTTTTCAATACACATTTAAAATAGCACTTAAACCTGTATCTGTTAAGTCCACACTTAAAAGGACTTGAGCAGCTTAGACCTCATTAGTATAACATTAAAGTGTGATTAAAAGTGATTTTTTACTAAAAATTAAAAAAAATTCCATAAAATATGCAAACTCACTAAAAATGATCAATCAAATTATGCATTTAAAGCAAAATAAGTAAAAATGTGCTATAAAAATATGCATTTAAAGCGAAATATGCAAAATTATGCATTTCTAGCAAAATAAGCAAAAAATATTCACTAACAAATCGATGCGATACATTTACAAGAATTTCTGGTCCCTGGTAATAAGATTTCAATGACAGAATTATTTTTTTTAACGTTTATACCGAAAACAATTATCGTTTGACAAGCTCAAAAAATAAACCAACAAGAATATTTATATTCTACAGATGATTGTTTTCGGGAGAAACGTGAAATTATGATATGGAAATATAAAATATCCATAACTCTTAATAATATTAAAATTGTTTATTCAAAAACTTAATACCAAAAAATACATCAACAAAACAGACTCTGGGTTGAAAACAGAACTGTGTGCCTAGAATGAGTTAAATATTAGTTATTAGCTGCGACAGTATATTTTCGGTCACATAAAAAAATGTTCAATATATTTTGTTCAGTGTTTTTTATTTCTTTTTAAATACAATGTTTATGACTTCATAAATATATATTTTATAAAAATTAATGTATTTTATAATAGTTTCAATCAAAATTATCGACGTTTAGATAAAGTTAATAAATGCAAATCTCATATACATAGGTTTCTTATTTTGAATAACAAATTTTTTTCATAACTATAAATACAAACTAATATTAAAATATAAATAAGTGCCTTGGGGGTGGTCAATAATATTTATATAGCTTAAAATTTATATTTCAAAAATGCGTGACTGTGCAAGTAATTCTACATAAAATTTAAATATGTTGAAGAGAATATAAAAAACTGTATTTTTTAGTTGTCCAATGTCACGTTTAAGGGTTAATAATCAGTGGAATCATAAATAAGCAATTTCAGTTGATACCCAATTTATCTACTAACAGTTTTTTTAATTAATGAAGAAAAAGAAAATTTAAAAAACCAAAAAAATTATTCTTTTTGAAACTAACTTTTGAACAACTTAACGTGAGATTGTGCTGCTCTACAAGATATTCAAGTTTCCATAAGATATCCGGGTTACACCGCTGTGCAATTTCCTTCTCAGCTTTACAAATACTTTTTTAAATGCATAAGGTTGTAATATTTCTTTTTTTTTATCTATATTTACCTAAAGGGGCGTAATAATTTTTTTAAACACTGCTGTAAGAATTGCCACACACAAATTCTCAACTTGTTTTATTGCATGAATTAGTCACCCAGTGCCTATTTTATAAAAATTAATTCCTCCCGATCCCTACCGCACCTACCAGATTTATATTTCGCTTAGTTTTTGAGACGCAGAAAACTTTTAAATATAAAATAACTAGAAAACTAGTGCAAAAGGAACACAATTTTTGTTTTATTGCAGTCTTAACACACTCCGATAATAGAAATAGCCCAGGTCCGGTGGAGATATTTATATATTTTTTTTACTAATCTACGTTATAATACAGATTAACACACTCTGATAATACAAAATTCATTGTGACTTCATTCTATTTCAAACCCTATATCTTATCGGTCCCTTTGCATTCCTTGCCGTTGCGACTTAGACAAATCTTCCATTCCATTTCGATCAGGAAACATCCTTTTCACGATAAAGTCACTTGGTGACTTCATTTTTTTTTTTTACCAATTTTTATACTTTTCATATATCCCAAACGAGATAAATCAAAATTTATCGCTAAGTTTATAAAATGAGTACAAATTTTCATTTCGCATCGTTTGTATTTTAAAGAGCATGCCAAAAATATGACATTGAGTTCAAAATGTTTAACTTTCTCCCAAATATTTGGAGGCGTTAACGTAGGAACGAGCTCATTAATATCTTCCTCGTAAGCCAGCTCATATTGTGAGAAGATCATATTATTTAGGTTCTGAGCTTTTTAAATAAACTCGGGCTTATTTAAAATTAAAGCGAAAAGTATATTTTTCGACATTTTATCATAAAATATGACGAGAGCAAGATTAGCCTTAAACTCAACTGAATTTTAGATTATGATTTATTTTTAATAATTATATTAACAAAAAATAGTGCAATGTTCCCAGCAGAAATTCGGAAGCGCTGAAATTGTTAACTGCTTTACTTCTTTTATGCTTCTTCTACTACCTCTAAAGATTAATAGCTTACACTTAAGAGCTGTAAAATAAGCGCATTTTTGATATCGAAACAAGATATTTCACACGAGCATCTGGCCTTATATTATTAATAATGCCTTATATTATTAATAACGCAAGCGCTTAACTGTTCACTTTCGCTGCCGAAATTGCCTTTAAGCTAACAGTGTTCTTTACTGGGTTATTATCATCTACTAATGCAATGCATATTTAATCTACTGACTGGTTTCAATATCAGTTCGCGTCACCAAACTTATCAGAGAACCAAAGCAGAAGGTTCAGAAGAGCTCGATTTTAAAAGGAAAATATCACCACTATATCCATATTGTTTTATTAACATACTAGTGATTAGTGATTTTGGATCGCTCATGAGCTTTTTTCAGAGCATTTCTGTACCTACTTTATATATTAAAACTTTTAAAGAGGACAATATGTAAAAAGTTACATAGAGAGAATAGATTCGTTGAAGTCATTAAAACTTAATCGATTGGTTACATCTACCTCTATATTTTTGTTTGTAAAAATACAAATTTGGTTAATACAATAGAAGTTCAGTTGAAACAATAAATTTCAATTTTCTTTGCAATGCATACGATTGTGACAACCAAATAAATATGTTGCTCTAACCAAACAGTTTAAATTGCAAGGAATTGGGTTGCCACTGCGACTTTTTTGTCTTTGTGTATTTTCTATCAGACTTAACATAGGTCTTGTATTAATTCTCCTACATTATTTACACGTTTGTTTGATTTTCAATTTCCTTACCGCATATTTCCAATTTAACACTCTGGGTTTGATACTCTTGATTAATTACCAGGGTTATCTGTTCACCATCATTGGTGGTGCAAACAACACCATTCATTTCTTGCTTCTTATTTTTATTGCTATTCGATGATTTATCTGTAGCTGTAGTAGCAGTCGATGTCGATGTACCCGACGAGGAACCACCACCACCACCACAATTGTGTACAGTTGTGGGAGCCAAAAAACTATTATTTTGTACCGGCATAGATCGGGGTACAGATAGATGCCTCGAAGCTTTACGTTTACTACCACTGCCGGAACGCTTATGTGTAAATACGCTATGCTCGTTTATTAACTGAGCCTCCACTTCCTGATGATTCATACAGGTGAAAGCTTTTGAAAACGATTTTCTAAAGTTATCACTAAGAAAGGCATATAGAATGGGATTCATGGCAGAATTTGAATATGCCAAACAACCGAATAAGAGAAATAATAATATTTCAAATCTAGATAATTCCCGTTGTCCCACATAAGCATTAATCAAAGAAACTTGAGAGATCCAATGTGGCAACCAACATAATACATAAACGGTAATGACTGTCAAAACTAGTCTGGTTACTTTACGATGTGATCTTTTCTTTTCCTTGGACTTGTGTTTCTGTTGAACCGTATGTAATTTGCGTATAACTAAATAATAGAATACTAATATAAAGCAGAGAGGAGTAGCAAATCCCAATAGGAATGTGTACAGGATAAATGCAGTACCCGAATGTTTCTTATAAACTTCGGGCCAATCAATGTTGCAAGAGAAATTAATGCCATCTTCTTGTCTCACTGTGGTGGCAAATAATATAACCGGCATCATTAATATGGCCGACGTAAACCAGGCTAACATTGATACTAACTTGGCTATACGCAGTGTTCGATACTTGGGTGATTCGATGGGATGACATACCGCTATATACCTGTCAGCTGCCATAATTAGTAAAAATATTGATGATGTAAATTGTGTTATCGAAGTACTAACCATATAGGCTTTGCACATAAAATCACCAAATTTCCAACTACAGATTCTCATGGTGTAAAGGAGAAATGGTATACCGATTAGGAAACATTCATCTGCTATGGCTAAATTTAAAATATAAATATTAGTAACTGTTTGCATTTTAGAAAATCTCAATACCACCCATATAACTAAAGTGTTGCCAAAGAGACCCACAATGCAGACAATTAAATACAAAATGACGGTGAAGATACGTGGCACCGAATTATGATTCTCTAAGCAATCTTCATGGAATGTTAGGAATTCAATATCATCAGTATGATTATGTGGTAAAGTCGAAGAAGAAAACAAATTTCCGGTTCCGGTGCCTTGACCTGATATTGTTGTTAAAATATCCGTTATATTTAACCAATCTACCGTAGTTGTATTGGGCTTTACTATTAGTTGTTCAGTTAACTTCCACCGTACATTGTTGTCGTTGGCGTTGTTATTTTCAAATTCCTTGGTTTCCATTTCCCTAACATCCTTGTCTATTGTTAGCCAAAAATTCACTTCCGTATCAAATGCATTTGTTGTTCTATTGATTGTTGTTCTAGTTGGTGTTGTAGTAGTAGTAGTAGTGGTAGTTGTATTAGTGTTGGAAGTAAATATCGTAATAGTTTCAGTTGGTTTCATTGTTTGCACGATATTGTTGCTGTTGATAGCATGCGTTAAATTGCAAAAACTTAATAAGAGTGTGCCAATGATAAGACAACACCATAAATGCGGTAATTGTTGTCCGTAAACATATTTCCTTCTTGCCTTTGTTCTTCGTGGCGGCGTCATAATGTTGTAGCCAATATATTTTGCTATTGTTCTTTTCTCATAGTATGTGTTCCTGGTTGTTGTACTATATTAGACTTCTAAAAGATTGACACATATTGTTTGGTGTTTTTTATGATATTTACTTTTAAAAGGATATTCTTGTAATGTAATTAAACTATTATCTGAAAAAAAATGAAAACATTAGAAAAGTAAGTTAATATGTTTTTTAAAAGAAAATTAGATCAGAAAATTGTTTATAATAAGTATTAGAAACATTATGATAAGGAAAAGAAGAAAACAAAAACTTTTTAAAAAGTTAGTTAAAGTACAATAATAATAATGACAGAAAAGCAGTTAAATGGAAATTAAAATAAATCAGTTGAAATCAATCACATGTTTTCTGCTAAATCTTAGTTGGTTAAAATACAAAAATTTAGATAAATTTTTGTTTAAAATAAATGCTGCTGAAATAACTATAATTTTGTCAATTATTTATTTAATGAAAACTAATTTAATTTAATTCTATTATTTTATAAATCACACAATTTACTATATAACACTATTTAAATTCACTTGATATCGTTTTATTTTTCACTTTTTTTTATACCCTCCTTGCTTGCTTGTGTTTGCTTAGCTTTCTCTATTAACACCATGTAGAATTGTACGAAAATATTAATGGGCTGAATAAAAAGAAAAACAATATTTAATCATATTTCCAATAAGCAGAACAAATTAAAAAATTGTTCGTGTGGTAAAATGAGATAATTGAGAACTTTAGTTAAATAACAGATTTGAACGGTATCAACAGAAAAATTTTGTTAAATTGAGTTGGAAACCGTTTAACAGACTTCTGAACTAGCTTTTTTTCATGAGTTTACGTAGAACATAATATGAAAATTATCAAACTAGCTTGAAAAAATGCATTTAAAAAAATCAAGAAAAATTCTAGTAGCTAGAAAAAAGCTAGTAGCTGATTTTGAATCTGGTATCTGATCAATTTTTATTAGACCTAGGCAATGCTTTTATGCGGAGGATATCCGTGTTATTAAAAATAACTAACAATACAAGAATTCCATTAACATTTCAGCTATCTTTTTAATTTTTACAAACAAAATTATGTGCAGTGAAAGCCATGGCATACTATGCAACCCATCATTATCCGAATTTTTTAAAAAAATAGACTCATATCACTTTCAAAAAAAGTCCTTCATATATTTGTAGAAACAATGATACCGAATTTAAAAAAAAATGATTATAAATTTTATGAAAAAGAAAATTGTCTCTAATTAACCTAAGTTTAGTACTTAACCATACCCAGGAAAAAATTACACATTCCAAAAAGAAGGTGATGCCCACACTTGCTTACATATCTCATTGCCAAATTTAGTAACTGCAATACCAAACTCATTCCAACGATAGAGTCAAAAAAGCAAGTAGTATTGTAATCAATTCTTTAAATTTAAACCAGAAAGCATGAACTCAATAACGAAGTAATTATTTACTTAAAAGAAAATAACAATGTTATTAACTTATATGTATAACTTTTTGTACTCAAGAAGTAATCATATACTTTTTCTTAATAAAAGGACGTAATTGGAAGTAGTTCCTAATTTTGTTATAGCTCCAAAATTATGACAAACCCATGTTATCATAACAATTCAATGTTTCACTTTTTAGGATTTTATTTCCGTATGAGTTTTGATCGTTATATTTGAGTGACTTAGGAGAATCACGTGTGAGTAAAAGTTGAATTTACTTATTGAACTACTTTTTTTTTTAAATGTAAGTACTTCTTATTTTTTCTAATCAACTATTTATTTATTTTTTATGTGTAAGTACTTCGTAGTTTTACAATGGAACTATTTCTTTAATAAAAAATGTATGTAGTTCTTAAAAATATAAAGTAAATGGTTCTTCGGTAAAAAAAATAATCAATTCTAAAGAATCAATTATTTTAGTCTCACGCCCTGTTAAAAGAATCGAGTAGGTAATCTAGTAAGGAATGCGTTCTGCCCAAAATGCTTGATTACAAACCCGCTTACCTTTTTGGAAATTTTTTGCTGGGTAGTTGTAAATGTCAAATTTATATAAAAATGTATGTGGTTAAAGTTAAACTCTGGTTATATATAGAAAAGTTACTCGCCCTAAAACAGTTTTAATTTATTTAATAGAAACATTTTTATTTTTAACAAACACTTCTTAACACTTTACTACACAATAAAATCCAATTTATTGCTACGCCATTAGTCAATTCTAGGCCATATTGCTGCAAAATGTATTTATTTTCATAATTTGTCAAGACATAATTAGCCTTGTTTCTTGCAATTAGTTATATGTAATCTGATTACTTTGTGTGTTTAAACACATTATTACCCCTTTAAGACAAATAATACAACTACTAAATTTATAAATCGATTTAATTTTGAAATATACTTTAATACAAATACAGCCTTAATCTTGTGATATGTGTATATTACACAGCTTAACACATAAAATTTCATAAAATTTCATAATTTTATTAATGTTCATACATTTTAAAGGTTAGTTTTAAGATTTAATTGTTAAGTGTTCAACATATTTTATAAAGTGCTTTTTTATTTTAATGGACTTCAATGAAATTGTTTAAAAAATCATATGAAGCGGTTCATTGGCTTACTTGTAATGCATTTTTAAATACATTCATGAAGAGTTTTATTAATTCAAGAAAACCTCTTAATATCTCTCTCAATAAACGCTTCATTGTCGGAAGGATTCATTAGTTTTATTAAGATTTTCATTAATTCTACAAACATTTCATGAATATTGATTTCATAGATTCTAAGAAAAGATTCAATAAACGAGTTCCAGTGACAGTTTTCATTAAAGCTATGAAGAAACTTAAATTTAAAAATCACAAATTCCACAAGAGAACGACCAAAAATGTTGATACATGGACCTCAGGTCTTCCGATTGTAATTATATTTTTAAGAATTTCCTCTCCTTTTTTGTAATTCTAAAAACTCGCGATTTTATTCATGTTTTGAAGTGATACTTTAAAAAAAAACTTGTTTCATGGGTTTACTTAAACTGGATCATCCAAACCTAATTTAAGTCATTAAAACTGTTTCTATGTCCACCACACATATGAATACACTCAAATACAAATTATTCAATTAATCTAACGAACAAAAAAAGTTGTAATAAGATAACAAACAAGTAAGGACGCTTTCAACTCCACGCTTTATTGAAAGATATTTAAATTTTTTCCTGAAGATGAACAGCGAAGCTGTTCGAAATATCGAAAAGATAATAAATGTTTAAAAATAAAACTTTAAAAATTTTAATTTTATTTTTAATTTATGACCTTAAGCCAAACCAAAAAAAACTTCATCACAAAAAGAAAATTCTAACAAACAATTTAAAAAGACGATTTTCGAATAACGAATATTTGGACGATTAAACGAATAAAACGAATAATTCAAAAATACTTATTTTAGTTAAACTTTTTCAAAAATTTACCAATTTTTTGAAGATTTTTATAAAAAATAGTAATGGACAAAATAAAATCAAAACTCTGTTGAAGAAATTTTACAACTTTTATAAATCCTTTTCCAAGATATGGACTCCTTAATCTTGCACTATGATCTGAATTTCAAGCAAAAAAAAAAAAAATATGAAGGAATTCACAGACAAAGTGCTATCACTGAAATATAACATGGTTTTTAAAGTTTCAACTATACAAAAAAATCATGGGGGAATCTTGTGGCTTTACGTTGTCTAAAGAATTTTTGCATAGAAGCAATAAAGTTTAATTTTTCATAAAATGTTATAATAAAAATTGGAGGACCAAGGACAAAAATGGGGTTTAAGGCGATCTCTCGTGGAGTGGTTATTACAGTGATAGAAAAAAATTAGCAAAATTAGTAAATTGTTGCTAAAACAACTAAAAAGTTAAAAATAATCTTTCGGGGAGTGGTTATAACACTGATAGAAAAAAGTTAGTAAAATTAGTAAATTTTTAGCAGATTTTTCTAATAAATATTAGTAAGATAAGAATATTAAAAATAAATCTGCAAAATCTTTAAATTTGTAGTCATATTTGATCTAAGTTTGAGTTCATTGAAAGTAACAAATGAATCTGCTAAAATTAGTAAAAAAAAATGCTAAATATTAGCAGACAACAAAAATCATAAACAAAATATAAATTTGTAGTTTTTTTAAAAAAATTTTTTACTGTGAATAAAAATCTGCTCTTCTGAAATCAACAATCTGTTGATTTTAGCAAAAAAATCCTTTTATTTGTATTCTTATTAATTTAAGGTAAATATAAAGAAAATGTTGTTTATATTACAGTTTTTGTTTGATGTTTTTAGTGTACAAATGTTTTGTAAAAGTTTTTTTGCTAATTTTAGCAGATTAAATTGCTATTTTCAATTAACTAAAAATAAACTCGAATATAACTAAAATCTTGTAAAGTGAACAGTTTTATTTTTGCTGTTCTTGCTTTATTAATGTTTAGCAAAAAAATAATGTTAGTTTTAGCAATTTTTTCTGCAACGTCAGTTTTAACTAATTTTTAGTAGCATTTTCTGCTCTTTTTACAGATTTATTTCTATGAGTCTATACATTCTTAAATTTTCTTTGATATTCAAGTTTAAAAATTTAACATTAAATTTTTTTAAGGTTTGTGATGTTGATTTCAAAGCATAATAATTTTCCTAGATGTTTCTGAGTGCACTTTTCAATGACTACGAAAACGAAGAAAACTCATTCAGAAAATGGAGACGTTTGTAGTAAGTGAGAAAAAATCCTTCTTTCTAAATTTCAGAACAATTATAGATACTTTTATGACTGTTTTCAAGATATACCATCACAAAAAGTGTTTTTACTAGCGGTGACTGAATGTACTATGAAAACATATACAGCAGAAATCGTAAAACAAATAATAATAATTTGAATAAATTGTTCGACATTTATTATTTGTTGGTATTTAGTAAATAGCTGATACCGTAATAAAGATACGTTCAGCGTATTATAGTCTACATACACCCAAATTAATATGTCTGTTATTTAAATCAACAAAATTCTGTAAAATTTTTGTAGATTTAGAAATTGGAGATAAACAAAAAGCTTATAGAAATGTTGAGGTTAAGAAGAAGAACAAACGTTTTTCTCTAAAAATTATTATTTGTGTATTTATAATTGTCAGATTGGTCTATATGATAAATTTTTCAATAACCTGCGGCTGTAAGAATCAAACCTGCGCTCTTCTTACACTACAAACGTAACAATACCAAGTTATGACCGTTTAGCGATCACACCCAAGTATGGCCTCGAATGTAATGCAGCTTTTGATTTAACAAATTTAATTTAAGGCTAAAAACTTAATAGATAATTTTCTTCTATTAGATTAAGGACATATTATTTTGGGTGTATTAACGTTCTGTTATAACTATTGTGTATAACTGTGTGCATACGCATTTTTGCTTTTAAATGTTTTGCTATACTGCAATGAATGTGTTAAATGTATTATGACTTTTCAATGGTCATAAATTGAGGACTCTTAACTGCAATTTTATTTTATCATCAGATATATGCTAAATTGTTTCTCTAAATTTCTCTATCATAAAAACAAATATGAAAAAAATTCAAAAGTAATGGAGTATCAATTTATGATCATCAATATTTAATACACATTGAAACGAAAGTACAGTAAAAAAAATTGTTATAACTATTTTCGATATTTCTTTATCTACAAAATTGCAAAATTACTGCAATTGCATTTTAAACATTTAAATGTGCAAATGTTAAATAAACAGTGAGTTCATGATAAATCATAATTCCAGCGCTAAACTGCCTCGCACCATATGTTCTTTTGTGTGCAGAGTCCATTAATGTTCTTCGAATTTCATATAAAATTCTCATTGTCGACCACTGTAGTTTGCTATAAATATAACTAATAATTTTGTTGGACCAAATCCAAATATCCAAATTTATTTGAGTTACATGTAGGTGTTTACAATGCCAATTATTTGAAATTTTGCCTAATATAATCCTGATGATAGGCAATATTTTCATACAATAAACATTAATTGGAGGTAAACTAATTAAATACAAAATTAAATTATTTTAGTTATTGTGTCTGCATCAAACATACGATTAGTATTTATTGTTTAGCCCTTGAAAATATGCAATAAAATATGAATATATTTTTATAGCAGCACATTAGAGCGGTATTTTTTTTTTTTTTGTGTATGAAGAAAACATTTTTGAATAACTTCAATTTATTGCTCAGATTATTGTCGTATAAGGTCTAAAAGTTTTTTTTTTATTAATTAATAATCGTATAATTACAAATTATATACTATTACCCTAACCGAGCACTAGCTACTATGGCCTTCGGCGCGTTGTAGCGAAAACCAACCAGTGCCTCTGATGGGAATCGAACCCACGACCCCCGCACTGATAAGACAGCGCGCTACCAACTAGCCTACCGCGGCGCACAGTCTAAAAGTTATTTGGTGCAAATTTGAGAAAAATCGGATAGCTTTAACCCGTGGCTCCCCGCTACCATAGTTTTAGATTTATGATTATTATGTGTCTTGCGACACATAATTTTTTATTAATTTTATCATGCTGAATACGAATATGTTAAAATTTTTCAAATCGGACTAAGGTTTTCGATATATTTCTATTTGATATTCACAAAAAATAGCATAATTTTTCTCTATTCTAGAAATTTTTTAAAATCAATTTAGAATTTTGCACTCAAATACTACACGAAACATGCTTTCGTTTGATCATAATTATGTCTGAAATTAGAGATGATGTAGCACAAAATATATTTTTTTAAATTAAGTTTAATTTTTTCTGCATATATCAGAGGCTTTGTGCGCAGGTCCCCAAGGTTTAAGTAATCCAATTTTTATTAAATTTTACACCACAAGACTATTATACCTAGTGGTACATCAATCAAAACATTAATTAATGAAAATCAAAAGTTAAAGCAAATATTCCTTGTGTATAAAATTGAAAAGCATAACAATTTTACTATGTAAATTTTCTGTTTTTTCGAGATATTTTTTCGATATATTGACATAATTATGCTCAAAAGAAAAGTAGCTTTAATAGTGCAGAAATAAAAAAATTACAATCAATTTTAAAAAAATTGTAGAACGGAGTAAAAACTCGATTTTTAGTAAAAAAAAAATCAAGTCACAATATCTTAAAAATCGTCAGTACAACTTAAATTTTAAAAATATTTGTGCTTAGCATGTCAAAATTAATTAAAAATTATTTGACGCAATAAATATTTTTATTAAAGCAATTTAAGAACAATGTTCTTAAAAACTTTGTACGCGAGTGCCACGGTTTACTGCTACCCGATTTTTCTCAAATTCGCACCACCGAACTGAAGATTGAAAAAAATGGGGCTCTACAGCATTTACATAATATATTATAATGAAAATTCTGACTATCGCGTAGTAGATATTATATAAAGAAAGCTATCCGATTTTTCTTAAATTTGCACCACCGAACTGAAGATTGAAAAAAATGGGGCTCTACAGCATTTACATAATATGATATAATGAAAATTCTGACTATCGCGTAGTAGATATTATATAAAGATTTATACTGTACAATTAATTTGTTACCCCTGAATCGGTTGTTTATAAAATGTTACTTAATAAATACCATAATCATAAAATACTTTATTTTTGTGCATATTGTAATGACTGGAGGAGAAAAGTCATCTGACTGCTGTTTATTTCGGTACGCATAATTGTGGTATACTTTATGGCTGATACTAAACAATTGTTATTATCTGCTAAAACTGCCACCAAACAACCACATGTGGCAACGGCTAAAAACAAATGAAACAAAAAAAAAACAAAGCAACAACTAAAAGGCTTTTGACCTCAAACTAAGTAAACCCCAACTAACCAATACAAACACAAAGTATTAAAACAAACCATTCTACTCAAAATAGAAAAAGATTAAGGGTTTCTATAGAACAACCATATATACATAGTAGGATGTCCCATAAAAATAACGATTTGTCGATTTTCGTTCATTACACCCTCCAGTTTTATTACAAATAGTTCCAAATGGAGAAAGTTGGACGAAAATGGCACATTTTGGAAAAAAGTGTATTATCATTAAAAATTACCAAATTTCGAAGTTACGATAAAATTTCCTAGTGCGTCTTTTCTGGTGAAAAGATTAACCCTGTAGTGTTCAAGTTACATAAAATAATATATTTTTTTTATATTCTTGTAGTCAGTATTTAAATTAAGTTTCATTGGGCTTTTTTGTCCCCCGTCCACTAAAAGTTAAATATATCTGAAATAGAAAAAAGATAATAATAGTCTAATAAATTTTCAGTTATATTTTTCCGAAAATTAAAATTATTATGTAAATTTCCTAGTGGGTATTTTTTGGGCCAAAAGTGTAAAAATGAACCCTATATGGATCAAGTTACATAAAATAATTATTTTTATCAAGGGAAGATTTTTTTTCCATGGTCAACTAAGGGTTAAAGGTTTTTAAATAACAGTAAAGATAATTATAGTCTTAATAATTTTAATATTCAAACTCTGTTTAATTTTTGACAAAATATATAATTTGTCCAATTTATTTTTTTTCTCTTATAAAAAATTAATCATTTTAAAAAATCTTTAAAATTAATTTTTAAAAAAAAGACGTTCTTGCATTTTGACCAAGTTTGTAGGTAATTCTTTACTCCAGGTTAAAATGGATTAATGATATCCCATAAAGTCAGAATTCTATATATATTTTGGGAATTTTTAATAATAATATACGTTTTCCCAAAATTTGCCATTTTCGACCAACTTTCGGCATGGGTTTCCCAAAAGAAAAAGTCGTTTCCTTTTGTTTTTGGAACCATTTGTAATAAAACTGGGGGTGTAATGACAAATCAATGTTTAAAGGATACCCTAATACATAGAGTATATACATACACTTAATAGTAATAGCTTATAGTATAAGGTTTTGTTGTTGCAACACTACATACTAATTAATCTCCTAATGTTTGGCAATATGACATATATATTATATAAAGTACCCGGCATTTAAAGGAGAAGTACACCCAGAAAACAGACTCTGTGGTAGCTACAGAATCGAATGGTGGGGTTGTGGGCATCGAAATTTTTTGATAGTTATCACCGAACTTCTATTGTGATAGCAGCAACTATCGAAACATTCGATTGGCAACACATGCGGTTGCTACTACACTGAGATAATTATCTGCATGATTTTTAGGAGCTAGAAAACTCCAGAATTACCCGCCTTCCCCTACCTAGTAAAGATACTAACGCAAACAAGTTAGGGTATACAATTGTTCGAATAATATGATTGTTTAAATATTTTATATTGATTAATCAAGCAAGTTTATAAAATTATATTATATACATTAAGGTGTCCCTTAAATAACTAAGTATGTGTTGAATTTTAATGACAATACCCTTCTTTGCATAACTTTTTTGTTTACTATATTTGCTTCTTCTATACATTAACAAAAAATAAAGCAAATTAATTATATTGAGCTATTCTTGCTATAGATTTTTGATAGAAGTTAAAGAAACGAGTTTTTCATTAAATCGAATACAAACTAAACCGATTTATTTTAGGTAGGTACTCTCACATGAATATAAAACATCACTAACAAGGGAAGTCCGGATTTCTTTGAAATTCGGAAGTAGGTTAGAGGAGAAGTTGGTAAGAAATCGCATATTTAGGGGGTAAAATGGTTATCAAAATTGTTCGAAACTTTTTTGTTTTAAAACTTTTAACTATTTTTTGCAGAGACCCTTACAGTTATGAATTTAATTTAAAAAAATCACAGAGTAGATTTATTTTTGTTTTTTAAACAAGGCATTACTTAATTTTTGATTTTTTTAGAATCACTGTTCAAAAATAACAGATTTTTGAATTTTTTAAAATTCATGTATGAAAAATCTACTTTTTATTCTTTAAAATTGTAAATTTGTAATGAGTTTCTTTACTTATGGAAAGTATTAATACTTTATTCAATAATAAAAGACTTTTAACGTAGTTTTTAATGGTGATTTATAAAATAAGAGCTATTTTATAGTAACACTTAAAAAATTACTGTTATTTTTGTTTTTAAATTAAAAAAAAAAAAACAGTTTGGATTGTTAAAGTTGATTTTTTTAGATTAACATCAAATAATAAATTTTAATAAGGAATCTTTAAGAATACATCTTAAGGAGTATTTATGTGGGAAAAACTAATAAGACAGCATTAGTTAAGGGATGTTTTTGAAACTAAAATTAACCTTTAACAGTTATTAAGGGTCTTTGGTTTTACGCATACTAATGGAAATGTCATCCAAATTGTTTCTTTGAAGAAGCTTCACAAACGCAAATAACAGCAAATTGGACTATTTTGACACCACATTTTAGCCATTAAAGATAAAATTGGGCACCTAAAAATGTACTCATTGCTAAATTGCCAATGTTATGGAAATAGGTGGGAAACCATCAGCGATCATTCCTTGTAAGTTTTTCACATACAGCCTTTGGATATAATAAATATCACTAAACAGTGTCGTTAAAAGTTAAACAAAGCCTTCGGTATGAAGATTGGTTTGTCATATGGAATAAAAAGTTTTTGTTTCTATACTTCTTCTATTACATTGGTTAAGAGGTACTCTACATTATGCAAATGGGTTGCATAAAGTACAATTAAATCTATGATTATATTAAAAAAAATTTGATTGACTTGAAATTCTAAGTATCCAAGTGCAGTGTGAATTTAAATTGTTTTCTTAAATATCAATTACTTGTGTAGTGTAGCTTATCATTGCATCGCCATATATCGCCTTAACACTTTTCTCTGATTTTTCCTACTGTTGATTAGCTTATAGATGTAATCATTTGAACTTTCCTTTTTCCGACATTATAACATCAATTAGTTATGTTCAACAATCCAGCATTGCTTTAAAAGAAGTGGAAAACAAATTAACAACGGTAGTAGGAGAAATCATTTACTTTTTATAGTCTTATTTTCTACTACTATTTCCTTTTTGTAGTTCTATAAACAATACTGGATGACTGTGATTAATGATCGAATTAAAAATTGTAAAGACTAAACCTCATCATTAATGAATGGCTATAAAGGAAATATGTGTCATAAAAATGGATTTTATTTTTTCCATTTTGTATTAATTAAAAGTTTGTTTTATCATCTTTAGTGATTTTATTGTGATAACGAACATTATTAAGCGCAATAACAAAATCTGCTTTCTGATTATAATTACAACTATATTGAACTAATTGGATTTATTTAAAACGATTTTTTGAGTTTTATTCAGTAAAACTAGTAATATAATTTTTTAATTAAGATAATATTGTTTTACTAAAGTTAAATTATACAAATTGCGTGTAGAGCCAATCAAGCAAAAAATAAAATAGTGCAGGAATACCGAAGTCAACCTTGTAATTTATTTTTATGTAAAGTTGAAAGAAATTCTTAAGTCAAGTGTAAACCACCGCACTCCAAGTATAAATTACATATCACTTTTGTAAAAAAACTGAGTTTTCTTTATTGATGATAACTTATATTGCACTTTAAAAAATTTTACTTTGTTCGTTCACCAATTTATACGATTTTGTAGCTTACCTAAGTTTTTTTTGTAACTTTCTAAAGTAAAATTTAAAAACTAGCAAAGTATCAGTTACACAAGATAACAAATTGGTTACTTGACTATCATATAAAAGAAACCTGTTAAACTAGACGACAATCAAAATAGGTTTTGTTTTTTTCATGGTCATGTGTTTTGAAAAAAAAAATTAAATTAAGAATTATAAATTATAAATTTGTTATTCAATGTTACTAGTAAAAAGTAGGGGAATTATTTGAAATTGGTATGTGTATAACATGTCAAAAAACTTTTCGAGTTGTATACACTTAGGAAACTTCAGCTGTAAGTATTTGTAGTTATTTGAGTTGTAATACTGTATCTTTGTTTTTAAGTGAAAAAACAGTAATTTGTAGACAAAATTTCAGTTCTGACTACATTTGTAGTTTATGTAAAAAACAAACCACATTAAATTACTGTTCTAGGAATTTATTTTGTCAGTTTTTTTGTTTTTATTTAAAAAATAAAACAAACGTTTGTCATTTTTTTCTGCATTTGTGGTTCATTTTTACTACATTTGTGGTTCATTTTACCGATAGTAAAAAGAAATGACAGTGTTAGTTGCCTTTAATAAAATGTTAGTCGTCCTTTATTCAAGTGAAATTGCATTTGATTTTAACTACATTTGCATTGGTCTTTATCTATATAATATTCTAAATGTACAATAAACTTAGGTTACTTATCCGCTATTTTTAGTTGATTTTACACTGTTTTTTTTTTCTATGAATATTTAGTTGACAGATTTTTCTATAACTTGTACAGACTTTAATATTTGAGTGAAAGTTATCATTATTTTGATATTACATTTGTGTTTTTATTCGGATTCTATACAGAGAGAATTTTGATAGATGAAAAATAATGAAAATATTTTTCAGTGAAACAATGAAACTTTTCTTTATATTTTTTATGTAATCAGTTTTTTAATGAAACTTTTTCATTGAGTGTAAAGGACACATTTCAAAGCAATTTCGTTGATTTGGTGCAAAAGTTCTTTAATAGCATGCCAGATAATTCTCTCCGTGTATAAGATTATTATCTCACACTAAATATATCAAATATGTTAAGCGTTTTATAAAGCATTTCTTTCAAAATATAATATGGAAATACCAATACATATCTCGAAATTTTATTTTGATTGCATAAATGTGTGGAATTCTTGATGTAATTCCTTACTACTTATACCCAGTCAGAAATTGACACTGCACCGACAGAATTCTATGCATGATATTAATGAATTTTTGAATAGATGCAATGAAGTTGCACTGAACTCGTCCTTTGAAATTTTTCATTAAACTTACGACAGTTGTCATAACATTTTATAAAAAAATATAATTTTATTTATTTAAAGCTTCATTTACTCAATAATGAAATTTTTCTAAGAAAAACTAGTTTCATTTAAAGTAGGAGGCTTCTAACTAATTTTAAGAAATTTCCGATCACTTTGTGAAGAAAAGTTTCACTAATTAACTGAAAATCTTCATTACTTTTCGTTCACTAAAATTCTCTATATGTGGTACCGATAAACAATTATGTACTGGTCAAATACCGATTCAATAACATTGTAATACACATTTTGTGAGTTTAACAATTTTTAACTGCAATTTAAACAGATTTAAAAATCAATTGATCTTAAAAAATATTATATTTTATAACAGAAGGTAGTAATTATATATTTTGTAATTATTTCTAGTTATAAAAGGTCAATTTACTGCCTGAACTCATAAATTATTTGTGTAATATTACTTTGTAATATTTATCTTATTATGTTAAGAAAATAAAATTAAATTAAAATAAAATGGTTTTAAATTAAAGGACATATTTTGTTTTTTAGTGTTTAATGCCCTGTAAACGTTTTTCAAATTGTTGAATCTGGCATGTAGCAACCTCATAAATAAGCAGTTGACAAAATCATATTTTCCTGTGTTTGTATCATATTTCTACCATATTAAACACATCCTTCATATTTTTAACATAGTATTTTAATATAGTACTATTTTGTTTGCTGAATAAAGTTGATAGAGCTCATTAAAATATATCAAATAATTGAACATACGTAAATGAAAAAAAAAAAAAACGAAACAAACCATTTTTTCCAAAGTTGCAAAAAAAATAAATTTTTTGTCCTTTTTATAAAAATTTATTTCAAAAATTATTTTAAAATTCATGCCAAAAGGATGAAACAATTATATTTTTAATCAAACTTTTTTAAGAGAATACGCTAAAAATCATTTCTAAAAATTTTGGTAAACAAAATGTTCAAAAGATTTATGACATGTCGAAAATAGCTAAAGTGTCAGCTTTGTCATCATTTTGTCATTTGTATTTTTCTGCCTGGGCAACTATGAATAGCTTTAACATGTTGACAAAATAGCTCAAGTAGAAATTGAATTACATTACGTGTTTGTAGTAAGAAAAACTCTGAATCTATTAACAAAAAAAGCAAAAAACAATAAAATATGTACACTGAAAAAATGTTTTACAGTTACTACATGACAGTTGTTTGTGTGGTAATCAGTAGTAGTTGTTTTTAACTGTAATTACCATTGTTTTTCTATGAAAAAATACAAAACAACTGTTCTGACAGAAAAAAAAAGATTTTTCTTTATTAAAAATATTTTTAAAATGCCCAAAAAATAAATGTTAAAAAACAGTAGTTTTTACTAATTTTTACAGTTGTTTCAAAATATGTGTAGTAATAAATTGTCAGTTGGTTTTACTGCAGTGTTAGTTGTTTATACTACATTTGTTAGTTGTTTTTCAACAGTACATTTTTAGTTATCTTAACGGTAATTACCTTTGTCGCCTTTTTAACTGAAATTACAGTTGTGTTAACTGTAATTTTCAGTAGATTGCACTGTAAAACTTTTTTGAGTGTATAAGGATCACAAAGGGTTGATATATGAAAAATATAAAATACGCAACAAATTGAATTGTCGTTCAAGCAGAACAAAATCTAGAAATCTAATAAATAATTCGAAATTCATACCCCAAGTAAATATGTATGACACACAAAATAGTTTGTACTAGGATTAGGGTGACCATTTTTGTTTTGTAATTCAATGGAAATGGCTAATGATTCAGATCAAAAGCGTCTATAAAAATAGCCTTAAATTAAATATTTTTCTTGCCGAAACCCCATCTGGTTGTAAATGTTTTTTATCTTCTAATTCTATATAAAACACTTACATCGAGTAATTTTTGATCAAAAATCTGTTTTGTTAGATTGATTGATTTGATCATATATTAAATTTTATCTCCTAATATTCAATAAAAAACTTTGAAACGAATTTTTACCAGAACACAAAACCATAAATCAGTTTAAGTGGTCAGCCTAAATATGCTAAGAATTATGAAATATATCGGTATTGAATAAGTCTGTTCGATTACTTATAAAGTAAAGTCCAGTAAGAATTACTCAGTAACAGAATTACAGAGAGTAAAATTTACAAAAATAAGTAAAGGCAGAAAAGCAGATTTTAAATATTAAACACAAAAAAAAATCAAATCGTCATTTCGAAAAAAATAAAAGTTAATTGAAATTGTCGACCGGAACCAATTTAGAATAATGTTTTGTAAATTCTTACATAGTTAATTCTTTAAAATTTTTCACTTTAAGCATACACAATTATAATCTAATTTAATATTTGTTTTTGTTTACTAAAAATACAAGCATATTTTTTAATCATATGTTTTTTTCTTCTTATGCAAAAATGTATCCAATAAGTTCTTTGGCATCAAACTGTTTTTACTGAGTATTTGTGTAAACGAACAGTAAAAACTTGTACAAATTTGTAAAAAAAATTTGTGTTATCGAACATACTTAATATTTGTATGTAAACATCTCTGAGATGTGTTGTGTACAATGTTAAGAAATTTATAAATATTATTTTTTCACTGAAATACACATATAAATCTTAGTTTACGATATTTTTGTAAACATACAAATTGGTCAAATACAGTGCATAGATACATTATAGAAATGCTAACAAAATTTACCTAAACTATGTTTTCCCAAGATGGACACTCAAAAAAGTTTGACATTAGAATCTACTGCAAATGACTGTTAAAAAATCTGTACTTTAAGTTAAAAAGGCGACAAAGGTAATTACAGTTAAAATAACTACAAATATAGTTGATTTGAACTGTGGAAAAAAAAAATAACAATTGTAGTAAAAACAACTAACAATGTCATAAAAACAACTAACAATGACGTAAAACCAACTGACAAATTTTTACTGCAAAAATGTTGAAACAATCTATGTGAAAATAGGATCGTATATGAACATATATGGTTATATATGGATATAGCTGGCCATCTATGTTCGTATATGGTTCAATATATTACCATATATGAACGCATATATGAAAGCATATATTACCATATATCTTCGGATCCGAAATTTGAGGGTATATGGTCGTATATGACCATATATGTTCATATGTGCTTATATATGATCCATATATGTTCATATATGTTCATATATATAATACCATATACCTCAAATTTCGGATCCCAATATATATGGTCATATATGAGACAATAAATGGTCATATATTGAACTATATATAGACATATATGGCCAGATATGTATGATGTATGATCACATATGGTTATATACGAATCAATTTTCACATGGAAACTATACAAATTAGTGAAAACTACTGTTATTAAAAGTAATTTTTTTAGGTATTTTAAAAATATCTTTTTTATAAAACAAACATTTTTTCTTTCAATTACAATAAATCATGTAGTAACTGTAAGACTTTTTTGAATTTAGATTTCTTTCAGTAAATATAGTAATTTTGAACAAAAACTTCATAAAGTTGTAATATTTAAAAATATGTACACTCAGGATATTAAAAAGGTATAAATGAGAATATTTTATGTCAAAATAAATTAAATTTTAGCAAATAAATTTTAACTTAAATATTGCATATTTAGATTTAAAACGGAACAAAGATTTACACAAAAGTGCGAACAATAAAAAAAAATTGTAAAAAAAAAACAGAAAAAAATGTTTCATTTTATTAACAGGACGAAGACGAGGAAAACATTACTATTGAGAAAACAAAGAAATATATCAGACTGCCGCATTTTCGTCGCTTACTAGGACTCGTTAGTCATGAATTTCTTCATAAACCTTTATAAAACTAGAAAATTTTATGAAAAGAAGTTTATGAAAAATTTCACAATATTAATTAAATTTCTTGTATATAGAGTCATTCCAGAAGGCATATTGACGAAAATATGACTTTTTCAACTTCACGGCTTCCGATTTGCATGTAACTTGGTATATGTAATCACCTAATTAGTTCATTTTTTAAAAATTCGTTGTTGTTTGCGTTTGTTTGCGCAGTGTGATTTTGTCTTCTTTGAGATATGAGAAGCTTTGATTTATACGCTTTTGAATAAGGATAAAAAACCTTAAAATGTCCCTGTATCGTAAATATCTCAAAATCCATATTTTTTTCTTAAATTTTTGTTAGTATAATAAAAATAACATATAAAAAATTCCGAATCGAGTTCTTTAGAAAAACGATTTTTTCAATATTATGACTATTTTATAGAATAAAAACTAAAAATATTATAGAATTTTTTAATGATTTTATAAAACACTGTAGTTTTAAATTTATTTTATGATTATTTTTTTTTTTGTCAAATTTAACATTTTTTCAAAGTTTTAGAAATTTGTGCTGTAATTGTAGTTAGTAATAACGGAAAAATCGTTTTTTTTAAAAACATATTAAAACTTCAATTTGAATTCGTTATATGTTTTAGAGGACATATTAATAAATTTTAGATGACATATATATATTAATTAACTAATCATAATAACAAGGTTGCTGCAACCTCATACATATACCAAGTTTCATGGAAATCGTTTTAAATTATCTACACGTGAAAATCTTTTAAAAACCAATTTTTTTATCAGAAACACTCGAAACTTAAAAACTGAATCTGTATATCGTTTAATCGAAGATTTATTCTATGTATTTACAGTATAAAATTCATAAAGCAATAAAATTTATTAAATTAAACTTTTTTTATCACATCATGCAACAACTTCTAAAACCACTACAAGTTTTATCATTAGACCTGTAACAGTAAAAACTTGCTTTAATTTCCTTATTGGCAAACTATATTGGCACCCTCACTGATATCAATGATTCTTTACACATACAAGCACATACAATCACACCACATAATGATAGTTATCGGAAAATATTCAATTTCCATAAAACTTAAACTTTATAGACCACAATGTCATAAACTTTTTGTTGAAACTTTCGTTTAGTTTTTCCTATTTTTTTTTTTTAATATGGATTGTTCAGCTTTTCAAATTCATGTAACACATGACAATGTGCTATAGTTGGTACGTGGTATGTTAGTAAAAGTACTTTTTATTGTAAAAAAAAAATTAAAAGAAATTGTGTCACAGAAAACTAAGATAGCGAAAGTACAATCAAAAAAAAAATTACTAAAACACAACTTACATTCTTTCAACACAATGGATAATGGATATTGGTGGTACAAAGTAACAAACTACAAGTATTTCAATTTAAAATATATGTTGATTAACAATTAAAACATATGTTGATGAACAATTTCACACAAGTTTTCAAAATATTTCGGAAATTTTTTTTTTTTTTTATTAAAATTATTTCTTTTTTTTTCAATTTATATTGATTTTTATTTTAAATTTTATTTAAAAAATATTAAGCTATTTATATTTTTAGTGTTTTTTCTTGTTACTATGCTGTGCACGTTTCAACGTTTTTTGACCAACTATTTAATGTTTTGCCGGCGAAATTGCGTT
This sequence comes from Delia radicum, assembly GCA_021234595.1. Classification (NCBI taxonomy): domain Eukaryota; kingdom Metazoa; phylum Arthropoda; class Insecta; order Diptera; family Anthomyiidae; genus Delia; species Delia radicum. Next base: position 241,797,034 of record CM037853.1, read on the forward strand.
TTGTTGTATTCTATGCGAGTGTCTGGCTTCCTTTTGCATTTGCAAGTTGCATGAACTTTTTCCATTTCATTTTCCATTAGCAATTGCACGAGTGTCTGAACAAAAAAAAAAAAATATAAAACAAAAAACATGTTGCTCTTCTAATAGCATTGTGAAAACGCAATATAATGTATTTTAACAGGAAATTTTTCCAATAATGTTAAACTTTTAGCAGAGTAATGTTAGAGTTAAATTAAAGCTTTAGCATAAATTTATTGAAATACTTTCTCTAATAAATGAAATAAATGGTGTTTAAATAAGTCACTGATTATTTTTATAACTTTTTGGTGAAATTCTTTTAGTTTTGAAAAAAGACATTAGATTATTATGATAATATTACACTGAGAGACTAATCTTCATAAAATTAACCAATTTTTTAACAAACATGAAGTCCGTGCGAATTTTTTGACAAAGCATGGTCGGTTTCATAGTTAGCATTTTTAATAATTTTTAAAGCTTAAAAGCGTGCTCTATACCAATAGAAAAAAATTAATAAACATTTTTGGTAAAATATTAAAAATTACTGCAAAATGACGTTACAGTAAAAACTGTTACGACTGCTACGAAAAAAGAATAGCAGAAATAAATCTGGTGAATCTACAAATATGTTGTTATATTTGAGCCAAATTTTAGTAAACTGCTGCTGCTTAAGTCAGCAAAAACTTGCCAAATATTAGTAAAAAAAATAAATCATAAAAAAGTTTTTTCAGATATTTTCTATGCTAATGAAAATCTGGCCTTCTAAAATCAGCAGTCGACAATATTTTAGCAAATATTTCTGTTGATTTAGCAAAATATACTGTTGTTTGCATATATTTAAAATAAATATAGCAAAAATATTGTTGATATTACAGTTTTTATTTGCTGTTTTTAGCTTGCGAATGTTTAGCAAAATTTTTTGCCGTTTTAGCAGCGGAAATTGCTGTTTTCAATTAACTAAAATTCAACTCTAATATTACTAATTTTTTTTTTACTTTAACAGTTTTATTTTTGCTATTCCTATCTTACTAGTATTTACCAAAATAAATCTGCTGATTTTAGCAGTTTTTTATGCAACGACATAATAAATTAAAATTTAAACTTTGACGCTTTGTAAGTACTCACTTAAAGGGTTAATATTGTACTCTTATAGCGCCCTCTAGCACTGTATTCGTAATTTAAATTCAAACTTTTACGTTTCGTTGGGTTTTTCCAAATTATAGTTTTTGTTTATTTCTCATAATTGTAATATGGCTAAACTGGCTGATAAAATTTTAAAATGTTTTTTGTTTGTTTGAAAATGGAGTAATTTTTTGCATATGAAGGTTTTCACAAGTTCGGAAAGTTCTTGACCCGATCTTTTGATTTTACATAAAAAGTAAATACCTACTGCGTAACAAGAAATTTTCCCACGTGTCCTTAACCAATTCAGCATATTACGATACCTGTACACCGGTCTACAATTGAAAATTTTTTAGAAAAATTTTAAAACCTGTGTTTTATAATTAATTATATTGCAACCCTGGAACAATAATTTTTGTATTTATTTGTACAGATAAGGCCGTCACATTTCACATGCTTTTCACTGTGTTATTATATCTCTCTCCTGTTGCTTTAAAGCAACGCCAGTGCAAAACGGATTAACAAAAATTGATTTTTTATGGCGTGCTCAAAAGTTTTAGGTTTAATTTCCAAAATCTGCGTAAGTTTACTGTTTCCTCAGTTTGTTTTCGGTTATGATTCATTCCTTTTTCCAAATTTTATATATTTTAAAAGCTTCTGATGTAAGTTTACCTTCTATATACCAAAATACGGAGGCTGAGTCGTTATCTTTTAATTATTAATAATTGACAGCACACAAAAATTTTATAATAATTACATGCAAACACTTAAAGTATTAAACCAATTTACATTCTCGACATTCAAATTTGGGTTAAAACAATGTAACGCATTAAAGAAAAAGTTTTAACAACTGTCATAAAAAATTAAAATGTTGAACAAAAGCTCATGCTAATAATTAAATATTCCATGACACAAAAAACGTTTTTTGTTTTTATACTACAACTCACATTAGAATGAGCTGAAATTTAAAATATGATAAATATTTTTAATCAAACAATTTATGATAATATTTTAATTCGCTCATATTCTGAACACGAATTTAAGAAAAAATCTTAAAAGTAATGAAAAGCTTATATTTTTTATTAAATAGTTTTTTAATAAAACTTCTTCTTAATAAAGTTTTTAGAAAATGAATTAATATTTTTCATAGAATTTTTTTAAAACTTGCATTAGTTTAATGAAAAGTTTCAATGAATAAGTTCCATTCCAACTTCAATGTTTTAAAAAAATGATTTATCACAAATATAAAAAATTTTCCTCTAAATACCTTGTCCATGCACATTTTTCGATACAAATACGTGATCAAAATATTTGACATTTTTTATTTTCGATCCACTCTAAATATATTTACTCAGATATCTACATTCATATACTATATGTCAAAAATTGTTTTTATTTTTAAACATCACTCATGGTTTTATTTCAGCAATTATCGCAAAGTAAATTTTTAACGCACAGCTGTCAATCAATTGAAATTATTTGCTCTGTTCTCAACAAAAAAAATAATAATTCGCACATTGATACATAAATACGAAACACTTTCTTTTTATATTGACACTTCAGTTTGGATTGCCGCAAAAAGAAAAAGAATATAAAACGAACAAACGTTTGTCTAATAAAAATTGAGGTAATAAATTCTAAAAATAAATTACATGCACTATGCAGCAAATAAGAGTGTATTAGCACCTTTAACAAATTTTCAAAAATATTTATTTCATTCTATATTCTTGCAAACTCTTTTCTCTACATATGCCACCTTTTGTGACAATTGTCCAGCTAAATTGGCGCAAAAGATGTACACTTATAATAATCCATGCATAAAAATACGAAATTAATGTCAAAACAACGAAGACTTTCGTAAAACGTACAAAATTTCATTTATTTTACGAAAGGTTATGTTAGGTTGACAAGTTTTTCGTATTTTTATACATGGAATATTATGAGTGTAACATAACGTCTGCCTACCATGTCACTAAAACAAATGTTTTAATGCAACCCTTTCACTACCGAATTTTTGTTTGCGGATATATTTATATTTTAGCTTGAGATTATTGTGAGGGGTCCTTAAACTGTAACCCATGAGTGTTTGTTCAACGTAAAAAAAAAAAAAAAATATCTAAAAATACTTTGCTTGATTTTATTCTGGTTGAAGTTACCTGCCAAATTTTGAGTTTATACCTTTGTTAGCTCAGGAAATACACCGAACTCTCCTTTTTCGAAGATAAAGGCTGATTAAAAAAATCGGACTTAGCTAACAAATATTGCGACTATATTAATTACCCTGATGATTTTTTTTCAATGGACAATATCCTATCGAACATAATTAAACAAAAATATAAAGTTTTATTTGTTACATTTTTTTTTAAATTGTGTACATTGTAGTGTCAAATTTTAAGATTTGCGATACACAATATTTATTGAATATTTCTCCAATACTAAATCGAGTATAATGCTGAAACTTTCTGAGTCAATAGAAAAAATTCTATACGGTTTTTAAAAACAGAAAAATATTTAAAAATTTCAGCCAATTTTTAGACAAATTAGATTATCTACTACACTAAATATTTTGAACTATTTCTGAATTAAAAAAAAAAATGTAAATCCATTTACCGAATTTCATTAAATTATAATAATTAATATATTAGGAACATGTTCTAAATTAGTCACTATTAAACCACTCCTACTTCGCCCACTATTTTGAAAAATTTCCAAAGTTAAAGTTTTTATTGTATAATATGGGACAATAAATACTGAAAGTTTGACATTATACGTATTTGTATACGTATACGTATTTTTAATGTATATTATAAAACGTATACGTACAGTGTCACTAAAGCAAGTATTTGAACTTAATTTAAGATTTGCGATACACAATAAGCTGAAACTTTCTAAGTCGATATAAAAACGTCTTTACTGTTTTTAAAAACAAAAGTTTTAAAAGTTCTAGCCAATTTTTAGATAAATTAAATTATCAACTACACTAAATATTTATCCGACCACTCCTAATTCTCCCACTATTTGCAACAATTTTAAAAGTGGTTTCATTTTGTGTTTGTATCATAAATAATTACTGAAAGTTTAACATTAATCCAACCCACTTTTTCGTGCAGCGGGGCAGTTAGTTTGGAAAGCCTCATACTCTGTGTAACGTTATTTACGTGATATTTGACATAACGTGACCAACTACTCAAATTAAACAAAAATAAGTCTATATAAAACACAATTTAAGACTTTAATAGTAAAACAATATATCCGGAAAATAGTCAGAAATTTTGCTATACCGGACAATTTTTTTAACATCAGAAAAATCACTGAAAACATTCTACTGTTCATTTAAAGTACCTCACATATACAGACATAATTTATAGAGCGGAATGAATTTTATAATACTATAGTTACTAACAATTATATCAAATGCATTCACATTAGGGTGTCCCGAATATTTCTTACCATCTTACAAATAAACTTTTCTAAATGAGAACTCAGATTTCACTTCAATTTTAATATGTGATAAGAGAAGAAGTTTTTAATATTTATATTTAAAAACTGGTTCTAAACATTTCTTTACATTATTACATAATGTTCTTGCTAAATTAGAATATTTCTTAAAGTACTCGTTAGTTCCCATAAACATACACACAGAGAAATAAAGTGCCAACCGAATTGAAAAGTGTATTTTGGTGGTAACAACTTATAAATTCAGTTAGTACCATGATATTTCCTTATATTTTGGATGTTGCAGCTAAAATTCATTTGAATTAACCGAACGTTGTTGTTGAAACCAACCCACTGAAATTCGTAATAACCGAATTTGAGTCGTTGTAACCAAATTTCAGTTGGAAAAATAGCTAAAGTTTTCTCTGTTTGTACAATTACTTCGGAACAAAAGTAAAATAAAACTTTTACAAAGAACAAAAATCAGCCATTTTTTAACACTATTCATTGTCTAAATTAAAGTTGGAGAGTTGCATGTAACAGCAAGAAATTAAATAATTTTTTTATGGTTGACACCTTAAATGTCCTATCAAAATGAAAAAAATTACAACAGTTATGTCAGTTAAGAGGGAAGAGTTTAGAGTGAAAACGTTAAGGAACTTTTTATTTTTCCAAATAAGTGTATTTTAGTACAATTTCATAGTACACAGAGAGAATTTTAGTAGACGAAAAATAATGAAAATTTTCAGTACACTAATGAAACTTTTCTTCACAAGGTGAACAAAAATTTTCTTAACATTAATAGAAAACTTTATACTTTTTATGAAACAGAATTTTTAATGAAACTTCTTCATCGAGTGAATGAAAATTTGAATAAATAAAATGATATTTTTCATAAAATTTAATAAAACCTATGTTGGTAAAGACGACAGCAATTGTAGTCAAAAACAAATGAAATTTCATTTAAAAAAAGGACGACTTATATTTCATTAAATTCAACTAACATTGTCATTTGTTTTTTAATGTTCAAAAAATGACTAACAATTGTAGTAAAAATTAACCACATGGAAGTAAAAAATAAACAAACATTTATTTATTTTTATTTTTTTAAATAACAAAAAACAACTGTAAAAAATGAATGCAAAATCATATAACAGTCATTTGATGTGAGTTGTTTTTTTAAACGAACTACAAGGTTAGTTAAAAATTTTATTTGTTGTACAAACGACTTACATTTACATTAAAAATAATGAAACTGTATTACAACCCAAACAACTACATATTTTTAAAGCAGAAGTTCCCTGAGTGTAGGCAAAAATTTATATTAATGCAGACAATTCTCTCAGTGTAGCGGCTGGTGTATAGAATATGTTGTCATATTTTTTATCAGACGTCTAAGGTGAATAATGTTTTATATTCACTTTAATATTTTTCACCTCAAAAATGTTCTTTCAAACTTTTTTTTATTTACCGCAAACATTTTTTTACCTCTGGTGTATAAAATATTTTGTCAAACTTTTCAGCAGATGACTGAGGCGAATAATATTTTATATTCATCCAAAATTTTTTCACCACAAAAATTGTTTATCACATTAAAAATGTTTTTTTCTTTAATGTTTTTTTATTATAACGAAAGTTTTAAATATCCCTTAATGTTCAAAGCAAACCAAAAAAGAAATATTTTCCTATCATAACAGTAATAACGCTGAAAGTAAACACAAAAATCGGTAAAAACAAATTTATTGCTTTGATGGAGAAAAACCTATTGTTAGCTAACTAAAAGTTTCCTTAAAACATTTTTATTTCAATCCATAAACAGGTCGTAAATGTGCGTCGTTTGAGGACTCTTATACATAAAGTGCGGGACAACCTAATGCAACACATATATTTAGATGTAGAAAATTGTTCACTCTGTATGTGTTTGCTTTAACATTGATTTGTGTCCATAGTTTCAACACTCATAAAAAAATCCCGTTCAAATAGTTTAAATTCAGCTGCGGTAACAGAAAAAAGTACTTAAATTTGCGCCATCAGAATTTTGTAATGAAGCTGAGAATTACGTTCTGCCAAATTTATGTGACCTACATTTAAATTAAAAAAGTTAGCTAAAGTACAATAATATGGCAGAAAAGCTGTTAAATGGAATTGAAAATAAATCAATGAAACCTAGTTAAAACTAGGTAAAAAAAATGCAGTTAATATACAAAAATTTTGATAATTTTTTGTTTAAAATAAATGCTGCTGAAGTAATTATCATTTTGCCAATTATTTATTTAATGAAAACAAAATTCTCGTATAAATTACAGACGCTTAATATTGTTTTTATTTTTTAATTTTTTTTATATCGCCGCTTGTGTTTTTTTTTTGCTTCTTGTTTTCTCTATTAATGACATGTACAATTGTTTAAAGGGCTGAAAACATAGGAGAAAACAGAAGAAAATCATATTCACAAATATAAGTAAATATATTTTTTATTTTAATACTAACCTTTTATTTTATCAGTTTAATTATATTTTAAACTGGAAAATTTTTTCTTGTTTTATGCTTGGCTTTCTACAAAATACGGAAACACATTTGCAAAACAACCACCATATTTTTTTCTCGATCATTCTTGTCTGGGTTTTAGTTTTCTTTATCGATGCCGTGTATGAAAATATTAAAATGATGAAAGTAGAGAAAAATTGGTTTTGGTTGTTATGTAAAAAATTGATACACACTTGGAAAACAACCACCACCACCTCGTTTATTATAGAAATGCACTCACACATAGCGCACACACATTTAAAATAAATTCTCAAAATCATTTAAAAAATTAAACAAAATATTAGAAGAAAAAATTAGTGCAAGTACAATTGAAATTTGTTCATGTGCTGAAATAAGGTAACTGATAACTTTAGTTAAATAACAGTATTAAACGATATCAACAGAAAAAATTAGCTTAACTGAATTGGAACCCTTTCAAACTAATTTTTTTATGAGTGTACTACTATTATACAAACACGCCCAAATAAATCGCAACTGTATAACGTGTGGGCAGCGAAATAAGAGGATTAATAAAATTGACTCTCAAAAACGTGTGCTTACAATTATTTATTGAATATTTTTACTAAAATATTATTGGATGATAAAAAGCCGGTTCTACAAAAAGTTGCAAATTTTTCAATAGTACACTCAGGGAACTTCTGCTTTAAAAATATGTAGCTGTTTGGGTTGTAAAACAGTTTCTTTATTTTTTATGTAAATGTCAGTCATTTGTAGAACAAATCAAATTTTCATTTAAAAAACAAACCACATCAAATGACTGTTTTATGATTTTACATTAATTTGTTACAGTAGTTTTTTGTTATTTAAAAAAAAAAATGTTTGCTTATTTTTTACTAACATGTGGTTAATTTTTATTACAATTGTTAATCATTTTTTGAACATTAAAAAACAAATGACAAATGTTAGTTGAATTTACTGAAATGTAAGTCGTCCTTTCTTTAAGTGAAATTTCATTCGTTTTTAACTACATTTGCTGTGGTCGTTACCTACATAGTATTCTAAGTGTAATGTTAATTAATAACATATTTTTTTCATGAAATTTTTTCTTTTGTATCTGAAAAATTAGTTAAAATTCAAAGTTCTTTTCTAAATATTTCTAACCATTTTCAATGGATTTGCAATTTTAATACAAAAATGTCATTTTTCGTTAGTTTATGTACAGTAATAAAATGTTTAAATTTTTTATCATACATAAAATGTATATTCACAAAACTAAAAACGTAAAATTTTTAACCTCCTTGCAGTACCAGTACGATATCCTGATACAAACACGTCATTATTATACTCAGATGAAAGATAATTTTATGTAGATTTATCTTATTTAAAAAATTTGATGATTTGCGGTCCAGTTACGAAAAATTTAGCAAAATGTACGAACAAATAGGGTGAATAATGTTTGTATTTCTGTTTGTATTTTCTTGACCACACGTTAAACGTTTTTCACTTGTAATTCATATTGTTACAATTCGATTTCAATTAACTTTTCGCGAGTGTGCTTCTGTTGTTTATTGAGTTGTATGCATTTTATAACTCTTTTTAATATTTGTCTGTGTTTTATATCTATGAGTGAGTACGCGAGTGAGTGTCTTATTAATACACGTTGACGTTTTGTTTCTGGATTTTATAGTTTGTAATAAAAACTGTCTGCAAGCCATGAAAATGTTGTTAGTCAAAAACTATTTCAAAAGTCTGAATGTCAGCCATTCAATAGGTTTTGAGTGCTTATGGATATTGAAAAAAGTTCATTATTTTTGATATTTTATCATGTCAAATAATAATCACATAAAAAAAGGACATACTCTCATTGAAAAGGAGCAAGGCGTTTGTTGTAGTTTGATATTGATAGATGCTGTCGGCTATAGAAAAATATTTGACGTGTTAAACAAGCTTCATACAATATGTAAATGACAGATACGATATACTTTTGAGATAGATACGTAATTAAGACATGTAATCTATGTATATGGATTCATGTCTGTAATTTTTACAACATTGACTGAATTATGAACATTACTAACTGATATAATAACTGTACGTATTAATATGTATCGACTTTCTGGTCGAAATTTTTTTATTATTACAAAGATATTACTTTTTGGTGTACTAATTAATTTTGTTGTTAAAATCAACTCTATGGTAGTTATTGGGAAATAATTGCCCACTATTCACCAAATTTTAATTAAAAATATGATCAGTTTGTGTAACACATAACTTTTATACTCGAAATTTTTTTTTTTTTAAGTTTAGACTATCTTAAAAATACTTTTTTAAGTCTTCAATTTTTTTTTTTTTTTTTGAAATCTCCGTAAATATTTTTCATTTGGTTTACTGCTTTGTATTTTGGTAGAAATTACATTGAAACATTAAAATCCATCAGCCTTACTATCCTCTTTTTCAAATTATATACTTTTGGTTAAATCTATACAAAATATTTAAAATAAAGTTATCTATAAAAAGAACAACACATACATTCATTCATTTTTTCAAATTTAAAACAAAATTTTAAAGTTTTGTTTTCAAATGAGCTTGAGATCATTTTTATAAACTATAATTATTTATTATTATTCCTTTCTAATTGTTCGCTGAAAGAAGTCACCCAATGTGGAGATGAAATATTTGAAAGGAATAATAATAAATAATTATAATTTATAAAAAAGATCCCAAGCTCATTTGAAAAGGAAAAAATATAAATAAAAAAAATCGAAGAAAACTTAACATTTTCAAAATTTTAATGTATATTTTAAATATTTTGTATGGTTCGAAATTTTTAAAAATTGGACTTTTTTGATTTAAAATGGACTTTTTCTCTTTTATAGTAAGGGCCAATATATCTCATATATGAACACAAAAAAATATTATTCACTACACATGTAACATGAACACCTAAATGGCATAGTTAGTATTCACCATGAGTTTAAGTCAAATTGAACTTGAAATTTTGTTTTAAGAACTTTTTAAGTTACACTTTGTAACTATACATTTTACCATGTACCAAATGTGTATGAATCCTTTTACAGTTTAACAACCTTGAACTTAAGTATCAGCAAAAACAAACAACAGCAAAATAACACAAAAAATCTACAGTACTTGAAAAAACAACAAATTTTTAACAACTTTTTGGAAATCCCCAAAAGTAAAAGACCATACAAAGCAATAAAATAATATAGCTAGTTACACTTATGATGAGGATTTGAACAATATTTTAAATTGGTTTCTAGTTTCCCCCAACGAAGTGTAAGCTAAAACAGAGCTGAGAATGTAAATGTTAAGGAATTTACAAATGCAAAACAAATTCATTGTGTCTATCAAATTTCTGGCCATCTTAATAATTCGGTTACTGTAAATCATAAAACAATATTCTCTGTTTAGAAAATAAAACTAGCTTACAGCTATTTTATTTTTAAAGCAGCAAAGAGTGTTTTTCTGGTTTTAGTATTGAAACTAATTCATATTGATTAATACCCATACTTAGTAGTTTATAATTGACTATAACCTCGGAACTAGTTTTGAATTTTTAGTGTAATACAAAACTTAATTTATTTAAAAATTGGTCAACATTGTTCTCGATTTTTATTTATTTTTAAAAATTCTATCGATCCAGAAACTTTCATCGTGTTGGTCTTATTAGATTTGTAGAAAATATTCATTGAATATTTTTCTGCTGCGTAGCTGAGTAGATTTTACGTAGGCGTATGATCAATATATAAAACACACATATATTAAAATTGCTCATACGCATACGTAGCTTTTAAATACAAATGTCGAAATATATATGAAGTACAATATTCAACGACTTCAACTCGTATTAGTTTCCTCCGAAACTAAAATGAGTTAGTTAATTATCACAAACCCAAAACTATATTGATATAGTGAAAATACTTGTAATTGCGAAATTTAGTTAAATTATTAAAAATAATATACTAGAAATAAACGCAATAATCCTCCCAATTTTTGGAAAAATTATAAAAGTTGTTCCACAGAAAAAAATTTAGCTATTTGCCAACTGAAATTCGGTTACCACGCCTCAAATTCGGTTATTACTAATTTCAGACAGTTGGCACAACTTTATATTAGTTTTCACAACAAAGTTCGGGTAATTCAACAGAATATTATTTGCAACACTCAACATTTTTAGAAACCGAATGTTAATATCATCGTACTAACTGATAAATTCAGTTTTTACCATTAATATGTTGTCTCCAATTCGGTTGGTAGTTTTTTTCTCTGTGTGCATCATATAGGATAACAAACATGTAAGCTTGATATTGATGCGACATACTATTCCTGTTGAGGTGCAGTTAGCTTGGAAAGCATTATATTTTCGCTAGATTCTGAAATTCTGAAACGTTAAGTTAAGTGAATCAGTAAAGCAAAATAAAATAGATTTTGTTAAAGCTATTGTGGATGCTCTAGTTTTTCTAAATACATGTATCAACCTAGCTAAAATAATTACAATAATTTGCTTTATTTTTGTTAATATAAGGAGGTTGAAAGCTCGTTATAATTTGATTTAATTAATATTATAAACATCTCAATTACTTTCTTTTCAATTAAGAACATACTAAATCATTTTATATGAAAATTTGGTTTTCAATTACCATTTGTAATTAGCATTTAATTTTTGCTAATAACCAACGAAAAGTTTTTAAATAATTATTTTAATTAAAATCTTTTGTAAAGTCAAAGGTTTACGTGTTTTATCCATTTACAACGTTCATTTGCCTCTTCATTCATACTTTTGTACATATTTATTTATCTCTATATATTTATTTATTGTATGCCATTAGTTATGGTTGACTAAATTGAACTGTGTATTATAGAAATATCGACACATCTTCAATAGTTGCTGCCATAGAAGATGTCCTGGCAACACAACAACAGCATCTATAAGTACACGCAAAAAAAGCTGTACAGTAACTACATACATGACAGTTGTTGGTGTAGTAGTCAGTAGTTAGAGTGTTTAACTGCTAGTACAGTTATTTCTCTATAAAATAATACAAAACTACTATTATGACAGTTTTTCAAAAAAAAAAACAACTAAAAAAATACTGTGTTTTTGTAACAGTAGTTTAAAGCAGTTATTTTAGTAACAACTACCAAAACAGAACTTTTGCGGTAAGCATTAAATTTTTGTTGTTATTTAAAAATATAATATTATGTCGAGTTTTTAAAAATCTCTTTCAGTTTGATATATATTCAAAGTTTGCAAATAATAATTAGAAAATTTCATTGTATCTCCGATGCATAAAAACATCATTGCTGGAATACTATTTTGAATTTTGACTTTGCACTTTAAGTACAATGTAGAAAATACAAATTTTTATTGTTATTCAAAGAAACGAATATTTTTTTATTAAAAAATGTTTTTAAAATACCGAAAAAGTAACCGTTAAAAACAGAAGTTTTTACCAATTTGTATAGTTGTTTCAAAATTTGTGTAGTAAAAAATGTTCAGTTATTTTTACGACATTGTTAGTTATTTTTACTGTGAATTTTTGTTGTTTTTGAAAAGTTAAAAATAACGAAGTTTTTAATTATTTCAACGGTAGTCACCTAAGTCACCTTTTTAACTGAATTTACAGTTGTTTTAACCGTCATTCTACTGCTAAACTTTTTTGAGTGTATATATGTGTAAAAAGAGGTTAATTTGCAGTGATTCACATTTAGAATTCCTTTACCATTAGAAAAGTTGTTAAGAAACTAATTGGTAATAAGAAGATAGTTACACAAGGATATCAATAATGTAATATAAAAGAAATATGAGATAATGTCAATAATTTCAAAAATATTTTGTCTTTAATCAAAGAAATATATGTATATTTTAACAAAGTATATAAGAGCAATAATAAACTAATTAATATGTCAATATATAAATGTCTGTCTCTTAGAATAGTTCATTATATGTGATTTTAAGATATGACTTTAGTTAACAGCCAGGACATTAGACATTTTGGGGTGAAGCATAAACTTAAGAAAAATAAAATTAATTTTCTTTACAATAAAACGTCATTGTGCTTTAATATCGATATAAATATAAAGCACCTAAATAACTTTTTTTTAAATATTTATGAAAATTGCGCCAATATTTAAAACATGTTTCAAAACCTCTTTCATGGATTAACTGTAACTAGTTTTTTTTTTATATTCCAAACTACCCAATGTTTTTTTTTTATTATTTAATGCCCATTCAATAAAATCAATACACTCATAATAATCCATGCATAAAAATACGAAATTATTGTCAAGACTACAAAAACTTTCCTAAAATGTACAAATTTTCGTTTATTTAACAAAAAATTTGGTTATTTTGACATTTTTTCGTAATTTTACGCATGCATAAAAATACGAAAATATTGTCAAGACTACAAAAACTTTCTTAAAATGTACAAATTTTCGTTTATATAACAAAAAATTTGGTTATTTTGACATTTTTTCGTAATTTTACGCATGGATTATTATCAGTGTACATATTTAAGTTTTTCATTAAATTATTTTAATTAAAATTAACAAACAGCATAACATGTTAAAAAAAAAAACACTTATATAGATTTAATATTAAATAATTTGTTTTAAAAGTATTTGCGTGTATCTTAACCACTTGAACTTTGATTGCATTAAACTCGAGAATTTATTTTGACTTTATAAAATAACTTGCTACTGAAATATATACAACAATTACCTGTTGGCAACATTGTAATATCAATAAAAATAAAATTGCAGAAAGAAGAACAAAGACAAGGCAGGCGAACCACCAGCCAACACATGACTGCAGTTTGTAGTCTTGTGCTGTATATAAATCTTTTTAACTTAATTTAATGCTTCGGCAGGTATAAATATTTAAGTAATAGAAAATGAATGTGCAACAGATTTTTCATGTAAAGATAAAAACAAAATTGCTTAGGGTACACCATGAAGTATGATTAATATTAAATTTCATATTAAATAATACGTATACGTTTAGGTGTACTATATTTGTATATAAAACTTTATACACTTAAGTCTTTTATAAGCGTTATACCTCATTTATATAACAACCAAAAACTAGTAATTTTTGAAAATTTCAAGTTTTTTATTTAAAATTTTTTTTTTTTTTTTTAGATATTTATTATGATTAAAATTACAATAAAACTTTAAGCTAAAGCACTAGCAACTAAAAAAATAACAATACTTTAAATTAATTATCGGCTTTATTTAAAATTTTTATGGAGTTTTATAAGTAAATACAAGTAGTTTTTAAAAACTACTAGTTTTTGGTTGTAGTATAAATGTGGTATTAAATTGCAGATAAATTGTTACTTTTCTACAAATGTAGCGGAAATATTTTGTTCAAAATCTTTTAAATTCAATTAAAAAAAATTAATGAAAACTGATGCTATAATGAAATGCTATCACATATATATTTACTATTGCGTGCAATAACATATCAGTACCTAATACTGAATATTGATTGGAACGTATTGTTATTTTCATTGCATGCAGCTGTATATTAAAAAACTTAACTTTTTATTTATGTAAGAAAACAACTTTTTACCAAAATTTGATCTAACAGTAAAAAAACAAAGTATTTATTTATAATTTTTAGAAAAAGATTTCCGCATCTCTATCACTTCTGCTACAAATATTTAAAAAAAAAACTAAACAGTTACAATTTAATTACATCATTAATTGCTCATTATCAGGAACAAGAATTTTATGCACAAGAAAAGTGTGTTTATGCTCCTATAATATGCATGAAAAATTTTAAAATATGCAATAGGAATTAAAAAATATGCACTCAATTTGCATCATCACAATATGACAAATAAAATTTGTATTTTATTGTTGTTTTGTATAGAAATTTATGAATTTCAACCTTAAAAATTTACTTATGTCAGTCACAGCTATGAAACTTAAATAAATCTTTAATTATATAAATAATTAATATTTTTTTATATTTTCAAACGTTAAATTAAAACTATTTTTTCTCAAAAAGTTTTTGAACATAGAAAAAGACCGTTCAACTTCGACGGTTGTGATCGTTGCATTTGAACGATGTTAATTATATTGCTGTGTATTGATTTTCTGACTTTGTACCACAATGAAACGAAAAGTAAAAACATCTATCTTATAAAAATTTTAACCAAAATTTTGAGAGTTTCGAATAAAAATAAAAAACAAATGTGAAAATCGGGGTACTTTCAATTACTTACTATTCATGTTTTAAGATATTTTAATTTAATTTTACATTTTATTCTTATTATTTAATATATTTTCTGCATACGCATAATTAACACAATTAGCACAAAATGTTAATTATTTATATTAAAAAATAAGCCATTAAAAACCCATTTCAAACTATTACTCTTAATACTAGTTTGCGTATAACATTTAAGAGAAAATAGTTTAATAGTTTTTTTCAGAAATACTAAGAAAAATAATATAAAAATGTGCATTTAGAGCAAAATAAGTAGAAATATGCAAGAAAAATATGCATTAAAAGCAACATATGCAAAAATATGCATTCATCGCAAAATATGCAAAAACATGCTGTAGCAAATCGTAGCCATTTTAACGCAATTCTTTGATTCGCAAATATATTTTGTTTGCCCTATTTTGAGACTTAAGGAAAAAACGTCCATATGCATGAACTTCCGGTTCTTGGTCATTATTATTTACAGTGATATAAAGTCGGCTTAAATAAAATTTTAAACTTAAAAAAAATAAAATAAGCAAATAAAATAATTACGAAATTATCCTCATAAATATGATTATTGCTGGTTATATTATCATCACTGAGGATCATATATTTTGCAAAACTTTGCAGAACAAGGATTTAAAATTGTGTTTTCTATTTTGTACCAACCAACCAAAAACATTTACTTTTTCTACCCTAACGGTACCAAAGTCATAATTAAGTGCTTTAACGGCTATTTACACATTGACTTTTGTCCATTTTTTCGGATACGAAATGTTATTTAAAAATATAATTGTCCATCCCTGTTCTGGACAATAAATTTATAATAGTTATGAAACACCCAAACACTTTCGAAAGAATTTAAACAAAAATTGGTTTGTTGTTGCATATGTTTGCATATTTTGTAAAAAAAAAAGTGGTTAATTTTTTTTTTTGCTTTTAAGTGTATATTTTTTCTTAAGTGCACATTTTATTTTTTTATTGCAAATTTCTGGGCCTATTTTTTTTGTTGCAAATTTCATGCAAAAAAATTATTTGTGTTTAATGTTTAAATAAAGTTATATTTTAGATAAGTTCCTAACTTGCTAGCACATACCTACTTGGCGTATGAGTGATATAATTTTTAAATAAAATTACGTATACGTATATTTAAAGAAGAAACATAATTCAGTTTAAGAGTTACTAAAATATGTTTTTGTTTAGTTTTAATAATTTAAATTTATAAACAGTTATTAGAAAATTGGGGGAATTAGATTAGAAAATTGGGGGAATTCGGGGTGAAATAGTAACACACTTTTTCTAACTCTTTAAAGGACCAACCAATGTAACATTTTGTTAAAATCTAAAATGACAATATCATATTAGATTTTTGGATTTGAGGTAAAGCAATGTATTTAGTCAATATATTTTCTAAATTTTTAAAAAAATATTCGCAAGATGCGTGTTCAAACATGGCTATTTTTTTTTTAAATCGAAAAAATGTCAAAATATTTTTGAAAACATATGTTTTCTGTCAAATTATTAAAACACTTTTACAAAGAAAAAAGTTCTTTTTACAGGGGAGAAAACTATATATGTATATGTGGTACCATCACTGACCATTTCAAAACTTTTAAAGTAGCAATGTTAAAATTCCAATTCTTGTTATCAGTGAGAAAGTTTTAATTTGAGCACAAACTCGAGTTTTTTTGAGCATTGGTTTTGCATCGCCTTTTTTGAATTGTTTGTATACAAAAAATAGGTACTTTAGAGGGTTAAATGTTATCAGTGAGAAAGTTTTAATTTGAGCACAAACTCGTGTTTTTTTGAGCATTGGTTTTGCATCGCCTTGTTTGCATTGTTTGTATACAAAAAATAGGTACATTAGAGGGTTAAATTCCTTGTAAATAAAAGTCATGTTCTGGAAAAGAATTTTAAGTAAGTTTTAATACAAGTTTTTTTGAACTTATTTTCAGGTTTTGTAGTTGCAACAGAATACCATTGTAAGTGATTTGTTTTGATGCTTTTTTTCTGTTGCGGTTTATTCATTTTGTTTCAATGTAGTTTTTAATATATGTGCCAGTGTGTGTGTATGTAAACAGATCTGCGTATGATATATGCATATTAGAGTGGATCGATTTATTGTTTTGTGGAAATTTTGTCTTTGTTTGTCTATACCATGTTTAAGATATTAGAAAATTATTTAACAAAAATTACGTTTTAAAAATAAACACATTTTTAAATGATCAGCGAAAATCTGAATATTATTTATATAATAAAAATTAATTATATCAAAATATCGATCCATACTAATGTATATACAAAATTTTTTCATGTGTATACAAAAGTTCTTCATGTTCATATTGTTTCGAAAAATAGTACATGTTAAGTAAACAATGAAAACAGGTGACACGAACACAGATTTTTTATTTTTTTGGGGGGTTTTTGCTTAAAATTTTTTGGAAAAAACTGAATTTATACATATGTATGTATTGCAAAAACAACATTGAATCAGACTTGGGCGACGTCAATTACATTTCACAATCATTCACTTTTGAAATTTTTCTATATCATTAATAAATGCAGACCTACGGTCATACTTGTGGGCTTAAGTTAATTTTTTCAACACCAGACATGGGGCATAACACCAATATTTGTGCATTTATTTACAGGCCAATTGCTTGTTTACACCTAATTACACGTAATTGGTTGTAATTGAGTAATTGTATTGTAATTAAATACACAGATGTTGTTACTAATCCCTATGTTTGGTATTAAACATTTTACAAATTTCCCAAGGAAGCGTTGAAGCTCACAAGTGTGAGCGTAGGTCTGAAAATATTAATGATATAGAAAAATTTTACAAGTGAGTGATTGTGAAATGTAATTGGAGCCGCCCAAGTCTGCATTGAATACTGTGTGCTTAATTTACAAAATCCATTTAAATTGCTATAGTAAAAAAATCGAAAAAAATACATACAAGTTTTTAATTTCTAACAGTTTTTAAAATTTTATATTCAGAATTTTTAAATACATACTTCTTCATTTTAAATCAATATAAATAAAATATTGAAATTCTTTTAAAATCGGAATAATGTCTAACGAATGATCAATCTCAAATTTCCATATTTTCCACATTTGATTACAACGGAATATTTTTATGTTTCATATTATAAAAAAGAGCAAAAACCCGGCAAACTTATGGGATACCCTACACCAGTCTGGTTGAAAAATATCGAGTATTTGGGTTTATCATCTTAATGGGTTAAAAGTAGGGAATGTTAAATCAAATATTACTTTCCCTGAAAAGGGAAATTTTCTCGAAATTCTCGGGATCCCGATCGAAAAAAAATTATAAAAAAAAAATAAATAAAATAATACAAATTTTCCGAAAACTATTGAAAATTTCTTAAAATTTATGAAAAACTTTATATTTTTTATGAAACTAGTTTTCAATGAAATTCCTTCATTGTGTGAATGAAACTTTCAATAAATATTATATTTAATTTTGAATTGTTTGGTTTGAGAATTGAGCTGGACTGGCTACCCTGTAAAAAAAAGAGCTTTAAGATTTAAAGCTGTTGGTTAAACTTGTAAGAAAACACGAAAATATCTCATATTGTTCGGGTAATCAGTAAACATCGTCGATTTTCTATGGTATATGATATACATATATAACTAATCAAACCTTGAGTTTCTTTTGAGTGGTGGATTAGAATGAGGCTGAAGATGACCTAGTCGCTTAGGTCGAAAGTGCGGCACTCCCTCTTCTCTTCTCTTACATTTATTAACAATCAGTGTTTTCTATTTTAATTGTATTTTAATTATGATCTCAAACAAGACAATTCAAAATGAACTGCAATTTTAAAAGATCGACAATACATACAAAAATCTCAAATAATATGTTTTTCATGAAAACTTCCATTAGTTTAATAAAAATTTTCAATGCACGAATTCATTAAGATCATGCAGAGGATTCTATCAGTGTAATATAAAAAAATTGTAGATGTTTTTCTATCGATTTAAGAAGTTTCATCGTGAAACTCGAATGCGTTTTGAAGAAAATATTCGTAGAATAAGGAATTCTACTATATGCATGCATATGTCTACGTTTATTGCTCGTATCTCTAACATATAAATGTTGAAATATTTATGAAGCACAATATTTAACAAGCTTGGTAAAGTTTTTGTTAAAAATAAAAATTATGTTTTTTCAATATTTAAAGGATATTTTCTCCAAAATTAATACACAATCAAATTATTATAAATAATATACCAAAAATTATCACAAAATTTGCAATTAACCACGCCTACCTAGCTCAGTTTTTGAGTGGTGATACAGTATCTTTACTTTTAAACGAAACAACATTCATTTGTGAAAGAAATTTCAGTTTTGACTTTTTTGTAGTGCATGAAAAAAAAAAATACTGTATTATGATTTTACATGCATTTTATACAGTCGTTTTATTTTATTTATAAAAATAAAACAAATAAAAACCTTGTTTATTTTTTATTACAATGCGGGTAATTTTTACTACATTTGTGGTTCATTTTATCAACGGTAACAAACAAATGACAATATTAGATGAATTAAATGAAATGTAAGTCGTCCTTTTTTCAAGATAAATTTAATTTGTTTTTAACTACATTTACAGTGGTATTTACCTACATAATATTCTAAGTGTAATACTATTAGCGGACTTATATATAGGTACTAGTTCAAAACATGAACCGAAATATTAAATACGTTTGTTTTAGATACACACATCATAACCTGTAAAACTTAAAGGTTCACTAAGAAATTGTACGTATTTACATTATTTAAAATCGAAAAAGTTTAAACCATAAATATCAGTATAAGCACAAATATATTATGTATGTTTGAACAATATATGTATTAACATGTGCTTTTTATGCATAATTTAAGGGGTTTACTAGCTTTAATTTTTTTTCCATATTTCAATAGCTTGAAATTCTCTTTTCTATATGCAATGAACATTTTGGGGAAAAAATCTCAGAAATAAAAAAGTTACAGCTTTTTAAAAAAAAACTCCTTGCCCTATATTTTACATGCTTTTTTCTCAAAAAAAGTTATTTAAAATCGGATGCCTGTATGGAAAACCGATTTTAAATTGGGTGTTTTTTTTTGAAGAGGACTAAAAAATTAAGTCCCTGACGTAGAGACATTTTTTGATTTCTTTTTTCTAGTATTTTTTGAAAAATAAAAAACTACAATTTTTTTGGGTATTGTTTTTTTTTAATTTTTGAGTTTACCCTACATTAGGGACTAAAGAATTTATTCATGTGTGAAACAAAATTACATATTTTTTCAGATGAGTACCCTAGGCTTCACGATGGCACCCGATTTTACCTTTAAAAAAAGGTCTGTAATGAAATGGTTAGCAGGGTCGCCATAGTAGTCCGAATTCCAAATTATAATTTTTATAATAATATTTGATATTGTGTTTTTCTATCGTAAGAAGAATCTTTTTGAATAAACCATTTTTTTTTTTCTAATTGCTTAAATGTTGACGATTTTATTGAGTTCTAAAGCTAGTAAACCCCTTAAAGTGAATATATTGGACCCAGCGAAAAGAGATTTAATATGAATGTAATGCAAAACAATTACTTACACACACTTATAAAATAGACAATCGGCAGTGTTCTGGATTTTAAGTGAATTAAAATCGCTGTAAAACAAAAGTTATGACACCATTTACACCGTGTTCTAAAATTTAAGTTAAATTCGATTTCAACAAACATAAGTTACTCAAATTTAAATTAATACTAAATTAAGTGGTGAAATAAAGTGAAATACAGAACATGCCGCACATGCATTACTTCAAAAATCTCTATACATTTCTTTCGTAATATTTTACTTTTCTACTTTATAATGTTGCACGATGTAGTTTTCATTAATCTTGCTGGGTTTAAAGTGAAATGTATGAAAAGTTTGAAAGAAAATTTGTCAACTAAAATCAATATGTTTTCTTCTTATATCATTTTACACTTACTTAAGCATAACGTTCTTAACAGTCACTATATTTTATAGATAAAAATTTCAAAACAAAAACTTTACCCTCTCAAAATCATATTGAAAGCATAAAAACCATTATCGCTTGCAAATGTTTTTCTCTTTCTTCATTATTAAAATCAACATCTTGCCAAATGTTTAAATACATACGAGTAGAATATTGCAATGTTTTGTTCTAATAATTTTTACAACTTAAATTTGCAATTATATGTGAATTACACACCCTCCTTATAATTGTTTTAGTGTCATTAAACTCTTTAGAAATTACTTGAAAGGCATATTAGTAATGTATTTTAATGCATTTTCTACAACTATTAAATTTTTATTGTATAATATCATGAAATAAAACAACTCATATGAATATACTACATTTCTCACATATGGCACTTTTGTTAAATAGGTTTGAGTTTACAAAAAGATGCCATAAAATGAAATTAAACATTTTATGAGTTTGTTTAAGTTTATTGCGTTAAAAATAACAAAAATATACATTAAGGTGGTCACAAAAAAAAAGCTGGAATTCATGACCTTCACAACGCTTAAAATATGCCAATATGAAAATAAATATGGCCTGCCAAAAAAAAAATTTCAAAAAGTTTTGTTTACAGGTTGCAGATCGAAATTGAAGTTTTAAAGTTGTAGTCGTACTATTATATTATTTGAATAATAAGAAAAATTTAAAATAATTATTATGATCACGACACATCAAATCTAGTATATTTTCTACATACATTACAAATATGAAATCCGTATTAAAATCGGAGTCGCAAATATTGCGAAATGGCAAATTTTCAATAAAAAAATTGTTGAATTTTGTTCAAAAAATTTTCATATATTTATCGCTGTGAAAATTTTTTTTTGCGTGAATACATTTTTGTGTATTATTCCTTGTATGTGAGAAATGATTTTTGTTAATAAATAAATTTTAATAATCTAAATATTAGCAAATTCTAAATTCAAGTTCAACTGTGGATATCTGTTATCCTTTTTAAAATTAAGTAGATTTCAAAACTATAACAAGTAGAATTTTTCAAGGACATCGTTTTCAGGTAGTTAGAAAAATACTATCTATATTTTAGAAATCTTAAAAAAACGCAAATAATTTAAAATCCGCAATTTTTTTTAATTTCGATTGCGGATTCCCAATCTTTATTAAAATTTACCTCAGATTAGCTCAGAGAGACGTTTACAAGTTGGATTTTACTTACATCTTTTCAAAAAAATTTATAATTTCAAAAAAAAAAATATATATTTTTACATATATTTTAATTATTTCGTTAACGGTATTTTATCGGTATTGCCTGCCATCCCTGCATCATATCTAATCTAATTTATCATATCTAATGCTAATCATATTTTTTTTGATTTCATATTCCTTTTCTGTACATAAATTTAGACTAGATTGAAAAATTTTGTTAAGATACATTGAGTTGGTTAAAAGATAATTCAATTTAAAGTCAACCCTAAATTTGTGAGAATTTCTTCTAGAGAAAATTTACTAAAATTCTTAAACTTTGTCTGTAAGCGCTTGACGTTAACGAATTTAGCTGAAACTTGGCATATAGAGTTTTTATACGTTAAGAAATATGGGCAACAAATCCAACTTTCGTCTTTTTTTGGACGACTCTAATATACATATTTAATCTATAAACAGTTTATTGTTGGTATTTTTATGGGTTTTATTTTGGAAATTAAAGATTTTTTTTCCTAGAAAATATATTTTGATAAAAACCTTTTTATGTACTGCTATTAAATATATAGATCCCTTGATATATGTTAATGTGTATAAATTTAAAAAGTATAAGAAATATGCGTATTTTTTTTATAACGAAACCCTTTGGTTAGGCTACAAATTTAGTACTTAACATAAATCACATATTAAGTTAGATAAAATTAATTTAGTACTTTTAAGTTTGTTTATTGAAAACATTTTTTGTAGAAAAATATAAAATAAAGTATTAAACTCTTGTAGATATATATAAAATATAATATATCCTTCATACAACTCTTATGTTTTACAAAATTCAATTAATATTAATCATACGTATCATACAAAATATGTACTATGTAATACATAGTTTATAATATTCAATTAATATTAATCATACGTATCATAGAAACTATTTATAGAATTATACATATTTCATAACCTTCAATTTCTATCACTTTCTATGTTATCCAAAAGTTTTTTAAGTTTCCTTAAAAAAATATCTTTAAAAGTTTCCTAATAAAAGTTTACTTTTTTTAGAGGCATACAAGTGCAAACAAACGTCAAAACCAGCCTACAAAAGTCACTGTAGTTTTCTTTTACTTTAGGCGTTTTTATTATAAAATTCATTTGATATATGAAAGTGCTTCCAAGTAGCTACTTTTACTATAAAACTATTTCTCAATTTTATACATATATTATATAATATGCAAACACTAACAAGGTTATTCCTTTATACAAAGAAAACGAAATTTTTAACCTTATTAAGAATTCTATGAAACTTAAAGAAAACCTGAAATTAAAATTCATTGAAAAAGAATTTACCACATATGCGGTGAGCAATGTTGATAAAACTAATTAGTTTTTGAATAATTTTTACATTGAAATAACTTTAAGGTTGGCATACATTTTTAAACAAATTAATTTAAAGAAAATTTGTTTATTATTTAAATTTCACACTTGATTTCATTATGAAGATTATAATAAACTTTTCAACTGCTTTTATCGATTTTTTGCACTTTTTATAAACTTTGATAAATGTTTAAATACTTTAATATAACCTATGCCAATTTAGTAAATGGACAATTTTAAAACGCTTGTAATTAAAAAACAAATTTTTTTTTTATAAAGTATTTTTTATTTATAACACATTATTAATTAATTTTTTATTAAATCACTTTTTGTATAGAGCCAACGGACCGCGATCTTCTATTTGGCGTATTTTATGCTTGATGCCTTCAATCATGCTTTAAACGACATTTCAATTCAATTTTTTTTGTAGTGATTTTAATTTGTTTCTTCAATTCTTCAGTGCATTTGGCTTCCCAACCATTTTCATACACTTTTTGACACAAAAAACCCCAAGAGTTCTCAATTGGACGTGCTTTTGGGACATAGATGACACTCCATTTGATGACACTCCATTTTGCAACAGTTTGAATGTGGAATATATTGTGCTACGTGGTACTTCTTTATTAAGAAAATGATGTAACACTTCATTTTAGGATACCGTCTAACATTGTCATACGCATTTTTTCTTTAACTGTTCTGTTCCACCATATTAATGTTGAATTTTTTCACTTTTGAATTTTTACAATAATGCTTATAATATTATATTTAGTTGGCATAGGTTATGTTTAAATACATGATATGGATAAAGTAATGGATGAATCCAATTTTCGCTTTTGTATCCTTAGCAGATTTTTAAACAAGTCATGATGTCGATGCTTAAAACGAGTACATGACTTGACGAAAATGTGTTGACATGATTTATTAATATTATTTATTTTTTGTTGTATACCAGGGTATTACAAACTTTTAAGGTTCGAAAAAGTTTCAAATTTTGAACATTTTTTTTTAAGAATTAAATGCTGTAGACTAAGTTTAAATCTTTTCTAAAAATTAACCTTAATTGAGAATATGTTTTACTTGTATCTTGACTTACTTACTTTTCTGAGTGTACATGCGTTTGATTTTTCAATTACGTATCTATACTTGCTGATATAAGCTTGAATTTGTTTACATTGTCGTACGCAATCAAAAAAGGTCGTGAAGCTCTGATTTACACTAAACATGCACTCAAAATATAACGTGAATAAAAATAACTATAAAATAAGTTAATTCAATATAAAATTCTGGCTTAATTTAAAGTCTTTTATATACAATATGTTATAGCTTAATCCAAGAACTATTAATCTGTTTACAGATGGTAGCAACATGCAGACAATCAATGAAGAAATAAACTTTATTTTTTTCTTTAATCATTTCAACTGGTATATAGCTTTATGCTACAAGACATTAAAAATAAATCAAAATGTGGCATTTTTTAAAATTTAAAAAAAACGTTAAAAATAGCAAACTTTCCAATGTATAAGTTAGCCTTTCTGTCTTCTTTTTTTTTAAATGCAATGTATTGTATGTATTTGTTAAAATCGATGTTTTTTAACAAAATTTATATTTGTTGCCTTTTTGGTAAGCCTGGAAAGCTTATTATTAATTTTGTTGTTTTATTTTTATTTCAATGTTTCAAACATTTAAAAATATGGAAATATTTAATTCATACATGTATATAAGTGTAGAATTAACCGTGGAATTTTAAAAGAACAAATTATATTTAAAAGGCGAAGCGTATTATAGTAAATCACATACATGTGGGCGTTGTGGTGTAATGGTTAGCGCGTTGGACTTTTACACAGAAGGTCCCGGGTTCGATCCCCGGTGCCGGCAACATCAAATTAATATGTATGAGTTTTTTCTATCCCTCATACGTATCGCAACGTCCACCTTCGGTGTTCCCATAGCAATTAACCCCACCGAAGTAAAATAATGAATCAGGGCTATGAACCAAAAAGCTTCAATAAGTTCGCCAACTCTACATCAGGTGGCGAGCAACAACTGTTCTAAGATTTATCATCTCGCGCAATTACAGTGTTTCCATGTCTGAAGCCCTTCATCTTTCCCCACCTTTCATCTCTATACTATCCCTTTCCAAAGAAAGCAACACACTAAAAATATAGGAAGTATTTCCAGAGTGTTGCCTCTCTATTCATTGTTAAAAGAAAAATATTTTTTTTTAATTATTTTATTAATTTTTTTTAACATATCGGCTAAAAATTTTCGTATATGGTTCCATTAGGGTTTAATGTTTGTGCATGCTCATAAAAATGCATGCATGTCATTACATGTTTACCTTAATCTCCATACATGCTTCAATATATCTCCATACATGTGCATTAACGAAATTTGAGGTTATATACACATGTGTGCATATGTATGATCACACATGAACATGCATGGACACGTATGATCATGTATGTAGACATTACCGCCAAATTCGTTAATGCACATGTATGGAAACTGATGGAAACATATACAGGGATTTATGTGGCATTGTTTTTCAATATTCGATTTTTTATCAATTATTGTTTCGATTATTGTAAGGCTAGGTCTAGAAGTTAGGTGGTGCGAAATTGAAAAAAAATCGGATAGTATTAACCCGCGGAAACCTGAGAACAAATTTTCATTTTTAATTAATTTTTACATGTTTAGCATCTGCAAAAAATTGCTTAGTATTATAAGTTAAAAAAGTCGAAAAAAAAATTAAATTAAAATCTGCCCTTTTGAAATCAGAAAGCTAAAATTTTTTTGGAAATATTTTTGTTGATTTTAACAAACCATACTGTGCAAATATTGCAAAAACTTTGTTGATATTACAGTTTTTGTTTTCTGTTTTATCAGAGTAAATTACTATTTGTAATTAACTAAATTTTGTAAATTTAATGGCCGAGTGTAGAAAAGCATTACCATATAAGTGGTTATATAAGTACATACTTGGCAATGGCAAGTACTTACAAATCACATTACTTTTATATGGGGATGTTGAGCAAAATAATGACATATCATTTCAAAACACCTTACGAAAAATTAGAAATATGTGGTTACCTATATACTTACTAGTATGCATAAAAATAATGAATTTAAAAATAAATTTCCAAAAATACTAAATAAAATAAAAAAATATCTTTCTTTTTTATATTATTTTTAATATTCCACACGGGATTCAAACCTGGAACTCCAGGTTGTCAAACAACCGCTCTACCATCTAAGCTATCTCAACATGTTATACTTGATTGATAAAAACATAAATGACTTGCTTGCAATAAATCAAAAATAAATGGTTAGACATATATATAAAATAATGAGTCTAAAAAGAGATTTAAAAAAAAATTTCGAGAACATTACTTTATATTTATAATAATGTACTTACACATACGTATTTATTTATTTTATTTTTATATTGAAATAATGGGAAAATTAACTAGTTATTAGTAAGTCCTTATTATTCGTCTTAAAGTAATGCAGAGAGTTCGCCGGTGTCATTACTGGTAGTAAAAAAGGTAATTACATGTATTTGCCGTTTCTACACTGAGTTTTATTTTTTCTGTTGTTATCTTATCAATATTTAGCAAAAAAAAACCGGTTTATTTTAGCTGGTTTTTCTGCAACTTAATGTTGAAGAAAGTGCTAACTATTAGCTTTTTCTGCAATATTACAGGTTTATTTCTATGAGTGAACCGACGAAACAATTTTTTTGGAATTTTGCCCATCATCAGATCAATATTATCGTTTGAGTGCAACTACGTCATGAAATTTTTCATTTCTTTCAAATCGATGAGATAATAGACTATTTTTACTGACTTACTATTTTGAGTGAACACAATTAGCTCACATATGAACTTATTGCATACATAGATAATACTCATTCATCAATGGATTTTTATTTTACATTACTTGTACTAAAAAAGGTCAAAGAATCATTTTTCATTATGCAGTTTGTAGCAAAATAAGGAGTTTTTGATCATTTTTTACAAACTTAATAAAATAACAATTTTTTATTGTTATCCCATATTTAGTTTTATACAAAAATAATTTTTAAAAATGTTCATTCTTGTAACATCAAATCCTAATAATTATCTTAACAGAATTCCAACCATTTACTCATTTTATAATTTCCCCACTTTATTACAACCCTTTGAAAGTATAATTTAGTACACATGTCCGTAGTCTTTTGATTAAATTGAAAATACAACAGTAAATTATACATATTTTTTATTCATTACAACATAATGTGTTAAATTAACTATAATTATCATGTAGTAATTAATAAAATGCATTATAATAAAAATAATTGTAACTTCAATAATAATTACAGAAAAACATCAGCACTTTTTTATGTTGTTGCCATTTTTATTATTTTTTTTTGTTCAACTGACATTGTTAGTTACTTCATATTATATGTACTCTTGAATGTGTCAGAGATTTTGTTTTAGACATGATATTTATTTTTCATAAATGCCTACGTAATTATATGTATGTTAAGAATGTTTATTTTACATATTTTTTATTCAAATATTTATTTAAGCAGAAAATACTATGAAAAATTCTAAATAGCAAACGAATGAAGGATCAACACACAAAACTTACATTTTGCAAACAACACAAAAGTGTCTTAAGTTGGCATGTAGCTGTCACTCAAACTCTGCCACATTTCTGTTGCTTATGTTAGGCATTTAAATAAAAAATGACACACAAAACACAAGTACAACATAAACAAATATTAGTTGTAGTATTTAGATTTAAGTAAGACAGCCACGCATAAAATATAAATTGTGTGCAAAAAGATTCTAAAAACACAAAAACCTAAGAGGTTTCACTTACACAGCAATTCAGGAAAAAAAAATGCATTTAAAGTTTAAATATAAAAAAAATATATCCCATAACAATTTGAAGTCACATTATTTCAAATGAATTGATATAAATAGTCAACTTGATATTTATCATAATAAATTTCTCTTAAAATAGTTGTTTAAATATTTCATATAAATTTTACATCATTTCTAATATGGCATTCATAATTTTGCATAATATATTTATTAAATGTTATCCGCAAGCTCTTACGGTTGAAACATTATGCACATTATTTTAGCATTATGCTTAATCCCATCTACATATCGTTACCTAAAATGCAAAAATACGTTATCAACATATTAAGTTTTTTACAATAGAAGCAAAAAACGTCCACATATATTTTAACAATATCGTTAATAAAACTGCTAGTTTTAATCATAGAACGAAACAATTTTGTGGCAAAATGTAGTTTGAAGCAGTGCTTTATAATATACTCAACAAAAGGGCAACCAAAAAAATACGCGAAAACAAAAACATATAAGATACGAAATTTATTTATAAAACCGCTATTTTTATCGTAGAAGTCCAAAATTTTGTGTGCACATGTACACTCAACAATATAAGTTAGTAAAAAAGTTAGTAAAACATCTTGTAAATCAAGTATACTATTTCTCAGTATATTTTTTGCTAATATTGTTTTTTCAGTTTAGTTATACTTATTCAGCACTTGACTGTTTTTAACTAATATTGTACTAATGTTTTACTAATTTATTCTGCTAAAAAAATGGTGCTGATAAACACATTAATAGTGTGGACGACAACCAGATTAAAAGATATACGCAGAATCAAGTGGATGTCGAGGCATGTCAAGATGTAGTGTAGACGAGAAAAATTATACTAAAAAAGTACAACTCTTGTAAAACATAAAAACTCTACCATCAAAAATTTTTGTATTTTGTATTTAAAAAGATTTTAAAAGATTTAAAAGATTTTACTGATATTAGCAATTTTTTGCAAGCACCCTCCTGACTTAAATTTTGCTGACTTTATTAACTTTTTTTGAGTGTAGTTTACTCAAGTGAATCATAATAATCAATAAAACTTGGTTTGGAAACTTTGTTAGCTACGGCCTTTTGCATTTTAGGTGACGACATACTTGTATTCATTCATATAACCAGGTTAGCGACTTTCATGCTAAAAAAAAAAACGAAAATATGATCTTAAAAAATGCAGTAAAAAAGCCGCTTAAAATATGCACTTAAACCGAAATGTGCAGCATAAACTAAAAATATACACCAAAAATCCAAAATATCAAGTAAAAATCAAAAAAAATATGCACTTGAAATTTATGGATTTTCAACACGAATTTAAAACTCGAAATGAATTCAAAAATAAATGTCTTACAAGTGACAATTAAAGGGTCCGCCAAATAATTTCATTCAAATGGCTGGCTCGGCTGGCCATGCAGTAGCCTACACGATCTGTCCAATTTTTAAGCACATTATCGATTGTGTGCAGCTGTATTTCACCAATGGCTTCGCGAATATTGTCCTTTAAAGCGTCAATTGTCTCTGGCTTGTTGGCGTAACACTTATCTTTGACGGCACCCGGATGTCAGTTTCTTTCACTTTTTTCACAACATAATGAACATACGGAGCACACATTCTGCAACATTACCATGATTTTCAAAGTAATGTCGCAATATTTCCCAGCGTTGTTCAAGCGTATACACAACCATATTCGTTCAGTGGAAGGATAAAACTAATTATCTGTCAAATCAGACATGAGCTAAGTGTTACCATTCACGAAATAAGCACTAGATGATATGCAAAGGCTACAAATGCTTTCATTTGTTTATTTTTTGTTAACCTCTTAACTGGTTTATTAATTTTAAAAAATGCAAAACGAATTTCACAAAATTTACCGTAATTTATGAACAAAGATTGGAAAATTAAAAATAAAAGACAAATTTTTAAGCTATGAAAAACAAACATCAAAATAGTATCGGTTTTTACTTGTATAGAAATCCTATGTAAAGTTAGCTATCGGCAAATCTTAATTTTTCCAAAATGTGAAATTACATTGAAAATATGCATTACAATATGCATTTATAACAAAATATGCAAAAAAATGCATTTATAGCAAAATTTGCAAAAATATGCAAAAACAAATCGATGTCATTTTATTGTCATAGATTTCTTTTTGATTCTGTAAAGTGTTAAAATCGATTTTGGTAAACATCCATTTGTATGAAAGACGATGCCCTGCATATAACTATTCAAATGTTTATGAAGTTTTCTATACCAACTGTCAAGCTAAAAAAAATCATTTTTAATATTGATAAATATTTTCCACGCCTTTTCCTCCCATTTTTGAAAAAGTTGTTTCATTTGCTATTTGTATTAAATTGGACAATAAATATTTAAGGTTTAATATTGCTAAGATATACATTTTTTTAGCTGAACAGTAGGCTTGGAATGCCTCATATGTTGCTTTTCAAGCCAAATGTCCGGCTTAAAAAAATTATATCGCAGAAATGACAAACTAAAAGTATTTGTTCTCCTATAAGAGACAACAAATATGAAACAACTTTAGAAATTTTTCAAAATAATGGTTGGCGTAGTTAAGTATTAACAGATTTTGAGCTCATTTTTAGTATATAATTTATTGTTATTAATTTTTTTACTATATCAATATATTTATACATTTTACTATATCAATATATTTTTTAAATTCAGATTTAGTTTCGAATTTTTAGAGTAATGTAAAACTCAATTTATCCCAAGTTAGCCAAATATCTTTGCGAATCAACAAATTTCCAACGAAGTGGCATCGATTTGTTAACGCATATTTTTGCATATCTTGCACTTTCTGTTGCTATAAATGAATGTACTTGCATATTTTGCAATAAAATGCATATATTTAAGAACATTTTTTGACTAAAATCTGAGTTTTTACACAATATGTATTTTTTATTCTTCAAGTTTATAAATATTTTTTTGCAAATTTTTTTTTTTTTTGTCACGAAGACAAAAATAACAGAAAAGTACATTTACTTTCTATCTTGAAGAAGATGAATAATTCTTATTCTTTTCCAAAAACAAAAAAAAAATTGTTTCTGGAAAAGCTCAGGTTTTTTGTCTTACCAACGTTAGCAAGTTGATTCCAGCAAACATTATGCCACTGTTGGTATATTTGATCAATCACTGGTTTCCCAGCAGTTATCATTAATCTACGTTTTAAGCTATCAATTATTAAATTTCTTGTTTGCTCAGTGGGTGGTACTGTATGCTACCAATCTGGCGGCCAGGGTTCGAATCCCGGAGGGAAGAAACAAATTATAATTGAACTTTTTTGTAACTATATTTTGAAAAAACTCGTTTAGACCACCTATTTTATGATTTTACCAACATTTTGCCAATGTTGTAAATTATGTTTACTTAGTGCTTTTTCGACATTTTTGAACAGACGGATCTTTTGTCTAATGATGTTATAATTTTGGGATTGGGAAAGCACTTGTTGCCAGCACTTCTACCACCTGTTAAAGTGCCTTGCCAGGTTGTCCGTTTGTCTCTGTCTCGCTGAGTACTTTATACAGAAATATTGGAATATATTTAAAGGACGATTTATATTACGTTAAAAATTCGAAACTTGGTCAGAATTTTTTTAAAAAATTTTATTTTTTTTCAAATTTTCATTAAAAATATATATATTGGTTTTGTGAAATTTCTAGAATTTCGCCCGTTTTTTGGGAAAATTTAAATATTTGTTCCATATTTTTTTGTTTCTTATACTCAAATACTGTTAGTTTAGCATTGTTGCTATATACTTTAACCTGTAGCGGGGCAGTTGGCTTTGAAAGCAGCATATGTATGCACGACGTGTATGGTATGTAGAAATGCCATTATGGAAAACCACTTTGAGGTTTGTTTTGCATACACACACACACTAACATTGATTATTGTGTTTATGTTGCCACTATTATTTTCATACAAACATAAATACAATATCGATAATGCAATAGTTAAACTCAATGTGTTATTCTACCATTTCTAATGGTAAACGAGACAATATTTATTTTTCATAGATGACATGCCAACACTTTTGTAAAACAGGACAAACTTGTTAGCATATTGCCATTGACACGAACCTCAAGTGGTTTGAGGTTGAATAATAACAGACATGTCGAATGTCATAAAGGCATGTCAATTGAGCGCTTTTTGAGTATAACATACTATCGTTTAACATATAACGATTAAATTTGAGTTTTTATTACATTCAAAATCTAAAATATTCAGAAATCTAATGTACTAACTGAATTCATAAGTTGTTACCATTAAAATACACTGTTCAAATCGGTTGGCACTTTATTTCTCTGTGTGCATATAAACATTTATGTTATAGCATAAATATTTGTATCTAATTGTATATACATAGCTTTGCGTTGTCTAAAAACTTGTATATGTATGTATATACAGCAATATATTTATTTATATATATTATATATGGGCTCGTATATAATTCAACATAAATGTTCATATAATTATGTCAAGAACAACATTATTTTCTAAGTGATTTTAGATATAATTATATAATGACCAGAGTTAACATTTCGAAGTTAACTAAAAAAAAATGATTTTTGTTCACAAAGACTACTTTAGCTCCCTCGGGCGCACACTTACGCAAAAGTATTAGGTATGTACATTAAAAGAAAATTAACAAAATCCACGTTGATTCACGTGGCTCCAATAAATCGAACAATTTATGTAACGAACGCTCGTTAGCGCTCTTTACATAAAAATATTATGTTATTAAAGTCTTCGGAGTTAAATTGTTAAAATAGAGCCTTGTAAAAAGACTGTAAAAATAATATTTGTCAACAATGGCATGTATTCAACACAAAATACGTTAAACAACTGCATTCGTGTTTACTAGAAATGTCACGAATATTCGGCTACCATTCAGTATTCGGCATATGTTCATGTTTTGACCACTCGACAGAATAGCGCATAATAGTACTATTCCACATATTAAAAGGAAATAGCTTAATTTTCATAGCGTATTTTTCATAAAAAATTTAAAAAAGTCTAGTTTTCCAAACTCTTCTCTTTAAAATGTCAAATAATGCTGCGTATATTGATATAAGATGATTTTTAATCCTAAAAAGTATTACGGTTCAGTTTAATTTCGTTTATATGTAAAGTATAGGGTCCGCCATCTAACGTTTTTTTTCCGATGCCGATTTTGCCAAAAAAAATCATCTTTTCAGATGAAGCTCATACTGCATGGCCAGCCGAGGCAGCCATTTGAATGAAATTATTTTCCATTATTAACCGGAAGGATTGTACTTTCAAATAAAAAAGAAATTTGAGAAAATATTCAGTAGTTTTTTTTATAGCATTTTCAAAAAAAAAAGTTATTTGGCGGACCCTTTACAATGTACTTTTATATCAAGTTTATATGAAAAATAATATAAGAACTATTCGGCAAAGATTCAGTATTCGAATGCACTATTCGTGACATCTCCAGTCATCACACAAACAAGTTATAATAAAAATTATTCATTTCGAATTATATATAATCGTTGTTAATATTTTATGAAGTTATATATAATTTGATACAACTGTTGAGAAAATCTGGGAATTGTTTTTATCAACACTTATCCAATAATAATAAATTATACCTAATTCGATACAATTATATATAATACCCAACAATTTGTATGTTGACAAAATTCGGATGAAATTGTATCTATTGCATAGATTTCGATCTAATTCGATACGATTGTATCGAATTCGATACAATTTTATGTATTTTAGATGTTCTTTTGCAGATCAAATTTAATATGCATCGCATATCTATTTTATAAATAATTTGATGTTGACCCATATGATTTTTTTTACTTGGGTAGCGCTTAATGTTTTCTTTTCTAGTCGACATTACTGGGTGACTAATCAAATGCAAATGTATAAACTGATGAAATGCATGTTAAACAAAACGCATATTTGTGTATCGACGCCAGTGAAGTGTGTATGTATGGTATGTACATTAAGGTACGTGATTATTTGTATTTGCAAAAGTACGTACTTAGGTAAAATTGTCGTAATTGTCAACGTAATTGTGGAAAATTAATATGTAACATACACTTCAAAATAGTGTAAACCAAAGTGTAAAATCAAACAATTATTTTGACATTTAGAACACGCAATATTTATGTAAGTACGATTTATTTTTAAAAACAATTTAAAATTACAATTTTAATTTAGAGATTTTCAAATCATCACTGTCGGATAAATTAAGGGTGAATAAATGTTTTTTGAAATATTACACAAATTTACATTTCTGAAGAATAGATAACTTTAATTCAGAAATATTAAAAAAAAAAAATTGTTCATGCCAGCAAAGAGTATTTATTACCTTAATATGTTTAATATGTTTTATGATATGCTTGTTATTGCTAATATAAGACAATTTTTAATCTTTTAAATTAAAATGTATCTTTGCAATATCTTTGCTGCAATTTTCTTATTAAATAGCACACATTTTTAAATCCATTGTATCAATATTTGTCTATTGATTGAATGATTGTTCAATGTTTCTTTTCAATTAATTTATTTGTCATAGAGTGTGTGCGGCCTTCACTGCCATTTTCAACAATGGCTTTATGTTGACTTAACAAATAACCTCCGGTTGCAAATAAAAGTCAATTACCAACCACAAAAAAGGCCAATGACTAAGTAAACATAAGCAACAAGAAAAATAACCAACGCTAGAAAATATGTGATGAAAAGAAAGGATTTAGTAAAATCTAAAATAGAAAATCACGAAATTTCTGAATTCTGCTTAATTTAAAATACATCTTTTAACTGAAAACTTGATCATTTCAACTAACCATTTTTGGTGGAAATTTTGTAAAATTAACTTACTAATCAATTATTGTTGCGTTTGTTGTAGAACTAAGTCTAAAATTTGGGTGGTGAGAAATCGGATAGCATTAACCCGTGGCTCCCCGCGAAAGAAATTTTAAATTTTTGAAAAACGTTTCTTAAACTGCTTTAATAAAAATATGTCTTGCGGCACACATTGTTTAATTAATTTGCATACTAAGCCCGAATATTAAAAAAAAAATTTAATCGGACTAACGGTTTTGACTTCTTGCTGTAGCGGTTTAGTTGGTATGGATAGTATGTGAATAGGGTCCTTACATTTTATAGTAAATATAATGGCATTGAACTGAGTGTAAAATTTAAGTAAATATTTCTTTGTTTATTGGCAGTTTAAAAAAATATTAACTTGCTATATGATGAGAAGCAATGACTAGATGTAATTTAATATGAAGTCTAAATTTTAGTTGGACTTCTTAAAGGATTCCAATCATTTTCAAATGTATTTCCAAAATAAGTTTAAATTAATTCTCATAAAGTGCACTTCAATTACTATGTTAATTAAAATTCCTACACAATTAAAAGTACGTACTTTTTTTAAATAAAAATCTATGTAAATTAAATTTCAACAAGCATTTTTATAACAATGTTATTTTCCAACAAATTATTTTTTGTTTAAATTTTAACAAGACTTGATGTTTTAGTTATTGAATAGAAAACTAGTTAAATTTTTTTTTTTCAAATACAGTGGATCCTAAATGAAACAAATTTTTATACAAATTTTGTTTCATAAGCTTTTGTAAAACATTTAGAAATGTATTTGTGCAATTTAAATATTTTTTTTTATTTTAATTTTCAATAATTTGTTTAATAAATTGAGATCGTTGTTTTTTCTACAGAAATTTTGCTCGTCCATTAAAACATTGAACTACTGTAGTACTAAATTATATATTATATTATAATTTATTCTAAAACCATTTTCGTTTTTAAACTAATACTGCAAAAATTTAATGAAAAAATAGAATAGGCTAATATTTATTTCTTTAAAGCCATTTCCCCTAAAGTTTATGTTTCATATATTGCTACACACAAAAAAAATTATAAAATCTAGCAAAAACATCACTAAAATAAATAGAAATAGTTTTGAAATCATACTGAAATATAAAGACTTTTAATTCGTTTTTTTAATTTAAAAAAAAAAAAATAACTTCTACATTACGCCCACTTTAAAAAACAATATGAATTTGATGTTTAATAATAAAATTTTTATTTCCCTACGGATTTCACTCAATTTTAGTACACATGGTCTCTATACCTCTGCCAAGGTCACCATATACTTTTTGTTGTCCATGCCCACTTTTTTTAAATTTTGGATGCATTATTTCACTTTATATAAAAAACATGTTCTCACTGGAAGTTGTTCATAACTGGTACACGTGAGGATACCCCAGGCAAGATTGCCAAATAATTTTCATTGAACGTGCCTTCTTCTACGACCACTGCTTTTATTTTTTATTGGATGGTTTCTAATAATCTTTTATTTTTTTAATTTTCTCTTTTCAACAAGTTATGAAATTCAAAGACACCGCTCAAATTTTAAAAAGTTCGAATTTTTAAAAGAATTCCTTCAAGTAATTTTTTATTTAGTCTTTACACAAATTTTGCACAAATTTGTCAGAAAGTTCACATAATCATTAGAAACTGATACACAGTCATTGATTGACTATAACTTTAAAGTTATATAAAAAAATATTTTTGAAGAATTTTCACAATATATTAAAAACGGTACACATCGTAATATCTGGAAGGCGACGGTCGCTGCCTAAGGCGTGCAGTAAGCGAGATGTAGCATGGGCTCCAGGGGGTGCATACTAATTAAGATACGCAATCAAATTAAAATTCGTATGTTTTTAAACTCTTAAAGTCTTAAATTTGTTTCTAATATGTGTTATTCAATAAGAATTTGAGTCCCGGGCAATTCCGGGTACATACAGCTAGTATGATACAAAAATGTGTTTAAATATCCCTCCTTTTCTCTGTGTAGATTAGCCAACGGACACATATTTAGTTTCTAAATATTAAAAAGAATATTAACAATTTAATTTTTTTCTAAGAATTTAACCAAATTTTAGTAATATTAATAATTGAAATGGATTGGTAATTAATAGGGCAACCAAAAACAGATCTAAAAACAATATTTTAAGCGCTTAAAAGAGGTCGAAAACAGTAAAATAAGCCGTTTAAATACGAAAATAAGCCGTTAAATTTAAAAACTAAACCGTTAAATTTCGTAAATTTATACTAAAGTAGTTACTACAAATAAAATTTGTTCCGTAGATCTTCGTCAGTCAACCAAAGGTGCAAAGGATAAATTGTTTTTCTAAGCTTCAAAGTTCAAATTTGTTTATTAAAAATACTATTTGAAAAACCAATAGAATTTAACATTCATTTTTCAACTTTCAATTAAAAAAAAATATACTTCAAAATACTGATCCCAAAAAACTAGCAAAAAAAAAAACCCCCCATTTTAAAAATATTAATGCCAAAATAATCAAATATCGAAAAATAAACTAAAAAAAACAGCTCTATCTCTGTTAGCTTAAAATGTTCAGAATTTTATGATCAGAACTTTTATTTAGTTTACTAAATAGTTCTATCTTTTCAAATAAAAAAACAAGCTCTAGCGTATTATTGGTTGCCTTAGTAATGAAACATAAAGCATTTACTAAAAATTGTTACATCTAACATAACCGATACAATAGATTTTAAGTATGTTATTATGCTGCCTTTCAAAGTTCAAATATACTGAAAGTACATTAACATACATCCATTAACATTAAAGGCTTTTAAAGTTTAAATACGACGCAGAAACCAGAAATGCATTAAAAAAATCAATAAAAAATGGAATAATCAATGATGATGTTAATTTTGTAAGATACAATTAAATTAAACTGGTAGTTAAAATTTAAATACAGTGGAACCTTCTAGCAAAGTAAATTTAAATTATGTGATGGTTTAGGTATTTTACGACAATTATTTAAAATTTGTCTGGAACAATGTAGCAAAGTAGCTTATTTTTTTCAAATTCAAATATTTAGTGTATTTTATTAATATTTTTTGAAAACTTGTTTGCTATAAACATGATTCATTTTTTTTATATTTTTCTACAGTAAAATTAATATCCTTTACATACAATAATTATCTGCTAGTTGATGAGCAATATATATAAAAATGTTGTAAAAAAAAAACAGTTTGTAATATGCACAACTATTTGTGAAGCCTTAAAAATATTGCTTCCAAAAATATTAGGGTGATATTTGTTTTACCACGAAAAATTACAAACAAAAAAACAAAAAAAAATAAAATTTATTAAAAAAGATTATATTCTTCGAAAATAGTGTCTTCAATATATTGATCTCTTTAAAAGAAAACAAAAAAGTGTACAAGAAATATTTTCAATGAGTATCTTAAGTCCTTTTTCAATACTGAATTTGAATGTAATTTCTGGAATTCTATAAGATGCTGCTTTTGTATTGTTTTTTATCACGATTTTAATCAAAAAAAAAAAAATTAATGTGTACAAAGCATAAAAAATTCAAATCACAATATTATTTCAATTATTTTTTATTTTATTATTTTTTAAAAGTATAAACTATTTTAAAAAACACTCGAATATTATCATAGTTTTATTAGTTTATAATAAAACTTTTTCTAATTATATTTCTAATACGAGCTGTTCACTTAATTTGTCTATTTTATTCTGAAACAATATAAAATAACACACAATTACTGAAACGCAATTTTATTCTGAAACAATTAAAAAAAATACACAATTACTGAAACGCAAACATCGTATTACAAAGATTAAAAAAATAATATTTTTGATAAACAAAATAATATTTTTGGACTTTAGTAAATTCCACAAAAAAAAAATAGTAAAAAATGTTGTATTTTGTCAAGTTAAAATAGCTAAATTTAAACTAAAATCTCAATTTGAACTAAAAATTAGTTAATAACTTGCAAAATTTAATTACTAACGGTTTTGCTAATTTTTCTACTAAATTTTTTTTATGAGTGTAGTTTAACATTTGAAATACGCTACCCTATCCTATTCAAATAAATTCTAAGGGCAAATAACTTTTCTAAAATTTACCAGAGTTTAATTTTAACCACAAATATTTCCATATAAATTTGACATTCATAACTATGGTTAAGCTCTAACCTTTCTATATAAATTTGGTATAATCTCAATGCTTTAAAACCATAGTAATTAAATTTTTAAAAATAGTTTTGAACGAAAACGCATACCACAAATTCGTTGTGGACCAACTTTGCTATGCCTTGTCTACTCGTATGTCACATTTTATGCTCTAACTATTTGTAATAGAACTTATTAATGTGATTTTATGCTACACTGCATATCATATTTTTATGGCAAAATAATAAATTACACAGAAAAAACTGATGGCACCAACAATGGAATTTGTAAATTCAAACAACCTCATTTTTAAATTCAAATTTATTTCTAACTAATTTTTTATTTGAAGTGCTTGTAAATTGTAGTTTTTAATATGAAAATTCTTTAAAAACAAAAATTCTATATTACAAAAAAATCAACAAAAGGGTGTTTGTACTTACAAAACCCCATTGTTGGTGCCAATTTAAAAAACTATTTTTTTTTGTATTTACAAAAATGCAAATAGTAATTTTGTAATTTATTTCTGTGTATTTATAAATGGAAAGGATTAAATGTTTAAACAGAAAACAAACAGAAGAAATAAATACGTTTATTCGGAACATGAATGAATTGTATAAGGGATGGTAAAAGAGAATGAGTTGTGGGTACAGTGTACAACAAGCCGTATGAGTGTTGCCTAATGTCACTAAACACAACACTCATACGCCTTGTTAAAATTGATCGAGTAAAAAGTTCACATAAATTGTTGGAACATAATTTACTTTGAAATTTGCTTTTTTGGTTGGAATATAAACTCTAAAAAAATACGTTTTTAAAGATTTCTATTTTATTTGATTTTTTTAAATTTTATTTTGTCAAATTGAAATTTATTTTTTAATATATTTTGCTTATTTGCATTTAAACTACATTTCCGAAATATTTGTATTACCTTATACAAAGATTTAATAATCTTTAATCTTTATTTATGTTACATTGTCCTGCTGCAATATCAAAAAATCAGTGTTTTTTTGCACCAAATTATTAATAATGTTAAATACAGGGTGTCTGGTGGCAAATTTATATTTTAAATACGATTATTTCAAAAAAATAATACATGGTGCGGAGGGAGGGTGGCAACATTGGAATTATAGATTGTGCTGATTTGTCAGTCACGATGTCACAGTGGTCGAGTGAGCATCGCATGTTCGCTGTGGAGACATTTTTTAGGGGTAATGATTCTTACGTAATTACGACAATTGTGTTCAAAGTTCCCATGGATTTTTTTTTTATGGGGCTACCTCAAAGAGAGGGTTTATAATGACAATCCCCAATCTCTTGTGGCTTTAAAGGAAAATATTCGTCGAGAAATCAGCTCAATTGAACCAAGTTTAAAGCAGCGTGTGGCGCAGAACACAAGGCTCCGTTTTGAATAGTGTGTTCAACTCGACGGAAGACATCTGGATGACATACTCTTTAAAAAATAAAATCCGCATTTCCATTCTATCGTTCAATGCTCTTACTAAAACTTTGTGTCAATAATTACGTTTTTTATTTAAGTTTGAAAATATAAATCTGCTACCAGACACCCTGTATAATTAAGGCTATTGCATAAATTATGATTGATATTATTTTATCACTGCAATTTTGTTATACGTTTTTATTATTACAATCTTTTTTCTATCAAAGTATTAAATTTTCTTCTTCTATAAAATATTTCATGAATGGCACCATTTATTTATGTCATAATTCGAAGAAAAATAAATACGAGCCACTATTAAATGTATACATTTGCCCAAACTACAGACTTTAGTCTAAATCATTTACAGTATAGTAACGTCATAACGAATATAACTTATAGCAAACAGTTATTTTATCTCATTTCTAATACATTTATTTTCCAAAGTCAACCATGCTTTTATATTCTAGAAAATTACAATAAACTTAAATGAAAATTTTTTCACTTTGTGTGTATGTATCTAAATTGTGTTTGACTGTATTTCAAAAAAGCAAAAAAAAAATGATTGAGGTACAAAATGTACTTAACACATTATTCTCAACGTAATACAAAAATCTACTTTGATAGGCTTCAAAAGTAAGTAAATCATTGTAACATTCTTATATCTTCTGACAGTGGGTGGGTGGATTTTTGTAGATATATATTGAAACACTTGACATGTTAAATGATGTCGGAATATCCTTTAAAGCCTCAAATGTTAAATAATGAAAAAAAAAACATATAAAGACAAAAGAAAAAAGCAAGTGGAAAATCTATATATAGATTGGAATATATTTATTGTTTTATGTATGTGTGCGTTAAGTATGAAATTGTTATGGTACACATAGAGAATTATCGGTAAAATTTAACAATGAAACTTTTTATTAAATTATTAAACATTTTCCGTATAAAATTAAAGAATATTTTGTTAATATAGAAACGTCTTATATATATATTTTTTTTTTTTAATAAAAATTTTTTTCGTTTCGGCTTAAGGTCCTCTGGTGTAAACTATTTTATAAAAATAAAAGTACAAATGTATTATAATATTAACTTAATTATTTATTTATTTCCGATATTTCGGTTTTATTCTTTAACACTTTCACTACCGACTTTTTGTTTGTGGATATATTTCTATTTGGAATACTGATTCCTGTTTGGGGTTCTTAAATGAGAAAGAAAAAAGTTTACATGTATGCCCCCCTATTTTCTCCCCTTATTGCATTATCAAATTGTTTATATATATTTTTTTTAAATATGCACATTGTATTGTACAAGGTTAGTCAAAGGGTTAACCATCTAAGCAGAGATAAACAATTTATATAATTTTTATAAATAATTGTTACATTATCTAAATACCAACGATGTTATATTAATGAAAAAGTTCATTAATAATAAATGTATGTATGTATTGGAATAATTCTCTCAGTATATTATTGATATCTGCGGCATTTTATAATAATGGCTTATGTCAAAATCATTGATTTGAATTACTAATATATTGGTAAAAAAAATCGCTATAATAAATTGGTTATGAAATGTTGTTAGGTTCAGACTAACAACTAATTTGAAATCAAAAAGTCTGGAAAACATACAGAAAAATCTGTTATTGTAACGATGTTTAGCAAAAAGTGTCTGTAAAGTGAAAGAAGTAAAAAAATTAGTAAACGCTACTAAAATTTATACTAAAAGTTAAAACAAATTTGTATTGTAATTAAAATTTATTTTTATTATTCCTAGTTCAACTTGAAAACAAATCTTTGCTCTCTATGAAGAAAGAAAATAATTAAAAAAATTTTAGCACTTTAAGTTTGGAAATTAGTAGAATATTATGCTAAAATCAGCAACGAAAGTTATTAAAAAAGTTTTTTATTCCTAAATAGATTATAGGAAAAAAAATTTACAAAAAATAATTTTGTTAAGTCTACTTAAGCTTTTATTTCATGTGTCCGCACTAATAATCTTATAAGGATTTCTAAACAGGATTTTCTGTAACTATAACAAATCATCTACACTTCTTAAACATAAAACAAAAACAGAATATAATAAAATAACGAAAAACTTTTGTAATAAATTAAGATGAAATTAATCATATTATTTTGTTTTATTTTTGGTTACAAAAGCATATGTCTGGTGATAATAATATTTTAACAAAAGTAATCAAATATTATTCTATAACTTGTAAAAATCCTAAAACCATATAAAACTTCCCAGTGGTGATGGGGTAATGATGACATGTCAATACTTTTCGGAGTACCAGTAAGGGCACCCGCTTACTCTACACGTTACTTTATTACAAATAATAATGACTTGCTAATAAGTACTTAATTTTATCATTAGTTCAATACAAAAAATAATGCCTCACCCGTAAATACTTATTTTTTATCATTATTTCAAATATAAAGTAATGATCTAAAATTTTTTGAAAAATCTATTTTTAGACTCATTATTTTTTCAACTCTAATTTGTACATATATAACTACTTATTTTTGATTTTTTTGTAAGCTGGAAAATAATGACCTTTTGTGCAAGAAAGACTTTTATGTTTTTTTCTTTCAAGTATGACATGTCGAGATAGCTCAGATGGTAGAGTGGTTGACTGACAACCTGTAGTCCCAAGTTCAAATCCCGTGTGGGATTTATTATTTATTAAAAAAAAAAATCAATAAAAAAAAGTTTTTCTATTAAATTTAGTTTTTTTTTTTTATTTATTCTTAGACTAATTATTTTTGTCCATACTAGTATGCATATAGGTAACCACATATTTTTTTTTATTTTTCATAAGGTGTTTGTAATGACATTTGAAAGTACTTGTATATGCTAATGTGTTTATACAGTGGGTTTAACATTAAATTTTTATAAAAGCGTGATTTTATTTTAGATTTGTGCTTTAAATAGAATTCATTCTATTCATTCATCTAACAATAATAAATTGTTGTATAAACCTAGCTAAAATAAAAAATTTGGCTTACTTCTGTAAATATACGGAAGTTGAAATCTCGTTATAAATATTAAAAAATAACAAAAAATAATATCGATGCATATAAAAACTAAAAAACTGTACAAAAACTTACC
This sequence comes from Delia radicum, assembly GCA_021234595.1. Lineage (NCBI taxonomy): Eukaryota > Metazoa > Arthropoda > Insecta > Diptera > Anthomyiidae > Delia > Delia radicum. The sequence continues at coordinate 241,841,369 of CM037853.1, forward strand.
TTTGCTTGAAATTTTCTGATCTTTAAATGAAAAGCGCAAATCGTAGATTAATTCGAATTTGTCTTAAGCTTTCTAAACATATTTTTACATATATGCACATCTTCTCTACCCCTACCATAAGGAAAATTCTTTCAAAGTTCTGATAAGATTCATGCAATTCTGATTCGATTCATCCAATCATTCAAAATTATTAGTAGTTATACCCAATGCCCAATATTACACAGAATTAAAATCGAATTTCAATTAAAATATTTGTTGATTCAATTTCGAAAAAAAATCTCATTTTCAATTTAAAAAAGATCCAAAATTTTAAATAAATTAAAAATTTAAAAAAAAAAAACTCAATTTTAAAAAAATCTGTAAAATTTAAAAAAAAAACGCAAAAATCACCTAAATGAAATTTAAAACTTCCATATCTCCAAAAAAAAAATTTCATTTATGAAATTTATTTTTATTTTTTTTTTAGCATTTTTTTAAATTTTTGGAGTTTGTTATTCAATTTTAGCGATTTTTTTCAAGTTTGATATCATTTTTATTAAAAATAAAAATTATGTTTTTTCCGACCTTTAATTGTGCAATGAAAATGAAAATTATTCAAGTTCGAGGCCATACTTATATTTCTTTATTAGGATATTGTCCTAACAAATAATCTATAGAGTTTTTTGTTTTCAAATTTATTATTTGACCCTTTCAGGAACGTGTTGATAGATCTATTTCGGGAATTTTCTAGGTTCCCATCATCCAAACATCAAACATTCATATAAACTAGTTTACTCACTACATGAGAACTAAAATATGAGCTCGAAGTTAAAGATTATCACCATTGATCAAAAATTAAATTGAAAACTTGTTTGGTGAATACTCAATATACGTTTTTTTGTTTTTTTCCTCCTTTTTATTTTTTGTTTTGTTTATAAACAATTTTTCAATTTTAAAATTTTTTTTATATATTTAATTTGGATATTGTGCTGCCTCAAGTCCAAATGCAACAATTGTATTGTCTATCATGAAAATAATCAAACTTTTTGAAAAGCTACAAATAAAATCTAATATGACAATATCATATCAGATTTTGGACTTGATGTAGAAAAATATTCTAACTAAATACGACTATATGAAAATATAGAAAGTCCGAAAAACTATTTTTTATATTTTTAATACAGAAATTAAAACATTTCTTATTATTTTTTTTTATTTTAGAGATTTTTTTAAATAATGGTTTTTTCAAACTTTATTGATTTTTTTTAGTGATTTTTTGAATTTAATCGATTTATTTTTTAATTTTGGCAATTTTTTTTTCAGTTTTTTTGATTTTTTTTATTGCCATTTTTATGCAAAAGTTTATTGAAATTTTTCTAACAATAATTTTTTCTGTGCATGGATTTTTCTTTTAGGAAAAGTTTGGAGAATGTTTGGAGTTAGAATCTTAAACTTTTTTTAAGAATTGAGAATCATTGAACTAAAAATATAGTTTTATTCTCCTTTGCTCTGTATATACTAAAATACTCTATTTGTGAGAACTTTCCATCCCTGCATATTAAATTCAACTAATGCACTTTTGCTAGTACGAGTAGTTTTGTTTGCCTGATTGATAATTTTTTACCATCCTTTATCATCACTTTAATAAACTTAAGTTATTGTATTTCCATCAACTATATATTTTTGTATTAATTTATATCTCAAATTGCATTATGCACATCGTTGATCATAAACAGGGACAGGATGTTCATGCTGAGACTTAAGGAAAAAACATGTGGTCCCTGCATGAACATCCGGTCCCTGTTTCTGATCAACGATGTGCATAACGCAAAATATCGTTGCGAATCAAAGCATTTGAGTTAAAATGGCATCGATTCGTTAAGGCATATTTTTGCATATTTTGCTTAAAAGGCATATTTTTATTCCATGTTTTTGCTTATTGTGCTTAAAATTCATATTTTTATTGCATATTTATAGGTTTTCGTAAAAAGGTCATTTTTAATTTTATTTTGTATTTGACAAGTAAACATTTAAAATTTACAAATAAAATTTTTTTATTGGATTTTAATCAAGAAGTTCCTGTCCCTGATCATAAAACTGTTTTAAAAAACATTCTACTTCATTTTGTCTGCTATATCACAAATCATCGTTGAAATTGTTTGTATTTTCAATTTTCTTATGGCCAAATAAACTCGGAAAAAAATAGCAACACCATCATCAATGTCAATAACACAGACATTGTCATAAAAATATTTTTGATCTATAGTATAAATATCTAAAAGAGTATAAAAACAAAAAACTTTTTTCTTTTTTTATATGAGGAATTTCAAAAATGTTTGACACTTTGAGGCAAAAAGTTTTCAAACATTTTTTTGTATCACATGAATAACCTTTCGTGTATGTGATAAGCGGTATTTAACCATAATAAATCCAATCATTTATCTTTGACAGCGCAAAAATTGTGGCAGTTTTAAATTTAAATACCATTTAAAATATTAAAATTAGAGTTTTTCTTTAAATTTAATTTAAGTTACATGAATTTAAAGATCTCATTGTATTTATCACCACCAAAAACATATAAAAACACACTCAAAGAATATTTTTGTCATATATTGGAACTAAAAAAGAAAACCGCGATTATTTTGGAAAACACTTATTTTTGCCGGTTTTATGATATGTATTTGAGTTTAGAGTTACTCATTTGATAGAAAGCATATTAAATACTTTTAAATTCGAAAAAATAAAAATATTGCATCAAGAAACTATTTTTGCTTCATAAAATTTTAAATCCTTTAAATTTTTTGATGCCTCTTTAATTTTAGTATTACGATAATTAAAATGTTTTCTCAAATCATGTTTGAAAAACAAAAAAATTAATAAATTTCGCAAAATTTCTAAAACGTTCATGAAATGTTTGAGTTTACAGTTTTTGAAATGCCTTTTCGACACGGAGGTGCTGTTTACTAAGAAGCTCCGTTCACGCTATACAATTTCTTTACTCCAATTCCTTATAAGTTTGTGATGTTTTTATCCCGTTATGGGTGCGCTGACTCCAACATGGTATAGCTTAAAGTGCATGAAAATACTCCGTTTTTTAGATACTGTTCTCAAAACTCAGTTCCATTAAATTGCGTAAAAACCCTATGGAAAGAACTGCGAAAGTTTAAAAATCGCTATATTTTGGTTTCGCTTTTAAACTACCTTCCAACTTTTCATCAAGCAGCTGTATGGAAATTACTTTTTGGTGAACGAATCTCTCGAATCTAGTTACTCCTTTTTGTATTGTTTTTAGATCAGAAAGTTATATATAAGAAAAAATTGAAATGAATGAAAAAACTTAAATATTAAGTAATTTTCTCAATTTTTTTACTTTTAAATGGCCATCATTTCACTAGATGAAGACTTTTTAAAGTGAAACTTTACATGTCATAGTTTTTAAGTATAGTTTACCTTAACCTGTTCATCGTTTCTCTCAATTCAAAAAACCTTGAGAAATAAGAGGCATCTAAAGTCAGTTTCACAGGCATCGACAATTTTTTAAATTACTCATATATATCTTGAAGTGAAATGTTCTGAAATGGTCTTGTCAATTTCTTTTATGGTTGATTCAACAACCATTCAACAAAATAAACAACTGATGGACAGACAATTTTAATGAAGTAATAAAAAAATTATGTTTGCTTTCAAATAGTACTTAATATAATAACAAAATGATGTATAAATATTTAATCAAACGGAAATAATTTTCATAATAAAAATTAAATTTTCAAATAATACTCTTATTGGGAGAAAAACAAATGAACAGGAAATACAAACAAAACTGATTGCCAATCGAATAATACTATTGTGGTAACTGAATTTTTCATTTGTAACAACAAATAAATTAGTTAAGAGTGTGACAACAGAATTTTTAATACGGTTTCTACATAATTTTATTTTACATACACCACAAAAAATAATTACAATTAAAATTTAAATTTAATACTAAAAATAGTACGAAATTAATTACAGCAATTAATTTATTGATTGATTTAATTAAATGTGTGCTTAAAAAAAGTTTTTTTAGTTCAAGTTTTTTATTAACTTTTTAAGATTAATCTTGTTGTCTGTGTTAAATATTAATAATTAAAAAAATATATATATTTTTTTAATATAATATTTTAACGGTTATTGTTAAACTTATTTTTGTTGTTGCTCTTAATACATCAAAGTGACATCCTAACATAAAGTCTGTTGTTTATGAATTTTTTACTTAAAGTTTACTTAGCAGTTTAACAATGCGTATAAGTTCAACTTTTGTTATTCAACTTTACTTTATTTTATGAGATTTTCCTTTTTGTTTTCACTACTACAACGTACAACATTTTATTATAGTAGTGATGGTAGTTTTAGTTTTTCACTTACACACACGTTTATGTAGTAGTTACTGTATGTAAATATAAGTGGAGAGAATTTGTCACAACAAAAACTTTAATATGATAAAATTAAAGAAAATGTCAAGTTTACAAATAAAGTGACAAGTTCTTTTGTACCATAAAGCCTTTTTGTTTCTTTAAGTTTTTTTAATTTTCTTGGAGAGTTATATTAAAACAGGCAAAAAATATGGATCAAGTTCCACATTACCCAAACTTACCCTACTACGTAAACCACAAAGCAACAAAGTTGCACAAAATACAATCATAAACTAGGACAAAACTTTATGAAGGATCATTGTTGTTTCATAAATACATTACATGACAATAAAATGAAACTAAACTGGAAATTTTTTGTGTTTAATGCCATTTTTATTCAATACACATAAATTAAAATGGCCAAATGCAGTCATTTAAATTGTATAACGATACACTAATAGAAAAAAAATAGTTAACATGTTTGCCTAAACTACTAAAAATTAGTTAAAAATGAAGTTGCAGAAAAACTGCTGTAATTAGTATTTTTTTTTTTTTTTTGCTACATATTAGTAAGATAAGATCAGCAAATATAAATCTGTTGAATCTACAAAAATTTAGTTATATTCTAAAATCATAAAAAAATTTGCTAATTATTAGTAGACAAAAAAATCAAAACAAATTTTAAATTTAAAAAAAATGTATGCTTTTCTAAAATCAGCAAATTAAATTTTTTTTTGCAAAAATTTTTGTTCAACTAGATTTAAGGTAAATATAGATAAAATTTTGTTAATATTAAGGGAATGTTCCCTTATGTAGAAATACAGCTGGTATTTGGGCAGGTAAACAGTTAAAGTGATGCGTAAACCTTTTGAAAAAGACTAAAACTTGGACAAAATTAAAAAAAATAGGAAAATATACACGTACACTTTAGGGAACATTATGAAAGTTTAATTTTTGCATTTTTGTTTTATTTGTTTATAGAATCAATTAGTTTGAATGTGAATAAAATTCTTACCGTTCACAAAAAACCGACTTTTTAAATTTCTTTCAAAGTTGTTTATTATTCACTTTTTATATTTACGAAATATTACACTTTATATTACGTTTTTTTGGGGGAAACAAACCTACACTTAGACAACAAGCTTAATCATATTTATAAAAAACTTTATAAATAACTTCTTTGATTTTCGTCCAATGTAACACTTCATAAATATGTTTCATAAAAGGACAAATTGATGACAGGCTTCATCTTATTTATGAAATGCTTCATATATATGATGAAGAAGTTTTATAACTTCTTTCAAATGCTTCACACAAATTCGGTGGCCACGACTACGACTGTTTTTTGGGTGTACATTTTCATTATAACAGTAGTTGCCTGCCACTCTATCTCAATACCGATATGCAAAGTTTTAAACAGCTAGTGGCACGTGTCTTCTAATATCAAAGGGTTTAATTCAAAATTTTACAAATTAAATTTTGTTATATCTGCACTCAGGGAATTTCTGCTGTAAATATTTGTAGTTGTTTGAGTTGTAATACAGTATCTTTATTTTTAAGTGAAAAAAACAGTCATTAGTAGAAAAAATTTCAGTTTTGACTACAATTGTAGTTCATTTAAAAAAACAAACCACATCAAATTACTATACTATGATTTTACATTCATTTTATGCAGTAGGGGGTTTTTTTATTTAAAAAATAAAACAATTAAATGTTTGTTTATTTTTTACTACATATGTATGTGGCTCATTTTTACTACAATTGTGATTCATACCGATGGAAATCGGTGCTTCGGTATTTTAACGTTATTTTAACTTTCGTTCAAGGTATTTCAAAATCAAACCGATTAAATAGCAATATACTACCGGACTGTGGTAGACAACAACCGTTGTTATGAAAATATGTTGAATGTCAATACTGTTAATAAAGCATAGTTCGATATATCTGCAAAATTTGGGTAAACAATTTTGGTTAAAACAAAAATAATCCCAATTGTACTTTTTTGTGCTTGAATGCATTTTTAAAATAAAGCCATATAAAATCAAAACTTAATTTCAACAAAATACTTTATCTTTATAAAAATATGGTAAAAGAAATGACATGTTTCCTTATTTTCTTTCGTTTTTATCAATACCGTAATACGTAAACCAACAGAAAATGTGTGCTATTTTTTACTATTTTTTTTTTTTACCCAAACTGAAACAGGTGTAATCAAACAAAGCTCATATATACGTATTGAATGTCACTTTTTTAAGAAATAACATCCATCAACATCATTAATGTTAAAACACATTCAAAATCCTTATAAACGTATTAGGTGTATAACTAATATTGCATTCCTAACTTTAATGCGATCGGTGCGGGAACTTTTTTTTAAAACCTCTTAAAAGAGAGACAATTTTTTTTTTTTTTGATTATTCATGGTCGAATTGGTACGGCTACGGCCGATATGATGGTTTATATATGTTGTTCAAAAGTTATACCCCTTATGGCCATATATTCATTTAGTTACTTTCATACAATATACATATGTGAATACCAATACCACTTTGATTTTGACCACTTTCATTATATTACTACAAGAATACTATATTTATTGTTACTATAATGTTCTCTGTTTTGCATGTTGCAATAAATATTTATTTGCTGAATTTATACATGCGACAATTATTTCCTTGTTTAAATGTAATACACAACCTGATTTTTGTGGTTCTCCTTTTGCATGTATTTTCTATATAATTGTATACGAACACATAAAAAGTGAAAAAGAGAAATAAAGTAGAAACAAAACCCGTAACAAGATAATGGTTGTCAAGAGTTTTAACAATAAAAATCATTTGTTGACATAAAAATGACAAGAATTGGATACACTTTTTATACAAGAAATACCACAAATTGTGATTTACATTTAAAGAAAAAAATCATCGAAAACTTTTTACAAACCGCGACGAAGTTGAGATAGAAAATATGTCACTAAAGACAATTTAGGGCATTTTGTATGTGTAGATTTTTTTCAAAAATCTTACTAGTTCAACTAGCGTATACTTAATATGAATTGTATATTAATAATACTCATACGTCACCAGACCAACTTCAAATCTACATTATGTTGTCTATACCCAAGATCAGCTATCGAAAATAAAGTAAACAAAGTTAACTACATATTTTATTTATATTTTGTCAGCATATTTTTGTAAAACTTTTTTACAATAGTACTATCAATTCTTAAATTTTGTTTACATGTTTGTTTAAGACGAGGAAGAAGAAATTTAAGGCCAGTTCATGAATTATGAAAATAGTCTTAAAAATCGAAACTGACAATTACTTTAATGGGAAACAGAAAAGGATTTTGTTATGCATAAACCATTAGTAAATTTATTAAAAGCTGTCGACTATTATTCTTATAGGCAAATGATAATGGACTTCGACATTTTGTACACCGAAAAAATTTCTCTGTAGGTCAATTAGAAAAAAATTCAGTTAAAATAAAAATATTTTAAAATAACTGAAATAATTTCTAATAACTTTTGATTCAGTTAAAAATAATATTTTTTTTTTTTATAGTTGATTTCCTAATAACGTGTAATAAGGAAAAATGTTAAAAATAAAATTAGACAAATTCAAATGCAAGATATATTTAAAAAAAATATAAATTAAAAAAAAAAAAAAACCTAACAAACCAAAATTTCAAAACTTTATCTGTAAAATTGGACATCAATTGCGAGATAAACAAATGCTGCTGTTTCTTGCACTTGGAAACAGAATCAAGTGAAAATCGCCCAAAATGTGCATATAAGACATTTTTTTCTTGCCAAATTGCATGTATATATGCATGTATATTGTTTTTAGAAATATAATACAAATTCTTTAATAATTTATATTAAATAAAATTAATTAACAAAAATGCATTATGATTTATTTTTTGGACACCATATCAATTAATTATTTTTAACTATTTAATCGGTTTTTAGATACTAATTAAAATTTTGTTTAAGTTTAGCTCAGTTAAATAAAATTTGGAAGAAAAAAAAATTTTGAAAAAAAATTAGTTATATTCAATTAAATCATTTAACTGAAGCTCAGTAAGATGTATTTCACCTCAGACTCAGTTAAAAAGTTAGTTGTAAATAACTGAGAAATTTTTTCGGTGTAGATAAACAAAAATATTATATATAATACATTCTCAAGTTTTCCTAAAATAAAACTATACTTTTAAATCTATTATAACTCCTTTATTTCCACCTACTTTTTTTGCAAAATAAATACTACACCTAGCCCAAACTGAACGGCCTTTAGAAAATTTAGTATTTCATATTGTGAGTCATCTGTATTAGGATTATAGCTTTTTGTTGTAAAAAAGTTACAATACCCCACCTTATGGACAATATTGTACCGATAACAAATACCGTTTTCTTAAGTCAATTCGGAACAAAAACCTTCCTCACCGAAGTCAATTTCTAAAAGCCTTTATTATTTAAATACTATATTACTATAATATGAATGTGTGTGTTGAAATGGCGGGAAACTATGTAATTTGAAGTAAAATGCAGCATTTAAAAAAAATACATAGGAAAAAGTTCATTAAAACTTCATTGCTTTTGGTGCCGGAACTTTTTTAACATATTTTTAAAAAGTGCAAAAAGTTATAACCCTAATCTTTATCTTGCCTGAACATGGGCGGTTCCGGCAATTAATATCAGGGAGATACCTAAATCCACCGTGTACAAAAATCAACAACTACAGAAACTTGTTCACGGTGGCGTATGATTTTTGTTTTCCTTTTATTTTTGTGGATACCTAAAGGCCATCTGTGCAAAAATCAACAACTACACTCTGGGAACTTCTTCTGTAAACATTTGTATTATGATTTTACATTAATTTTAAACTGTAGTTTTTTTTTTATTTAAAAAAAAATAAAACAAATAAATGTTTGTTTATTTTTTACTACATATGTGGCTCATTTTTACTACAATTGTGGTTAATTTTTTGAACATTAAAAAAACAAATGACAATGTTAGTTGAATTTATTTTTGACTACATTTGCTGTGGTCTTTACCTACATAGTATTCTAAGTGTACAGAAACTTGTACATGGTGGCGTATGATTTCTTTTCTTTATATTTAAATTGCTGACCCCGCTCATAATCCTAAATATGTTTATTTGGTATAAAAATATTAATTTGACAACATTATTTTTAAAATTAATCCATTAGATGTCAAAAGAGGAACAAGTGTATTCTGACATATATCAATACATCTTTCATGACCATATTTTTTCAACATCAACAAAAAAGTATTTTTTTTTCTTCAGCATAATATCAAATTTCTATGCAAATGGTTAACAAATTGTGTCTCAGAGTACAGCCATTACAATCAGTAGTTTTCTAAACCATTTACTACAGAGTTTTAACAATTTAAACCCTAAGGCTGGTAACGTAATCGTATTGTTTGTTTTAACTTGACTTAGTTTTACTCTTCTCTTTTTTTATTTATATGTATGTACCAGTGGCGTACACAGGGGGCCGGGCCCCCACCGAAATGATTTCGATTATTTATTTATTTTTTTTTTGCTTTGTAATGATTAGTTTGTAGAAATTTATATCATTTTGCTAGATTTAAATTTTATTAACCATAAATTTGCAAAGTTTTAGGTGGGTAATATAAATAATGTGTTTTTTGGGCAAAACATGTTTTGCCGCGGGTTTTCAAGCCTCAAAATCGACAAAAAATATGTTGTTTTTTAAAAAAGACTTTATTTAACTCATCAGTAAACATATTGTTCCGGAGTTTTTTAATACTAATTTTTTTTTGAGCCGTTCATTATTCCGAAAAACCATCAAATACATATGAATCATGAATTTCTAAAGAGCTGATGTCCAAACCGAGAATGTTGTGGATGAAAATAATTATTTCCTGTATACTCGTACAACATTGGTTTAGGCCCGTATTTAGTAAAAAATACATGGAGAGTATTCTATTTAAGTGCAAACGTTTTAAATATTTATTCCTGATAAGATTTCTGTGAGAAAATTCGAGGAAAAAAATGTTTTAAAATTGATTTAATCCCATAATTGGAATATTTTAATTTCAATAATTATCGTATAAAAAAATAATAATTTTTTATAAATGTTTAATTTTTGTTGCTGAATATCTGTTGACAAAAAAGCAAACAAAAATTGTAATATATGCAAAATGTTTGCTATATTTAACTCAAGTTTGATTAAATATATAATATATATATATGTTTTATGTTGCACCAACGTTGCAACATAAAACAATAATTTCAAGTTAGCTTTCTTCGCCAAAATATATATTGGGGCTCTCCCGAAATAAAATCCTGGGTACGCCACTGATATGTACAATACAGTGTCCCGAAAAAATTTAAAATATAATCTTTTTGAAAAAATTTTGCGCTTTTAAGAGTAGAGTAGAGAACAGTACTTATTAACAGTTGTGGAAATTTTAGTTTTAAATATCATGCTCATATACTACAAATTATTTTGACCATTAACTAAATAAATTTTATTATTAAAATTCTACTGATGATTGTTTGGGAGAACGTAAAATCTTAAAAAAAAATTAACTCATTATTGGCACTGTGTTCCTATTTCGACCCAGTAGATTTAGACGGCTCTATTTTTTTACTGGATAAAGATAATTAAGCGGTTTGAAATTCTTAAGTCCTTCAACATCTTTACTACAGTCGTGAATAATTTTTTTTTGCAAAATTGTTATCCAGAGTTGCGAAATAATTATTGGAAAAAATCCATTTTTTTACACTTTTTTCAAAAATTATTTAAAAATAAAAAATATCCAATCTTTCATATTTTTAATTGTTATATTGATGAGAAATATGAAACATTATTTCTCTGCTAGAAAGTTGTTCATCGCTTGTATATATAATTTTTGAAAATCTAACCGTTCAGTTAATGAAATAGAAGTTTGATCATCGATCTGACCGATCATGCAATAAAATATGTTGAAATATACAAAGCCTTAAAGTCACCCAAAACATAAATAACAGATGGTATTTATTAAAATACCACTAAATTTATAAAAATTATAATGTCAAGTTTGCCATATGGTAATTTTAAAAAATTTTCAAAACCCACTATATTTTTCCAAAAAACTCTAATTCGGTTAACATAAAAAATATGTTTTTTTATGTATTTTTGATCCCCAAAATTATACAGAATTTAAATTTTTAAAATATCTTCAAATGTCTATGATTTGTATGCTGTCAAAGTTTCAGCTTTGGTTGCTAATATTTTTACTAGAGGACTCTTTGAGGCAAAAAATACAAAAATTTCTTAATGAAGCATGGTTATATATATCTGTCAAGTTTGGTTAAAAAATGTCTAGCGGATCTATGACATGTCGTGAATGAGTTAATGAAAAAATTAAAAAAAAAATATGAAAAAAAATTTTAGTTTCATTTTGTTTTTTTAATATTTCAATATATTATTAATCGAACTTTCAAAATTACTAGCAACTTCGGGACAAGCTCACACCCAATACATATTGCCATTATAAACAAAACTATGTTAGGGATTATAGGAACAAAAACAAACAATATTCATGAGTATAGTTGGAAATCCTGGTAGAATGAAGTACAATGACTATCTGGGAGTATGTGTTTGGGTTATACAAAAAACAAAGACTAAAAATATAAATTTGATTTATTGCATTGTCTCTGCAATGTATGTGTGTTTTGTTTGGAAAATAAATGGAATAAATATTTGTTAATATTATTAACTCATTTTGGACACACTTTTCCGTTTTCACTAAGGACTATATTTATTAAGTGGATTAAGAAAATATAGTGATTTAACTAGCATAACATATTTAAACATCCATAAAATATTTAAACATCCATAAAATATTTAAACATCTCGTAGCAACAAAAAAATTGTCGAAAATTTTTATACAGAATTGCCAAATCTTTATTTGGGAAACAACAATGTTTGCGCTTTTTGATGGGACCATTTTAAAAAAATATAAAACAAACTAAACTGTGAATTAATGAGAAAACTCAAAGCTTTATTTTTGTACTATAATCGAGTTCATGAAATGTATATAGTTTATGAAAATCTGGCCGATCGGAGCGTGAAATTTTCAAATGCACAAAGTTACAAAAATAACAATATTTGTTTTGTTTTCAATACATAAATAATTAAAATTACTAGTTTGGTATACTTTTAAACGTTCAAGTTCAGCTTTAATTACACAAATTTCTTAATAAAGCATTGTTCTATATGTCCGCTAATTTTTGTTGAAAAAAGTCCAGCGGATCTATTGCGTGTCCTAAACGAATTAATATTCATTTTTATTTAAAAGCTATTTAGAACTTTTCAATAGTATAGCTTTAATAAATTCAAAATCAATATGAAACCAAAAACATGATTTAATTCAAAATTCGTTGAACACAATTTAACACAATTTCGAAATTTCGAACCCTTTTAAATAATGCAATTTTTAAAAAAAAATTCAAAAACCGAATTTTTCCAAAATAAAAGAATACTTAAGAGCATGGATGGTAATCGATTCAATGTTGGTATCGGTAAGGGTAATGCTATTTTATTTTATTTCGGTAACGGTATTGTAAGGGTATCGATATTTCAGTTATTTTGGTAACGGTTTTTTGCGTTTCACTAATTTCGATAATGGTATTTTTGCGGTAACGGTATTTTAGTTATTTCGCTAACGTTATTTTAGGGATAACGGTTTCTAGTTATTTCGGTAACGGTATTTTAAAGGTAACATTATTTAAGTTATGCAGGTAATGTCAATGCTCTAATGAATGGCTAATTTATAATAAAACTTTGGGGAAATACATCTATTTACAGGAATTTTTTTTTAGATCTTCTCAGACTATTTCAATTATTTCGTTAGCGATATTTCAGCGATAACAGTATTTTAGTTATTTCGGTAACGGTATTATAGGGCTATTGGTATTGGAAAAATAATGGAAAAATTTAGTAAAATTAAATGGAATGCAAAAAAGTTTCATTTTTTTTTATTATAATTTAGTTTTGTGTACTTTGATATTTTCTTTTTATAATAGTTAAAAATGAATAAATTTGTTTTTTCAAATTAATTCACCTAAAGATGGTTACATGAGTGTTAATTTTGTTCGGCTTAAAATCATATTATCGAATACCAATAAAAAAATTTTTGCTTTAGAAATTGGTCAAATATTTTGCTAAAATCAGCAACGAAAATGAGTAAAAAATCTTGCAACTTATAAATAGAAAAAGCATTTTTACTACACAATGATTTTGTACTAAAAATTAGTACAAAAACTGTAAATGGAATATGAAAGGTGGCGTTGTGGTGTAATGGTTAGCGCGTCGGACTGTTACACAGATGGTCCCGGGTTCGATTCCCGGTGACGACAACAACAACTTATAATATCTATGTACATATCTATAATATATCTATAATACAACAAATAATATCTATGAGTTTTCTATCCCTCATATGTATCGCAGCGCCCGCCTTCGGTGTTCCCATAGCACTTAACCCCACCGAAGTAAAATAATAAATCAGGGCTATGAATTAAAAAGCTTCAATAAGTTCGCCAACTCCTCATCATGTGGCGAGCAACAACTGTTCTAAGACTTATCATCTCGCACAATTACAGTGTTGCCATGTCTGAAGCCCTTCATCTTTCAACACCTTTCACCTCCTTACTATCCCCTTTCCAAAGAAAGTAACACATTAATTAAAAGGAAGAATATCCTGAGTATTGCTTCTCTTTCAAAAAAAAAAAAAAAAACAAATGGTTTTACCAATTGTTCTACTAAATATTATGGTTCCTTTGTCCCAGTATATTATTGTATTAACACTAAAACTTTTTCAATCTCAAAAGCTTTAGTTTTTAATAAATTGCTCAAAGGTAAACAGGCTCAAATGCATTTCCCTTAAAAAAGTATAGTTTGCATTTCTGTTTCCTCAATGTATTTTAATTCTGTTTTTAATCAGTCGTTTGTAAAACAACTGCTTGTGCAAGTTGCATCCATAGCAGCATCAGTCGTTTTAATTAAGCAATCGTACTTGTTCCGTATGTTTATTATCAAACAGCATACATACATACGTTTACAAAAGATCAAGGAATAAAATCATACATACCTACTTTTGAATCCATTATTCAGTAAATACAAATGTGCATGCATACATACATATAATGGCAAAAGATGCTAATGATTGACTTTTATAACAAACAACTGGCAAACATTTCCTTCGTATTTTGTGTTACTATGGCTTTGTTGATTACACTGTGCAACAAATTTGGGGTCACCGATTGTATCCTAAATGAAACCAACGGAGAATAAAAACAGGCTAACAGTGAATTAAAACTCAAAAAGCGTTTTGGAAACTTCGTTCAGATTTCATTTTTATGGTCCTTTGAAGCTGGACTTTTTTCAGAGCAGTTTTTGATTTTTTTAAATTTAAATGTATTTTAATGATGTAAACTACCCAGCTAAAAATGGGATAATATAAATGACCGTATATGGACTTGTATATGATCATATATGTGTAGAAACATATTTTGGTGTGCACCTTTTAAATTTTTAATTTTCACACATAAGGGAAAATCGTTCATAGCCATAGTTCTAAAGGCTATAAACATTAAATGCGACCCTTAGGTGGTTTTTTCTATTGACAGCCTACTTTTATTTCCCATTGGTTTCGTTAAGGATACAATTTCTTGTTGCACAGTGTTATTTGTTTCCTATTTTTTTTAATATTTCTATGTAGTTTCTCAGTTACGTGCCAGAAGGCTACTTTCAAATTAAATAAAATTGTGTATTGTATATTATTTTATATTTACACACTATCTAGTATTTGTAAATATGAATTTCCGTTCTTTAACATTCAACTTGACAATCATCTTAAATGTATAAGGTATTTGTTGCTATTGCTTGCTTTTAACCTTGAACTTTTTTCAATTAAAAATTCTTATTCCATCCTTTTGCATATAAATAATATAAACTTTGTTTACAGCTTTTAGCATTAAGAAGGTATACAAACCAACATCCAGCTAAACGGATAAAAGGAACAGAGAAAGAGAACATGGAATATAGTACTTTAGTTTTCAGACATTGGTCAATCAATATGGTTAAATACAAAAATATTTTTTAAAAGAGAATAACTAAGGAAAAAAATAATAGATCCAGGATAAATTTAATTGAAAAAAAAAATACAAAAACTTGCACCATCTAAAATTAACTAATTATAAATAGCTTTTGGTATAACATTGCGCAACAAATTTTAAGTCATCGCTGATACACAAAAATAATAGGACAAATTCAAAAGTTATGACAACACAGGCCTACAACATTTTATAAACGTCAAGGCCCTGAGACTAAAGCTTACTTTTCTTAAGTATTGAAATGCGGTAGATCCGAATAAAGCCTCAGAATTTCTCCATCACAGATTTTCGAGGTTTTTTTAAGCTTTGTGTTAAGGTAATAAAGTTTGGAAAAATTCCCGAATCCTATTTTTACTTATAATTTTTTTTTATATTTAAAAGTCAACTTTTTTTGTTATAAATTATGTGTGCAAAATACGTAGTAATACGTAATGGGGCTTTATGCTGAATTTAAAAAAAAAAAATTTCACAATTTTTTATTGTTTTAATAAAAAAATGTTAGTTTTAGCAAATTAAAATTTATTTTAAAAAAAAAAACAAATGTAATTGCACGCAGCGCGTAAATGGCTGTAAGTAAGAGTTTTCAGGGAAAAAAGCTTTTTAAATACTTTTCTAAAGAAATTTTCTTAATTCAATAATTTGTATACAATCACATTAGAATTTTTAACATCAATTATGTTTTGGTTGTCGTTGTTAGTTGTCTTCCTCAATTGACACTTCTTTAATCGTATAATCTTTTAAGTAAATATAAAACCAATAAAATAAATCAACGTTTATTACGTGCTCTTTGTGCACTAACTCACGTTGTATACCCACATATTTTCTTTTCAAATTTGTTTCTCTTTTTCATTTATATTTTATTTATATTTATATTTCTCAAGGAAGATGATACATTGAAATAATATTGCATATAATAAAAATATCCTAAACTTAAATTGTTTACAAGTCAAATCATACTTTTGTTCCCCAATCCCTCTCTCTCTCTCTCTCTTTCTGTTATTAAATGCCGTCAATGTTGCCAAACAGACTTTGAGCTCGAATATTCTTATTTATAAAATATTGAAAGGTCGGATAAACTTTAAAACTAAACTTTAAAAGAAACAAAATAAATCCAAAAATAAATTCGACACTTAGAAAACAAGCCTAATATAAATACACAGTGAAACAATTATTGTGAAACAATTTCAATTGAACGTTTGTTTGGTATCAAAATCAAAAAACCGCCATATTGATTTAAACCGCTCAAATTAAAAAAAAAAAATTAACAAAACTTAAATATAGACGTTTTAAAGTTGAACCAAAATACTCAAAAAATTCAGAATCTACTTTATTAAACTGTGTCAAAAAAAGTTAAGCGATTTTAATTGGATAATAAATTTTATTTCATTAATATATGTAAGTTCAAATTTAATAATTAACCACGTGCTTGATTACTAAGAAGACAAGAATGGAGCAAAATTGATGATTAATAGGTTTTCTGCCTTTTATGTAGGCTCTAGCTTTTCTAAAACTTCGGGTTCTGATGAGATCTTTAGCCAGATCGAAATACTAGTATCAACATTGCTAATATGTTTGATTTGAAAATAACATAAAAATAATATCGATGTATATAAAAACAAAAAACTAATAAAACTGTAATTAAAGAAAATTTCTAAATTTTGTAAAAGAATTTAAGATTTAAAAAATTGTGGTCCTGAAATGTTCTGCACAAAATCATGTAGAAGTAATTAACAGTTTAAGTTCTATCGTTGAAAAATATAACGATTTTGGAAGTTTAAACCATTGGAAAGTGTCAAAATTCATGTTATATTACAACGATAGCACGTTAGCACTTGATATGTGAATTACATTATTGTCAATTTTTTTTATTAAAACTTTATTCCATTTATAATAAATATTTTTATTTAGACGATTTATTAAAATTTGTTGACGATTTTGTCTAGAAAATTTCACGATTTTATGCTCAACAAACCTGGCAACACTGAATGCCATGTTTTATGTGGTTTTTATGTGGTACAAAAAATAGACATTGGTTCCTTAAGGGCTATTAGATTATAAGGAAATTCATTTATAAAATACACGTTGTTATTATGAGCTTAAAGTAATGTTGGGCAAATGGCCAAAATAATTTTAAATGAATATGTTGTTATACCACAATGAAAATAGAAGAAAAAAAATCCCTTGAAAATTATGTTACACAATATTTATTTTGAAAAAAAATCTAAAAATTTCATAAAAGAAGGTTTTATATAATAAAGTATAGAATTTTTATAATTTTCTAGAAATGTACTTAACCCATTAGTACGTAGTATCTTTTAAAGGGACATTCGACCTACATAATTTTGCAATAACCAAACTCATGGGTTTAACTGTACGGGTTAAACAAGTTTTATCATAATTTTTGACATTCTAGTTCATAGTTAATTCCTTCATTAAAATTTTTGCTCATTCTTTTAGCGCATAAGTTTGTTCGTCAATTTTTTTTTTTCAGCTATTCATATTGATATTTCTCTGCATAATATGAGAGAAAATCCCAAAGGAACGGTTTAAAATGAACTAGTTAAATTTTTACCGTTCATTTGCGGTTTTCGCTTATACTGTGCAGATTTGTTAAGCAAACAATTGAACAAACATATGAACTAAAAGAACGAACTAGTACAAGAAATGCCTAACTCTAAATTTTTCTGAAAGTAGACGTATGAGTAATTTTATTTTGCAAATAAATATTACTCATACTTACATTTGATATTATAGTAGTAGGTAGTAGGTACTGCAATTTTACAGAAATTGCTTTTAATTTGAAAATAACATAATTTCAAAAATTTTCAAGTTAAAAATATTCCAAATTTCAACATTTTTATATACTCTAAATACTGTGATGAGGGTATATTTCAGTTTGTCATTCCCTTTGTAACGCATCTAAATATAGGTATAAGGCCCCATAAAGTATATATATTCTTGATTATAATTGAATTTTAAGACGATTTAGCGATATTTGTCTGTCGGCACGAAAACGCAATACGGACATTTTTACACAGAAAAGTTTGCTATTGAAAATGAAAAAAAATCGGTCCAGTAATGTGTGAAAATGCGAAGGTGCCTCCATACCTACCATACAAATTGGTGTATAATGCACTGTATATTAGTAAAATTCATAGTAGTTAGTGGCTGGTGTATAAAATATAAAGACATATTTTCCACGAGACGCTACGAGGTGAATAATATTTAGAATTCGCCTCAAATTTTTATTTCACCACAAACATTTTTTTAACCTCAAAAATGTTTTTTCACCACACAATTTATTTTTTACATCCAAAAAAGTTTTCCACCTCAAAATTTTCTTTCACCTCTAACAAATTTTTTTTTTAATATTTTTTGTTGTTTCATTTGTAAGGGTGTTCATTGTGGAGGGTATAAAGAAAAAATTTGGTAAAAACAAATTTGATGCATGTACTTGTTTTTTTTTTTAAACTCTTACCCGTGTTAGAGTTATGTGTATACAAACATATTGTAATGTGAGTGTTTTCTTTACAATTACACTATGCAACAAATTTATGGTCCCCGATTGTATCCCGAATTAAACTAAGGGGAAATGAAAGTAGAATATCTGTATATAAAAACCCCCAACGGGTTTTGAAAACTTTTCTCGGATTTCATTTTTATGAAATTTTGAAGTTTCGGTTTTTACAGGCCAATTTTTTTATTTTTTTTACATATTTAAAAAATATAATCTACACCAAGTGGGAATGGTATCATATGAGAACATATATGATCATATATGGGCTTGTATATGATCATATATGACCATATATGACTGTACCACCTAATAGGCAAAAAAATAGCGAGCCGCACACCTTCGAATATAAAGTATATTTGCTATACAATTTCGAAATTTTCTTTTCGCCTTTTTAAATTTTTCGTTATATATTCGGCAGTTACAGTCGCATCTTAAAGTGTGATATATGGATGACACTACCATATACCCTCAAATTTCGAATCCATATTTGGAATTACATGAAACCATGTATGAACTAACCGTTTTTGCTCAGTGTAGATAAACAAACATTTTCTTTTGGATATTAACATGGTATCTAATAAGACAACTCGTTAGTAAGAAACAACGGTCAAAATGAGTTAAACTTCAAAAGCCTATAAACCCTTTGGGGATTTGGTCTACTGATTGTCTATTTTCATTTCCTGTTGCGAAATTGTATAGCGAACGAATACAATTTCTTGTTGCACGGTGTTATTGCATTACTGTATACAGAAGGTACACACACTTTTAAAAGAAAAACAAAAAGTCAATTATTTTTAATTCAACAAGATGCTAAGCAAACATTTAACGTAGCACAAAACAGAGGATAGACTTAGTGAACTTTAAATCTCGAACATGTTGTTCAAAATAGGCAAAATAGAAATAAAAAATTTTTCATTCATAAATTCTGGCACGTGTAATAATATTGTGTTTATTTTAAATTAATATCAGTCTTACTTCTCTTTTATTTTCTTTTAATATATCATTCTTCTGCGAAAATTTCCAAATAAACAATCTTCTGTAATCTCAAAGGTACGAGGAGAAGTTTATGCTATGCGTCACTTGAGTAAGGAAAAACAAATAAAATACATGTTATTTTTCTTAGCTGTCTAATCTCGCGTTTAAGAGTTATAAGTAGAGCTTGGAAGTTAATGCATTTATAATCGTTTTTTATGTACATAAAATATGTTTTAAAAATCGTGAAATATGCACATAAAATGTAAAAATTTGCATTTGTTGTTGACCTTTTTAACGTTTTCAACATTTGAAGAAACAAAATTTATAAAATATATCGATTTCCTACAAACGCAGATTTTAAAAAAACTTAATTTTTTTCTTAAAATCATACAGTTAAATATGCATTTAAAGCAAAATATGCAACAAAATCCCGAAAATATGCATTAAAAATATGCATTTATTGCAAAATATGTAAAAATATGTATTTGTACAAAAATATGCAAAAATATGCATTAACAAATCTATGCCATTTTGTTTCAATTGCTGATACGCAAAGAGATTTGATTACCTTTGTCCTCCAGCTTAAAGTATAGTTGAAAATGTCTCTTTGTAAAAATTTTCAAAAATGGCGTACAGTTACGAATATCGCAAGAACCTTAGACTTTCGATTAAATTCACCCTTTTGAAGTAACTAAATATTATGTAGGATAATACATTTGTAGTAAATGTAGTTAAAAACAAAGAAAATTTCATTTGAAAAATTAACGACTTACATTTCATTAAATTCGACTAATATTTTAATTTGTTGTTGTTAAAATGAACCACAAATGTAGTAAGAATTAACTACAAATGTGATAATCGTTTATTTTTTGTTTTATTTTTTAAATAAAAACAAACAAAAAACTGATAAAATTAATGTAAATTAATAGTACAGTAATTTGATGCAGTTTGTTTTTTTAAATGAACTACAAATGTACACAAAACTGAAATTTCTTTCACAAGTGACTGATTTTTCAATTAAAAATAAAAATTTTTCAATTCATTTTTCAATCAAACAACTACAAATATTAACATCAGAAGTTCCCTGAGTGTAGGCATTATTAATATATGTTATTTTAAACTTAAATCAGCTTTAGTTCTTTAGCAAAAAAAAACTCCAAAATTGAAGAATAAATTGATTAAATTTAAAAATTTTTTAATTTTAAAAAACTCTCCAAAATTTGAAAAAGTCAAAATAGAAAAAATAACTAATTTCAAACCAGATTTTCCATAAAAAATTCATAACAAGATTGTCGGACAATCTGGTTTAAAATTACGTTCAAAATTAGGTTTTAGCGGTACAACACTGTGTTTCCTCCTATTTTATTAGAGATAGGAGAGAAATTTCCAAGATGTAGAATAACCTTGTGGAAAAAATGTAAACAAATAAAAAAAATTATTTTATTTAAGAAAACTAAATAATAAAATATAATTTTTTATTGAACGAAAAATTAAATTCAGCATCCAGTCACTTATTTTTGTTTCCGAAGAAGACAATTAAAAAACACTCCAATTAAAAAAAAATCAGAAAAATTTTAAAAAATTCCGAAATTTAAAAAAAATCAGAAAAATTTTAAAAAATTCCGAAATTTAAAAAAATTACAAAAAATTTAAAATGTTTTCGAAATTTTGCTGATTTTTTCTAAAATTTACGATTGTCTCCGTTTTTTTACTTTCAGTGATTTTTTTTTTTAATTTTGACAATTGTTTTCCAATTTTAGCGTTTTTTTTATTTTTTGGCAATTTTTTGAATTTCGGCAACTTTTTTAAATTGACGGTTTTTTAATTTTTTTTTAATTTTTTAAATTTTTGGCAGTTTTTAAATTTTGGCGACTTTTTAAAATTTTGAAGAATTTTTCAAATATTAGCGATTTTTTGTTTTCGGCGATTTTTGCAGTTTTAGCGATTTTTTATAAAACTTTATATTTTTTAAGTTTTGATGATATTTTCAATCTTGTTTTTTTTTTTATTTGGCGATTTTTGTTTAGAATTTTGTGATTTTTTAAAATTATAATTCTTTTAACTTTGACGATTTTTCCCAATGTTAGTGATTTTTTAATTTTACGGGATTGTAACCCAATTTTTGGTGTTTTTTTTTACAAATTGTAATTCAATTTTAAGTAGTATCTACTAAAAATTTGTTTAAAATTAAAAGCAATATTCAATTAAATTTTTAATAGATATGATTAAAACCTTAATTGTAAATATAATGAATTAAATAGACACAAATTATTTTAAATGATACTAAAATTTCCTTAATAGGACCGAATTCAATTGAACTTTTATTTGAATCAACAAATATTTTAAACAATCATTCTGTGGCAATCAGTTGATTAAAAAGTTTCTGTGATATCAGGATTAAGGTTTTTGTTGTGATTTTTTGTAAATTTTGATTATTTATACATTTATTTATTTAAATTGTGTAGTGTTGTCAACTTTTTATAGATAAAAGAAATATTTAATCGATGTAATTTATAAAATCAATTTAATAAACATTAACTCCTGATGAAGTTGGAAAAAACGTTGAGTGAAAGATGATGTAAATTGTTTTTATTTATATCGATTTATTAAAGACTGACCATCAACAGCCCGTAGAGAAATCTAAACTTCATAAATATTTATTTAAAACTGGTCAATAAATAAAAAAAAAAAAAATACAAAACTCGATTTTATTTTTTTCTGTGCAGTAAAAAAAAGTAAGTTCTTTAGTTGTTGGATAAGAAAACAACTGTAATTACAGTCGAAATAACTACTTCCATTTATTTAATAAATAAATAACTTTTCCGAGTATGCAGTCAGAAAATAATACGACTATTCTTTATAGCTTTTTGAAATCTTGAAAAGTTATACCCTAGTATTTAAAGATAAGTAATACATGAAAGTAACATGTATTGTATACCCCTTTGAAACTCAAGCTCACGATTGTAAGCTTTAATGTTTTCTCCCAAAACTGCGAGGTATTTATTAAACAGTATTTTTTTAACTTCTTATGCCAGTGACATTGAGTGTCTGTATATAAATATAAGAATTTATGAAATGAATGTTGCAAAGTATAAACAAAAGAAATCCAGAAACAAAGATGTAATAGGACTTTATTGTGTTTAAATAAATTTTAAAATTTTAATGAAAATCCATTCAATTGTCCAGGAAAAAATACTAAGACATAGCGCAATATATGGGATATCAATTTAGAAAGATACTACAAACTACTCGAATTAATAATTGATTAAAAACAAGCTAAACAAATATTATAGCTTTCAACCACATCAGTTTTTCAAAAATGTTTCAGCAACAAATTTTAAACAAATATCACTATTCTTCTTTTCGTTTATAAGTTTATAATTCGTTAGCTAAAAATTTAATATAGTTTTCATGGTTTATAAGTTTTTGCACGATTTACACAAAAAATGTTTAATATTTGATGTAATTTCTTGGATATAGTGTACGCTAAGGGGTTAAGATATATGAAATTAATTTGTCCTAATACACAAAATCTCTATTCCTTCTCAAACTTTGTATTTCTTTGTATTGTTTAAAATTTTTATTTAAATTCTACTAAAATATCTATAAAAATATTTTCTCTATGGCATTTATATTTTCTGCATCATAAACTCTTATTGAAGAAAAAAAAATAAACTTCATTCAGAAACAAAAATTGTGGTTTAATAAAATAAATTTGATAATATTTTCCAACAATATACTCAACAAGATTTAACACGCTTTATTACATAATTTTTTTTAGAAAAATAGTTTCCTTCATAAAGTTATAAACCCTAAATATAATTTTATCTCTTTCAGCTGGTCAAAAATTGTACAAGTGATAATTGTGGTTGACTTCATTTGTTTTCAAAAACAAAACAAAAAAACAAAATATATATATGGCACAAATTTAAAACAGCATAAGTCACGTTTCAAAATATAGTTGTTGAAGAAAACAGTGTAGATATTATAAATGTCCTACAATGCTCATAACTAGGGCTCTTTCATGAGTCATAAAAGAGTGCAGTATAAATATTTCCAGAGCCTAATTGTTGACAGCAATTTTTATTAAAAACATGACCTTTGACCTTTTAAAGAAATACATAATTTTAAAGATAATACTGAGTATTTGCGATGTACAATATTCAACGAATATTTTAATCTAAATCGAAGCCGATTAACAATCTAAAGCTTTTTAGTAAATAGAAAAAGATACTATTTTTTTAACAAACAATTTTTGAATGAGTTTTAGATAGAATTAGTGCTTCTTAAACCCCTTGATTTAGAAAGGCGGCACAAAGAAGAATTTCCGTCTTGAACAAAAACAAAATACATGCACAAAGAGAGTTCCTTGGACAAGCTCCAATCAAATTTGTTCACTAAACTAATAAAGTTTTTTCACAATGTGAATGAAAAATTTTTTAAACTTTATAAAAAATCTTCATAGTTTTAATGAAACTATTTTTAATTTTTACTTCTCAATGAACTAGGTCGCTCTTCTAATTCAATCGATATTTAACAATTTCGTTCAATCGTTCGTTGGATCGGTTGTTTGATAATTTTCAAGTGAATTAATCGTATTAGACACTGCATTTTAACAATAAAAAAAATTAAGCTGCCAACACTGAAAAAAAACAAAATTAAACTCAAAGCCAACATAAAGAAAATAAATATTACTCAAATGACAAAAAAGAACGAAAAGAGCGAAAGACCTAAAAGAGCTGAAGATTGCGAACTAGCTCAGTAGTTCAAAGTAAATACTAGTTCAATTGAACTAGGTCGTTCACGAACTACACAACTCTATTACATATATATCTAAGTCTTTGACATTTGCTGTCAGAGGACGTAACTCTTGAGAATGTGTCCTATACATATACAAAAAATATTTGAATGTATATGAAAAATGTGTTTGTTGTTAAAGAAATTTTAATGAGATCCGCACTCAAAAAAGTTTTACATATACTACATGACAGTTGTTTGTATAGTTATCAGTAGTTGTTTTTAACTTACAGTTGTTTTTCTATGAAATAATAAAAATCAACTATATGACAGTTATTTGAAAAATCAACTGAAGAAAATTACCGCATTTTTAAACAGTTGTTTAAAGCAGCTATTTTCTTATTTTAATAAACAACTAAAAAAAGAGTAATTTTGCAGTAAACAATTAATTTTTGTTAGTTATTTAAAAAAAAACAGATTATGTCGAGTTTTCAAAAATGCTCGTTTATATTTGTTATTATTGATATGCTCATAGTAATTAGAAAATTTAATTGTATCTGCAGTGCATAAAAACGTTATAACTGGAATTTTTACTTTTGCATTTTAAGTAGGAAGTATGCAATATCAATTTGTATTGTAATTAAAGAAAAACATATTTTTTTATTTAAAAATAACTGTTAAAAACAGTAGTTTCTAACCATTTTTACAGTTCTTTCAAAATGTTTGTAGTAAGAAATGGCCAGTTGTTTTAACGACATTGTTAGTTGTTTTCAGCAGTTAAAAACTGTTAGTTATTTTAATGCTAATTATCTTTGTCTTAAAGCTATTTTAACTGTAATTTTCAGTAGATGTTAATGTAAAACTTTTTTGAGTGCTGTGAGATTTTGGCCGATCTATCATGGAATGAACAATATATAATTATGTTATATAACTATTTGTCTAATAAATATGTTTAGCTTTTATTTTATGAGCGTTTTTTTTTTTCGTTTGTGACAATTGCTCTCACTGTCAGTGCACAGTTTATACACATAGTATATGCCAATCATTTGTCATGACATGATTGATAAGATGCAAGTGCATCCACATGTTAGTTTGGAACATTATGAGGTAAAAAAAAAGAGTTCATCCATTTTAAATGTGATTCTATAATAAATCAAAAGATTCATAATATTTCACAATAGTAGTTTTTATTTATATTAACAAGATTTACTTGAAATATAAATAGAATTTACTTTTATTTTACAAAAAATATTTAAAAGTTAATTCACCTTTAGGTAGCACTCAAAATTTTATTTCTTTTTTTTAAGATTGTTGGTTTTGCTCTCGTTGATATTCGTTTTTAACATCTTTAGTCTTTATTTATTTTGTATTCGGAGAAAATAAAATATATTTTATTCGTTATTAAGTTTGTAACAGCTAAGAAAATATACACAGTCGGAAATTATCCAAAATCTCCAAAAAAAAAAATGTAGTATTCGAAAATCCAGCATATCAACAACTACTACAAACTAATTTGTTTGGGCATGAGAAAAGAAATTTCTTATTATTTTTTCAATGTAGAGTCTTCACAATTCGACTATTGTTAGATAAACTTTTGTATATTACTGTTTATTTTTCTTATAACTAAGCACTCGATACTCATATGCATAAAGTTTTTTAACGAAACTTTTTTATTGCAATATTACTTTCTGCAGAGATACAAATATAACACAATCACAAATACCTAACTAGTAATGAATTTATGTGAAAACTATACATATATAACCCTTTCAGAGCCGGCCTACATTCAAAAAGTTCATGTCTTTTTTCAATAAACATTTATTTAACTTTTGTGATAAGTTTATATATTTTTTGTATTTTTATAAAAAAAAATAGTCCTTTAGTATTGAAAAACACTAAAACTTGCAAACCTGAGCCTAGATCTGTTAATGTATGTGGCATTAAGCGAAAACACGAAAATATTTCGTCACGTATTGGCGAATTAAAGTGAAATGAGGATGAAAAATCTTTACTATTGCTATTTCGTTAAATTTTTTAATAAGCATTCCTTTTTTAAGGGAATTATTTTAACATTATATACAGTTGAGTCCTTTATCTTAGTCAGGGTACAGTTCGTTATATGACAGTAAAAATGTAATTGTTTTAATTAAAAAAATGGTTTGTTTAATGTTCGTATTTTTATAGAATTTGTAACTCTATTTTTAATATTTTTTTTTTATTTTTTTATTCCATAAAAACATAAGTTAGCAATTTTTATTTTTAATCAAAAGGAAATTTAAGATTTTGTATGTGATGTAAAAATGAAATTCTAATGAATTAAAATCAATACATATATATAGTATGTATATGATATAGTACGATCTACAGTTGTTTATGGTTAAATTTTATTTTGGTGTACACCATTATTTTTTGTACCTCGTTATGCCTAAGGGAATGTACCCAATTGTGGCCTGTTCCCTAAAGTGGACTGTTCGCTTTTTCGCGTTGTTGCTTGAATATGTCAAAGCTGCCAACTGTCATCGAGTTTAATTTCCGCTATCATTATTTTTAAAAAGTTTCGACTTGAATACACAAGTTTTCTTCATTTTATTGTGTCGTTTCAAAAAAAAACGCAATTTTTTTTAAACATAAAAAATGAATAACAAACAAGTTTTAACGAATTTTCCACGTCGGATTTTTGTAAACGGTAAGAATTTAATTCACAATTTAATAAAACTAAATGTTTCCATAAATAAATATAATAAATAATACAATAATGTGAAAATTTTAATTTTCATAATGTTTCCTAATGTGGATCTTTGATATATTTTCTTATTTTTTTTTTGTCCAAGTTTTAGCCATTTTTAAATGGTTTTCGCATCACTTTAACTGTTTATGTCTATTTTGAGAATTTTTTCAACTTGTTTCCCAACAACAAAAATATCATATGTTTACCGTAATTAAAAAAGTTATGTTAACAATACATAAAACGTTTTAGAAAAATTGAAATGAATTTTTATTTAAGAACAATTTTTTGTCGATTTTCTAACAATTTTCTTACAATTTTAGAAAAGGTATAGGTCCACATTAGGGTACAATCCCTTACATTGTTCTTATTAATTATGTCAACTCTTTGTATTATTAGCATATTTCAACAGTATTTAAGTATTAAACAAATCTTACTACAATTAAATAAAAAATTTAAATAAAGCTTTAAAGCTTTCTGTTAGTAACTATCACTGTTAACACTCACATTTCTCTCTCTCTTTCTCTTTTATTTAACAGCACTCTCATTTAATTTTAATATTGGAAAACTGTTAAAAGACAACAAGAAAATTATCATTGTGTTATTTCACATATAATTTTGTGTAACATTTTGTAAATATGAATAAACTATCAAGATTTCAAAAAAGATTTGATGGTAAGTGTTAATTGATTCTTATACTACCATTGACAATATTTGTTTTCATAATTTTTATAAAGAGTAATTTATATTATTTCAATATTTGTTTGTTATACTATATGTGGTAGGGTCCGACTAAATGCCGATGGTCATAAATTGACTTATCTTAGTTGTAACTTAAATCCAGTTAATGATAACAAACAACTTTTGTTTGAAGGACAACTAGTTGAACTTGCTTGTCTTTAATTGCACTAAAGTTAAGAGCTCTAAACTTATGACCATCAACGTGTTTGTTTATGAAATGTGTTTTTAATCTTGACTATGGCTGAAATTTTGTTTGGCCAACTAATTGGTTATACTTTTTATTTTTTAAATAACAATGCACAAATTTAAAAATATCTTAAAATTTATTTTATTCACCAAACAATTCATTACATTTTATTACATATTGAAATTATATTGTTTTTAAATATTTCTGCCTCCGCACCTCTTGCAGCAGTCAATTCTTTAGAGGTATTTTCGCTTAATTTTCTGAATTTTCTGATTTAAACATAATAGCGTCAAAAGACTAGATCTTGTTGGCCAACTGAAGTCACCTAAACAGTAAAATTATTTAAAATTCGAGAAACTGTTTATACAGATTTATTACTTTTTTAGTACAATCAAACCTTTTAAACGCTTTCGGTGGTTGGATCCATTCTTCAAAAACATGGTCACTACCCAGCAAAATCTTAGTAATGGGCTCTTATTGCCAGTATCTAAGTAATAAACAGTAGTATTTGGGCAAACTGCATATATTAAGAATATAAAAAAAAAAAAAAAAAAGATAACTAGTGCTGACGCCGTAGTATAATGTGTTAAGATAATTATTTTCATTATAAAACCACTTACGTAGTAATGAAAGATTTTGCTGGGTATTAAGTATAGGATGTGCAAAATTAACGCGAACGTGCCCGTCGTCGAGCATGACAGTTGTCAGCCTGTATAAAGGTGCATTAAAAACAAAACATTTAAAATAAAGTTGGTGCAACCGAATTGGGGGTTGTGGCAACCGAATCCGGTCGTGACAACTGAATTCGATTGGGACAACCGAATTTACGAGGTTACTGCAACCGAGTCAATTCGGTTGGAAAAAAATCGGTTGGCACACCCGAATTTGTTATGTGAATGTACATTTTTAAAATAACTAATTAAAACATATTAGTAATATGACTATAAAATATTTTGCGGTCTCTTCTTCTTACGTAAATTTAATAGTTTGGGACGGAACCCAAATTTTAAACTCAGAATTAAGCAATGCTAAAGCGCATTGAAAAAAAAAATTAAAAATAAATATTATAAACTCGGGAAATTTTATTCATAATATACTATCCAATCTGACATCCTATTGCAGTTTTACTAGATTGAACACCTTTTTATTCAAAAAAAATAAAAAATAAAAAAAATAATTAACGCCACAATTGATTCACATTCATTAATCATTATGTCTAGAATTATGGCTGTCTGTTATGTCTGTAAGTTGGCTAAGAGTGGATGGGCCAAGTAAGCAAACTGTAGACAACAACGAAAATATTTAATGGTTCTTTACGGGTTTAATATACAAGATAAAGTAAACATGTCTAACACTAACAACAATATTGCTCATCATTTCTCTTGTTAATAATGCAGTAAAAATTTATTTTTAAAAAAAACTTACATTATGGACTGACAAACAACAAAAAAAAAGCAACAACAACAGCTGGTATTGTTGATGTTTTTCACACTTTTATTTACCCCTCCTCTATGTGGCCAAAATAGCCTTCTGTTGTTAACGTTTTTATTTCTATACATTTTTTACATTAAAATGTTTATATTTTTTGCTGTGGTTTTTCTTGTTAAATGTGTCGTAAGTGTGTGTGTGTTTGTATAACTATACCGCACATTAAAGTGGTATTAAATAAAATAATCACACACACAATTTCTGTTTAAACTAAACAATGTTTCTCTAAAAGAACCACCAGCAACACTTGGAAACTTAGAAAAACAAACAAAAACGCATAATGCCGGCATTGCTAATGATCAGGGCAGCGATACTAATGCACTATAAAATCGAAAATATGCTCTTAAAATATGCAGTAAAGAATCTAAAATATTATCTAAAATATGCACTTAAATCAAAATGCACACTCAAATACAAAAATTATGCATTAAAAATCAGAAAAATATGCATTTAAATTTTTTTTATTTTTAAAAAATGACAAGTGGTGCCATGTTAATAGTTCAAAATACTTTCATTTGTTTATTTTTATATAAACCTTAATTTTAATTTTTACAAAATATTAAATTAATTTGAAAATATGCAAAATATTTAACAAAAAATGCCAAAATATGTATTAAAATATGCATTTACAGTAAAATATCCAAAAATATGCATTTAAACAAAATATGCAAACATTTGCAATAACAAATCGATGCCATTTTGCAACAATTTTTTTTGACTCGGAAAGATATTTGGTAAAATCAATTTTGGGCTACTGACTACAAATATACATTTGCATCAAAGTCGCTGCCATGCTAATGATGATGTAGATATAAATGGCAACAAACTGTTGCTGAAATTTGTCTTTTGCTGTATTGCAAATTATGTACACGCAGAATATATTTGTAGGTAATTATATATATGTTTACAAAGATTCAAATTTTAAAACTTAAACAAAGCTATATTTGCATTTTTTAATTTTCAGATATCATGTCTGGGACATGCAAACATACTTATAATGAACAACCAAATATGTTTGGCGGTAGACGTTTTTTACTTATTCTAAACATATATATGTTTACAGGCCAAAATATTTATATTTGCAAGCAAATATGTTATATTAGAAACATGGAAAACTGAAAAGTTGTCCAAAACAAAAGCATTTATATTTCCAGTAGGGCGTTTTTCTCAGCGTGTATTTATGCCCAACCTAAAATATAAACTTTTTGCTCATTAATTTTTTTGGCACATTTGTTTTGCTATAAGCAGTATAAATAAAAACTGCAATTAGTCAGGCGGATTCATTCATTCATTCATTATGAAAATGGGTATTAAATTCTTATTATAATTATTTTCTTTACAAATATTCTAAGGAATTTAATTAAAGAAGTTTATTAACCCTTTGCAAAAGTTAAGAGAGTATTATTTAATTTTGCGTATTTAATTTTTGGTAGATTGAAATAGAAAACATGCACGTTATGGGTTGAAAAAACTCAACCATCATATTTTTTATGATGTGTATCTGTCTAAACGTGCCAATATTTTTTTTTTTTTTTTTTCTTTATAAGACATTTTTATTTTATATTTAAAGTTATTCCATTCAATTGGAAGTAAATATTAGTACATACAATCTAAACGTGATGAATATTTGTATATTACGTTTTGTCTTTTAAATTTATAAGAATAGCAAAACAAAGCTACTATTTTTAGTAGCTTTGTTTTGCTATTTTTACATGTTTATTTGTATGAGTGTATATTTTATATTCATACATTATATTACAGGAGTTTTCTGGTCAGTTGAAATAAATATTTTATTTGTTCATAAATCATTACTAAATTAAAACTAATCGTATTTTTTTAAGACTGCCCAAGTTTTTTCTAATGAAAAATAACCTCAAAAATGCCAACAATACTTTAAAAACACGCATTGAATATTTATATTTCTTTAACATGACATATAAACATTTAAAATTCATTTATTTTTGCAAACCATACAATATCTCAAATACAAAAATTAAAAAAAAAAAAACACTTTTTTAATACGACATATTAAATATTTCAAAATGACTACCAAATTTATGGACATATTCTCACTACAAACATTTTTATGTATATTTATGCGTGACGTCATTTGTAACGGAAAACTTGGAATATATTAATAATATTACTAGCACTTCATCATTGTGCTCACCATCTGCCCCATGTACTACGTATATTTATGTAAATTAGGGGTATACATTTTTAATTTGTATTTTAAAAAATACAAAAAAAGGAATTTACTAATTCCATATAAAACCATCAAAAAAAATCCAATTTTTGACCTCAACAACCTTCAATTTCAACCAGGAATGGAAGGTAAGTGTCATATAAATATGTCATCGTACAAGTTGTGGGTTGTTAGTTTAACGGTTGTGGAAATATAGCGTTTTAAAAATATAAAAATCTAAAATTTAACAAAAGTAGTCGTACTTAATGGTCCATATCCATAACGATTAAAGCTACATGATTCACTGATACCTCATTTTAAAGCCACCTTTCGTGCTTTAAATAATCCATTCGCTGTGTATTTTAAAAAACTGGTTTTCTAAAATTTTTAAAAAAATATATGTTAATTATGTGGTGCTCCTGCATGTTTCTGAGTTATCGTTTTTCACATTTTTATTTATAAGTTAGGATACCGTAAGAGCTCCCCAAAGCGATTTGTTAAATATGTTATATTTAACATATATTTTTTTTCAAAATTTCAAAAAACCTGTTTTTGAAATATAGCTTTTTGAACCGCGGATTTTGCAAACAATGTAATTTGCCGCGGAGATGTGAATAACTTGTGTGCTCTAGTAAAACCACAATTTTAAATGAGGTTTCAAAGACTTTCGTAGCTTAAGACGTTAAAAATATATGGAATACGACTACTTTTTTAAAAATTTTCGAATATTTTTCATATTCTGATACGCGATATTTCAAGATCCTCCCAGCAGATTAGCTGTCCTAGATTTCGACGAAGTTATACTTATATGATGTTCATCTTATATACCATGTTTGGTTGCAATCAGAAGGAGTAGAGGAAATCAAGTGGTTGATTTTATATGTATTCAGTCAATTACAAGTATTGTGTTACTTTTTTAAAGTTATCGAAAAGTGTTTACATATCAACTTTTAATCAAAATTTGTGTAATAAATTATAAATTTGTATGCCATAGATTTTTAGTTCTATCCATCACATTTTGTTGAACATTTCATTAAGTTGTCTTAATTTCGATAAAATTTTGTTATACCCCTAATGTTAATACTAAGAAAAAAATACATTTGTTGAACAGCAGCAGCACAAAAAAAATGATGATAAAGTTCTAATACAATCTATTTGTACAAATCTGCAACATCATTAATATTATTATGAATGTATTAATATATACCCAGGTAGAAATTTCCAACCGTACAAAAAAAAAAATAGTACTGGCAAACCACTGCTATTTTTTTAAAAACTCACCGTGCTATTTTGTTTGCAAAGCATGTATTTTGCCAGTGCCACCCGCAAAACTCTTTGCCAATATTTTTACCAATATGACAACCAATTGGAAACATTATTTTTTATATTTTATTATACTTCACACATTTAAATACCACTGACTCAGACGGAACCGAGTTGCTGCTTTTTAAATGTGTTTTATTATATATATTTCTCAGAACTAATTAAATTTTTAAAGCAACAAATGTTTGATCTTCCAATGTTATGCCAACGGTGGCAAGTTCGCCAACTGTTAGCCACTGTTATCAACCGGGTAACAAGAAAATACTGTCAACGTTGTTAATCCTACTTTCTGCCAACGCACAATTGACCGTCGCCGATGCTTTGCCAACACAGAGCAGTTTGTAATTTTTCTTCTTGGGAATTTGTATGTCATATGTATAATATAGTTCAGAATGAATGGAGAAAAAAAAACTACTACATATCAACGAGATGTCAACCATAAATTACTTTAACATCCTCCCTTTCTATATGTAATATGAATATACAGTATGGTTATAACTTGATGGGCAATACTATATTAATAATAAAAAAACCCCAATATTAATAATAAAAATCCCCAATTGCATTAGTGGAACAAAGTTACTAAACACCACTCTTTACTATACTTTTTACGTAATGTTCTCATTGTTCTGCGTACTATGAATACCACATCGCGATAAAACGCTATCATATTTTTTTCGAAATACGTGAACACCATTAAATTTAATTTCTTCTGTGTCCTTTAATAGCGATATGATCGTTAGAGTCTAACTTCTTTTAAATTTTAGCGAAATATTGATTTTTAGTTCATTTTAACACAAAAATTATGTTTCTTAATATTTTGTATGTACTTTACGGCTAGTAAAGATAAAATTTGATATTTGCAAACAAAAAGTCAAAAGTTATATCCATATACCTATCCTTTACGGCTGGGATAGGTAAAATTTGATATTTGCAAACAAAAAGTCAAATGTTATATCCCTAATGTATGTATGCATTTATAACAACATCTATTCTCGAATGTTAAGAACTTTTTACACATCATCATGTAGCATTTTTACTGCAACTAGTGCTGCTTTATTTTTGTGTTCATAAACACCGTTGTCAAAGTGGACAAAATTACAAATTGTTGCAATTTGCGAAACATAAGTATGTAAATTTTGATGTACTATATTAAATGTGAACAATTTTTGTCATCATACACGTAGTTATGTACCTAATCTATATAGAAAAACTTTTAAAACAATTATAGTTAAACATATTTAATATTAAAACATTGACAAAAGAAAATTTTAAAACTCTTTCAGCAGACTGTTTTATTAAAATTTAAACTTTTTGTATTTCATATGAGATTTGAACATCATATGCAAAAAATTTTATTTTAGCCAAAAAAAAATCTTTGGAACAAATGTCTAAGTTGATTTAAGTTCTTTTGTCAAATCTCCACAGATATATCATATTTTCATATTAATCTTATTAGTACAAGGGCTAAATAATCTTATGAATTGTTAAAAGAATGATTTTAAAAACAGAAACCAAAAAATTTTAGGTATTGAATAAAAAATATACAGCAATTTTCCATACTAAGCGTATGAGTGATATTAAATATAAAAAGTGCTCATACGTCACGTCCCTAAGAATAAATGAATAGTAAGTTAAAAATAAATGTTCAAATTTTAGTTAACTATAGATCAGTAAAAATAAATGTTCAATTCAGTTCTTTGAAATTATTTCAGTTTTCTGTTTGTGTTTTTTCTACAAAATGCAGACACACAGACACACATGATTCTTTGAATTGAAATAATTTTGAATATAAACAAATCACTTTAATAAAAAAAAAACAGACTGGATATTTTTTACTATTTTTTTTTTTTTTTTTTTGAAGCAGGCAACAAATAAAAATTTAAACAGAAACAAATAAACCACAAAATTCCGTTTTGTGTCTAAAAAAACGAGATAAAGTTGCCAAAATGGCAACTTTGAAGTATTTTATTACATGATTTACGCTTTCTAATGATTGAAAATAAAGATAAGTATTTAGAACACGATTTACTCTTGAAGATACCGCAATGATATTTTATAGCTGATTGTTAAAATAGCGTAAAGATACATTTATAAAATACCTTCTACAAAAAAAATATAAATAAGTTTTCAATATGATATTTAAGAGAAAGATTTATTATGTCGCACAATTTTAAGAATAGCTTATATTTGAAATGCAATTTAAACAAAGTTGGTGTAATAATTTTAACGTTTTTTGCCTTTATTAAAAAAGGAAAGTTCAAAGTTTATATTGTGACCACAAGATACATTTAAGCTGGTCAGATGCATGGCCTAGGCTATTTTTAAAAATGCAATCTTGAGTAATTTTTTGAAGCCCTTCATCTTTCACCACCTTTCATCTCTCCACTATACCCTTTCCAAAGAAAGCAACACATTAATTAATAGGAAGAATTTCCTGAGTGTTGCTTCTCTTTTTTTAAAAATAAAAAAAAAAAATGAATTTTTTTCCTATAGTAGGCCAATTTTAAAAGTAGGCCTATAGTAGGCAAAAAAAAATGGTTAAAAATGTCGTTTTTCGCATTTATAATCGCGGTTTTCTCAAAATTGTGACGCGATGGGAAAATTTTGAAAAACAGATTTGGTATCAGAATCTTATAGAAATATGTATCGCGGTGCAAACCAATTTTTTTTTTTTTTTAATTTTGTGACAGTGTGTAATGTTTTCTGTGTATTATATGAAACAAACTGGTTAATTTCAAATACATACGTTTGTCCATAGGTATTGTTGTGATTATTTTAAAGACCTAATTATATGTTGTATGTATCCAATTCCCTTTAGTATAAAGAAATTAATGAGTCATTAGTGCATTATGTTCTCTATAAGATTATTATATGTACAGCAATTTAAATTGAAACATTGTAAAAGCTTTTCTAACTGCATTTACCATTACAAAACACAGGCGAACAAAAATTTGTTTGTGTCTCCGCTCCAAAACTCGTTAATAACTACTGTAGAAGAAATTTTATGTTGATTCAGCTTAGAAATTCTGTTGATTTAGCTAAACTCTTAGTTAATTGAACCACAACTGTAAACTAAAATTTAGTTCTTCTAAAGTTAAGGTAACCTAAATCTATCAGACTGTCATTGAAAATTCTGCTGGCGCAATTCCAGGTACTATTTTCTATTGTCGTAGCTGAATTTTCAACAATTTTTTTATAAGTGTACTTGATACTTTAGCTAATTTAAAATAGCTAACATTCAGCCTAAAATCGGTGTTGTCCTGTGTAATGAAACATAATATGTGGTTTTTAATAATTATATATTACTACATTATTATATGGCAACCCTTATTAACTGATGAGAAGATGTAATAACCACAATTATGTTAGTATAACTTTGTGTCCATTATGGAACAACTATGTATGTACGTAAAAGGAATAAAATATATATATACACTCAAACAAAAAAGCTTGTAAAAATTACTAAATTTTAAGCTTGATTTAAAATAATTTTTTGCATTTAATAATTTTTTCTTAAATATATTATTTTAATTCCTTCTCCCGATCAATATATGAATAAAAAATGTCGATAAATGTCATTGACACAGGTAAATACTGTTCAGTCTGTTGGGTTTTGCTATAACAAAGTTTTGTATATGCACGTAGTACATTAATTTTATAAATGTACTTCCGTTTTTAACAAATAAAAGTAACTATTACTTTATTTGACAAATATTTATAAGGAAAAATCGTAACTTTTTGGCAAATTGAAAACTTTTTATACAAGACAGGATTAAACCAATTTTGTATTTATTTTGTTTAACAGTACAATCTGGCAAAATTAATATTTCAAGCGAGATGTTTCGTACATTAATTCTCTGTTAGTCATACAAAACTATATGAATTTTTATATTTTACACACAGAGATTTTTGTTGGGCGAAAAATAATTAAATTTGTCAATTTGTTCTTTATAAAATAAACGACAATTTTCTTAAAATTAATAAGAAGCTTCATGCTTTTCATGAAACCAGTTTTTTATGAAACTTCTTCATTGAGTATATGAAACTTTTAATAATTTAAATAATATTTTTCATACAATTGTATAAGTAGGTTAAAGTGCTTAATGAAAAATTCCAATGGACAAATTCATTGATTTTATGCAAAAATTCATTAATACCATGCGAACTTGCTGCATCTCAGCGCACGAACTAATTTGTATTGAGTTTTATTTTTGAATATCCAAAAACTAGACATTTTACTGTTTATA
Organism: Delia radicum; assembly: GCA_021234595.1. Classification (NCBI taxonomy): domain Eukaryota; kingdom Metazoa; phylum Arthropoda; class Insecta; order Diptera; family Anthomyiidae; genus Delia; species Delia radicum. The sequence goes on from CM037853.1 coordinate 241,879,021, forward strand.
TCGGTTATTTCCCCTATCAATTGCATTAAATTAAAAAGTTTTTGTTAAAAAAATGTACTTCATAAAAGTTGTTTGTTAGTTGACCAACTTTGGATGCATATAGTTTAGTTTTCCTTTCTATATTGACCAAAACATAGAATAATAACAATTTATATTATATTATATTATTTGTTATGAACTTTTTAATGAAACTAATTTATTAACTATACATAACCACCCAGTAAAAATTGGTTTATTCTAATTTTGAATTTTCGTCGATGAATTTAACATTTAAAAATATGACAATTTTACTATATGAAATTTCTGTTTTTTCAAGATATTTGTAAGCACATTTTCAAGATATTCTTTAATCAATATATGTTGCTTTTCAAGCCAACTGCCCCGCTGTAGGAAAATTATATCGCAGCAACGCCAAACTAACAGTACTTGTTCTTCTATAAGTGATAAATTTCAAATAAAATACCGATAACGGTTCAATACCAAAATACTGGTATTGCAGTTGTTTTACTTAGAAAGATAATTTTTAATGTTTTTGAGGGTTGATTTTTTAAATAAAGGAAAAAGGCGAAATTTTTAGTGAAAATCAAATCGCAATATCTCGAAAACCATAGGTAAAATTTCAAAAATATTCGCAAATCAATTAAAAATGAGGTGTCGCAACACATATTTTTATTAAAGCAGTTTCAGACAAACTTTCAAAGTTCTTAAACATAGGTCGCCGGGTGCCACGGGTTAATGATATCCAATTTTTCTGGAATTCGCTCCACATACTTTTAAGACCTAGGGCAACTGTAATCACAACAGTAATAAAAAAAAATCGAAAGTTGAAAAAAATACCGCTCTTAAGTACATTAGGGTAATGACTTTTTGTTGCGAAAAAAGGACAATTTTGTACTGATAATAATTACTGCGAAGAGTTGCGACTTAATGATTGTTTAAAACATATTAAAAAAAATTCCCAAAAATTTTTGCAATTTTATTAATAAGTAATTAAACTTTTGATAATTCTTTCTAGAAGTTTCGTACAGTAAAACTCTTTAAAGACGAACTCGGTTATATTAAATGAATCCTCGATTGTTACGAACTAATATGAATGTCCTGACGTTTGTATAACAATTTCAATGCAACATCTGTTTTCCATTTTTAATACAAACTTCCAAAAATTTGCAAATTTTCCAAAAATTTCTTTGATTTTTAACAAATTTTAAACCGAACAAATGTATCGAAAACTACATATTTATAATATCAAATGAAAGAATTTCACATTATTTAAAAAAGTTTATAAAAATATTCAAAATTCTGTGAACATTAAAGAAAATTTAAAGAAATCTTACTTCAGTAAATACGAAACTCGATTATAACGAATTAATTTTTTTGGTCCCTCTAAGTTCATCTTAGACGGGTTTTACTTCATTTGGTTTTTGTAATGTATTAAAAATTTTAATTTTTGTTTGTTTTGTTACTTTTGCCTTAATATATGAAAAATATATTTTTTGGGAGTCCGTAAGCTAGTAGAAGTGTCTCAAGGGGTTCGTGAATCAAAAGTTGGTAGGAACCGCTACTCTAAATGTTAAGAAATTTAGCTGAAACTTGGCGCGTTGATATTGTAGACATCAAGGAATAGGGGCAACATTGTGGAGATCGCAAAATCCAACTTTCATAATTTTTTGGACCGCATTGTAGATATTACCTCAAATTTCGTTAATGCACATGTATGGAAATATATAACAACATGTATGAAAATTTACATCTCCATGTGGGGGTATGCAGGTTTATGAGCATGTACAAACATACATTGAACCTTAGCAGATCCATATAAAAAAATGTTTAGCCGGGATGTATAATAGCAAAGGTCGAAATGTGTTGTGACATTTGTGTTTATACAATGATTCTTATTTCTAGCAAAACTTTATACATATTAAAATTTGTTTATCTTCAAATAATACTAGCTTCCCTTAGATAATTCTTAAATTTTTCTAACATTTATTTTTTTACTGAACAAAATTTGAATAAGTCCATACCATAGAAGAAAATAATTTTGTCAACCAGCATTCATTTGTATGAAATTTTTTTCAGTTATTTGCATTTCATTTACATTTATGGCTTTATTTAAGTCAGTTTCTTTCGGTTGCTGTTTTTTCTATTTTCTTGAAGTTTTCTTTTTCTTTTTTTGCTGCCAAAACACTATTATTGGCATAAACATTCACTTGTCTGCTAGTTTTTAGATGCTGATGATATTATTGTTGTTATTGCTGTTGACGAAAATATGGTTAGAGTATTAGCAACAGCTATAGAGCAACTGTATCTTAAGTATTCTTGATGTTGGCACTTAATTTAAGCAACAATTTGCAGCTATTTGTGTGCAATTGCTTGTAACTAAATAAAGCAAGTGAAATGAATTACCTGCACTCTTAGAGAAACTAAAACACCCTCTTGTTGCTTTTCGTACTGGTTACAGTTTGTTGAAGTTTTATGGCAACACACTCCCAGCACGTCTTGGCTATAATTTTGTTCAAGCGATTCTATGTGAGACTTAGTCGTATATGCCACACAGAGAAAAATTTTAACGATTTCCAAATGAAATTATGTTACTACTACTAAAATTATTTGCTACTACTAAATTTTGGTCTTCACAATAAAATTCGGTTAATACATCAAACTTCTAGTTGCAGCAACCAAAATATTCAGAAATCGCATTTTAATATGATAGTGCTAACCGCATTTATTGGCTGTAGCAACAAAAATATACATTTCAATTCTATGTGTATGAAAGTACTTCTCGTATTTGTGTTTAAATGTGGTAAATGTATGAAACTAAAAGAAAAGCACACGCATTTTACCTTTTGCCAAATAAACTAACAAAAATTATACTATACCCTCCATATAATGTGATGAGAGTATATATCAGTTTGTCATTTTGTTTGTAACGCATCGAAATATAGGTCTGAGACCCCATAAAGTATATTAATTCTTGTACCTTATTCAATTTTAAGACCATTTAGCAATGTCCCTCTGTATGTTGCAATGGAGATCACGGTGCGAAAACACAATACGGAGTGATCATTCATACATTTACCCGAAAAGTTTGGTATTGAAAATGAGCAAAATGGGTCCAGTGGTTAAAAAGTTGTTAGTGAAAATGTGAAGCTACCTCTAAATTTTCCATACAACTGTATACACTGTGTGTATACACTGTATATTAGTACAAATTCATAGCATAGCGTCTGGTGTATAAAATATAACTTCATATTTTTCCACCAGACGCTAAGAGGCGAATAATATTTAAAATTCACCTCAAATTTTTATTTCACCTCAAATTTTTTTTCACCACAAACATTATTTTTCACCACAAACATTTTGTTTCACCACAAAAATAGTTTTTCACCTCAATAATGTCTTTTCAGCATACAAATTCTTTTTTACATCCAAAAAACTTGTTCAGCTCAAAATTTTCATATTATTTTACATACTACCATGTGATCGAAATCTAGTTTGAACAGGATTTTGATTGTAAATGTAAATGTAAATGTAAATGTAGCTTTGTGTTATTTACATTCATAACAACACATTTGTAAATAAATAAACCCCTTTTCTTTAATCACCCAATTGCATGTTAATCATATGCACTGGGTATCCCCGTAACAATTATAATAAAATGTTTTCAACATACATATTTGTATTATTTTCAATTAAAATTTTCTAACATTTAATTAAATTTAATAACATTTTTTATGCTCAAGAATTTTTTAAAACATTAAATGTAAGTTTGTATTTAAAAAAGAGGTCAAAAAATGTTTTGATGAAAATTTGAAGAATAATAAAAGTATAAATCGATTAAATAATTGAGAAATAATTATGGAAAGAGTGTTTGTTACAACTTCATGCGTTAGTATATAAATAAATGTTTGTACTAAAATTATTAGTTATAACTATTAAATCAACAAAATATGCAAATTAATAAAACTTCTCCCAAATTTTAAGTTTATTTTACAATCTCTTCGATTTAAATGAATTAAAATGTACCAGACTTCCAGTATTATACGAGAAAGAATGGAGCAAAATTGATGATTAATAGGTTTTTTTGTTAAAGCTCTGCCTATTCTGGAAGCTCTTGCTTTTCTAAAAATTCGGTTTACGATGAGATCGATAGTCAGATCGAAATACATGTATCAACGTAGCTAATATATTTAATTTGATTTATTTTTGTAAATATACGTCGGCTAAAAGCTCGTTATAAATAAATAAAAATAACAAAAAAACAAACAAAATATTAATTAAATACTACAATATTAATAAACATTCCCGATTATAAAAAAAAAACTGCTATATCTATATATAGTTTTATCTAATTTAAAGTGACTTCAAACATAAAATGGCCCGGTTAAATTCTTTCGAATTTTATGTTATTTGATCACATTAGATTCATTTAGATACAATTAGATACAATTAAACGTGATTTGATACAGTTTTATCCGAATTTTGGTTTTCATCCAATTTTATCAAATTATACGTTATATCATAAGAGCATACCTGGTTTAATATAATGGAATATACAATGGTCTATATATGATGTTTAACACCAATACCGTATTGTTCATTCTAATTTTCAAAATAATAATACTAGGTCTTCTTATATGAACTAGAATATAACTTGCAAACATGGTAAAACAATGTTAAATACAAAATTTATTATATTTTTCAAGCTACAAACGAGTTACCATAAGAACGCATATTGGTTTTAATTAATTTTATTTAAAATCAAATTCACAGATGCGCATACAAATAAGCAAAGAAGACAAGAATGGAGCAAAATTGATTATTAATAGGTTTTTTGTTAAAAGTCCGCCTATTATGGAGGCTCTAGCTTTTCTAAAACTTCGGGTTCTGATGACATCTTTGGCCAGATCGAAATACTAGTATCAACCTAGCTAATATGTTTGATTTGCTTTGTTTTTGTAAATATACGGAGGTTGAAAGCTCGTTATAAATTTGAAAATAACATAAAAATAATCTCGATGTCTATATAAACAAAAAACTAATATAACGGCAAATCAAATTATTTAATTTTATATAGTTTTTTAAGCTGATATCAAGACAATTTTAAATAAAGTAAAGTTTTTCGTTTGCAATGGAGGAAATTTCAAATTGAAAATGTTCATTTGTAATTGAAGAAGTTATACATTAATTAAAGATTTCTTTTGAATGATTAAATGATAGTGCGAATATTCAAATTGAAATCAAGATATCTGCATTATTTAATATTTTATTCAAAATTTTCTCAATTTTAAATAGATAATAATAATTTAACTTGCAAAAACCAAGTTCGAATGCAAAGTTCCAGTTATGTTTGTAGTGTTATAAATTTCAAAATAAATATTAAACTTTATGCTGAGATTTTTTAATCAGAAAATTGCAACTAAAACTATCACTTTAAGATTTCGTTAACCTTAATTACATTTAAAATCGCCTACATTTTTTATGGAAAACCACAATTAGATTTGCAATAATTAACATCCCCAAAGAAAAAAACAAATGTCAGTTTAATATAGACAAATATGTCATTGTTACTTATAATAAAGGTTTAGTAAACAAAATCCAAGATAAAATTATATATGATCATATGTACTAGGGCGGGTCGATTAAAAAATCTCTCAACGTTCAAGGAAAATCGTATTCTAGGGATCAAAATAAGAAACTTTGCCGAAGAAACCATACCTCTAAAACGTATTCTGATGTCCCGACTTTTGACCCGTAGGGTCAAATTTTGAAAAAGCCCACTTTGATATTTCAGAAAGTAGGAGAAATCTCTCCAAGATTATTGGAGCTACTTCTTCTCCGGGAGACGCGCTAGCATAAATCATCATTCTAGGTGACCGTTAAGGGGTTAAAATTTAAGTTGAAAGAGAGCCTTTTTAACCGTGTTTTTATAGGAAAATGTACAAATCTCGGGATAGAGATATTTCAGAAAGTAGGAGGAGTCTTTCCAAGATTAGGGTCTCTATTTCTTCTCCGGAAGACGCTCTAGCAGATGCATGTATAAATTATATTCGATTGGGGTTGGATTCGATTGGTTCACTCTAAATGTGTCAAAGTGGAATTTTTCAAAATTTGACCCTACGGGTCAAAAGTCGGGACATCAGAATTCGTTTTAGAGGTATGGTTCCTTCGGCAAAGTTTCTTATTTTGATCCCTAGAATACGATTTTCCTTGAACGTTGAGCGATTTTTTTGCCTCCATACAAATCGATAAGATATATAAATATATAATCGATATTAAATAATAACTCGGGTTATTTTATATACATATATCTGTCATTCCACTAAAGATTGGCCAAAAAAAAAGAATTTTTTGGCATTTGGTCAATCGATTTGAAGTATATTTTGCTGTCCGAAACTCCATGGAACCACTTAAGTATCGGCGATTATATTTTCTTGAAATTTGAAAAAAACATGGTTTTATTATTTTATTTTTGGAAATATTAAAAATACACTTAGAATATTATGTAGCTTACTGTTTGTAGTTTATATAAAAGTTTTCAGCTGAGGAAAGGAACATGCTTTTATTTTTAAACTCAATATTTATTTCAACTTTTGTATACATTTGTTCAAAACAATTTACTACTATTTTCCGATTTTTCCTTATTCATTTATTTAATGTTTCATGCAAAATTTAACCATAAAAACGGAATATTGTAATTTATTTGTTTCCGTTACAGTTATTATAAATTAAACTTTTTATTTCAAGAAAAAATGTTCCAAAAATTCCTGACTGTTCTTTTATTAAAATGGTTTGTTTATATACAATATTAATTCAATAAAAAATTCAAGAAATTTAAAAAATGTCCACAAATACAACTGCCATACAAACACACTACATGTGTGTGTGTGTGTGTCTTCAAAAACAAAAAAACTGAAATAATTTTAAATAACTGAATCGAACATTTATTTTTACTGCTCTGTAGTTAAAATTTGAACACTTATTTTTCACTTACTATTCTAAATGAATTTGTTAGTTATTTAAACAATATTTAAAAATAAATAATAAGAAACATTTGATTGGAGTGAAACATTTGATTGAACATTTGATTTATGAGTATGTTAAATTACATTTTCAGTTAATTTAAACTACAATATATTTTGAGTGTATGCAAAACGTGTATAAGTTTCAACATTCGTAGTTTCGTTAATATTTACCGGGTCATTTTAGAAAAATTCATTTGAAAAATAATATACATAAAAAAGCATTTTTTTATTCCATTTATTTCATTCCACAACATAATAGAAGAGGTGTGTACCGAAGACCTGCATGAATGTTACATTTTGAAAACACTGAAAAAATTATAGTTACCTATGAAAAAAGTTTGCATTTTTTAAGCATAATAGCCTAAAAGGCATCAGTATACACAAGAGATGTTTTGAAAAATATGCACGCAATGTGTAAAATTCCAATTCAATTTAAATGGTAATGACCCGAAAAATACAAATGTTGAAACTTGCACAATTTTTTAATAGTTTTCGTTTTTCAAAAAAATAACAAATCGCGAATGTTTTTTACGAATATCAAGAAAATAAAACTCCAATTTTGGACAATCTATCGTGGAATGACGGACATATATTAATTCAATACAATTGATATACTAACCCCCGTATTAATAAAAATATTAAACAGCATTTCAAATACATTTTAGTTAAAACACAAATTTTAGCCTTAAAATTGTATTCATAAACAAATATTAACTTTTACACAAGGTTTAAAATATGTATTTTAAGCTAATATTCGTTTATGAATACAGCTTTAAGGCTTAAAATGTGTTTTAACTAAAATGTATTTAAGATCTGAATTAAAATTTTTTATGAATACGGGCGTAAATAAGTAGTATGTGTAGATTCATGAAGGACTTCTTAAAAACAACACACATAAACATTTTTATTATTTTAGCTGTGGTTGTTTTTTCAACATCTTTTTTATTTTAGCATAATAGAGCAATAAACCTTTAGCCAGACAATTTAATAAACTTGGCAAGGGATTTAAGCCAAAAAAAAAAAAAGAAAGCGACAGCAAAAACACACCCAGCAAAAACAGACATCACCACGTAATTAAGCGTGTAAGTAGCACACAAAGGGTTTCACTAGTTACTAGGCGATGTTCCAAAATCCATGGGTGGTCATTACCCTCTCGCTTACAAAAAAGTGATCTGGAGTGAAAGAATAAGTGGTTACTCACAATAAAGGAGTAAGTAGTTACTCTTAGTAGAACAATAAGTAGTTACTCACAACGATAGAACAAGTAGTTACCTAGGACTAATAACCAATTACCAGTAACTCATTATTCTGCAAGTACATATAAGTACTTATATAACACATTATTAGTAACTCATTATTTTGTGTTTTAAAGAAATGTGAAAAATTACCTATAATTACTTGGTAATCTATAAAGTAATGACCAGTCATTACCATCTTTTTGCTGGGTACTTGCATTTCTAACTGTTATCAAGGGATTTTTCTCTAACAAAATGGCTATGAAATTTTTTTATTTGTGTACGAATCATAAGAAAATTACAAAAATAATAGGTATTTTTATAAAGCAAATTGAAATTATTTAGGGAATTGAAATGAATTAGGTGCAAAGTATGTCTGTGAGTATAATTTTATTTATAATTTTAGCAGGATTTATAAATATTTATTTTAATTTTACTGAGGATACAATCCTTTACAGATGCATATTCAATATTTTCATAAAATTTATGTCTAGACTCTTATAATTGGCCCTAATTTAAATGTTACGAGTATTAAAATTAAAACAATCAAAATGTGGTAAACATACTGAATTCGACTGTACCGAATCTTTATCAACATAAACTCACGTTGTGTAACAAATTCTATATAATGTTACAAGAAGGAACGTTATGTATAGTTAGGTAACATAACGTAACGGCATTAAACCCTGTCTGCACAATATTAAACATTTTTACAAACAATAATTCCAAATCTACCGTTTTTTTTTTGAGAAATTGAGTTGTCTTCACATTATCACTGATAACTTCCGAACCGATTTTGCTCATTTCGATACCGCTATAAACATTCAATAGTGACAAACTTTCCAGACTTAAGGAAAAATTGCGTAACTTTTCCAGGTCAAAGGTTAGGCTAATACATAATTGGCTTAAGTGACTTAATTCAGGTGTTGGTATGAAACGAAAATTTGGAAAAACAATTGTGTTAAAAAAATTTTAGTTTTCGTTTCCTTAAATCACTTAAATCACTTATGTTTCAGTCTTTATTGGGAACAGAACATTTTTTCTCCAGTTTTTATTAAATTTACTTAAATTTAGTTTCCCAGCTAAACTATATTATATAAATTTAAAAGCCCCAAAATTGTCCACATTTGTTATATGCCCCAAAAAGAAACCTTTAAAGTATTAACCGAAAAATATGGTGCTTATGTTGTTGTAAAATCGCTCACCATTGTTCTTCGCTGTACAATTTCGCACTTTTATGGATAATAACTCAAAGCTGGTGACATATTTGTTCCACATAAAGCATCAACAATATTTGAACATTAAACCCTCCACATAAACATGTACACGCGCAAAGGCCCCTATGAGTACTTGTGCATTCGTGTGATGGTGTGTTTATGAGAACGTGAGTGTATTTAAAAGTCAAAGTGATAAATGATTTTACGATGTGGTAAAGGCAAACAAAAAATGTTTAACACAATTTATAGGTGATTTAATCAAGATTTACAAACACACATATGCGAAACTACACAATTGTTGTTTAAAAATGGAATACATATGCCCATAAATATGAAATAAATTTTATCAAGAATTTTTTTTCGCAAATACATACACTGTTCCATAACTTAGCGGCCGTTTAAATTTCTAAAAAGTTGAACATACAAATTTACTTTGCATATTTTTCATATTAAAAATTTTTATCGTTAACCAGAGTATTAAAACATATATATGCAATCGAATCGCCGTTAAAAGAGGGGACCATTAAGCGGGGGATCAGTGTACATAATCACATAACCAATATATATTTTTAATTAAATTCTTTATTAAATTGCACACGCGGTGTATTATAATTAAATAACCAAACAAAATTAGTTGACACGTTATGTTTTATATAATCATAATATTTATATTTAATTTGAAAAATATATTGAACATTTAATAGAAATTTTCTATCCTGTAATATGTAAAAACGATAATGAAGTTATTGTAACATACTTTACATCGAATTAATACTAAAGCTACAAAAATAATTAGTAAAAGATTTTTACAGTTCTTGTACTAATTTTTAGTAAAAAATATTTTTTTTTGTAAAAATTCTTCCTATTCTCGATTAAAAAATGACTTAAATTTGTATTAGTTTTCATTGCTGATTTTAGCAACATATTTTACTTATTTTTTAAAACCGAGTTCATAAAATTTGCAAAAGTTTCAGTCACATTATTTCATAATTGAGGGCAACGTTTTTTTAAGATTGAAATTTGTATCATCTAAAATATAATGAAAAAGTCAAAAGATATTAAAAAAAAATGTAACTTTGAAAAAAATAATGAAATACATTGAAGTTCGATTTAGGTGGCTATAGGATAAGTTTTTTTTTTTTTTTTTTGTTTGTAACAATGATACAATTTTTCACTGAATTACGTTAAATAAAATTTTCAATTTATTTTTGCAATTTTTTTTAGTAAAAAGCTGATATTTTTTAATTTTACAGCACATTATTTATTTTTTAATTTCGATTTGTTCGTTATAAACGTAAAAGTTTGTATGAAAATTTGTGAATGGGTCCAAAATATTTGTGCGTAATATACAAAGTTCGCTAAAACCGATGTTCGTTATAAATGTATTAATTTGCATAAAATATGTCAGTAAGGTGCCTCAGAAATCGTTGGTTATAAAAAAAACTTGAATATTACGGTGCTCGTTAGAACTCCACTGTAGTTATTTAGTAAAAACATTAGCGGATATTAGCTATTTATTTTACCTTAAGGGTAAACAATTTCACAAAATTTTGGTAACATTTTCTAACAAATTTTTATTACCTATTACTTTCACATATACTCAGGGAATTAAGAAGGTAGAAACGACTAAAAATTTCACTTAAAACAACTACAAATGTAGTTAAAAAGGCGATGACTATATTTTTTCATAACAATGACTAAAAATAGTATTATCAACTACAAAAAAATAACTGCAAAAAAAACAACTAACACATTATTACTGCATATACCAATTATTGTTGTACTAGATGGGCTTAAGTCGATTCCGAGATGCTAAACATTATTTAATATACAATATGGAAAGGGTTGTATGTTTTATATATTGGAAATTTAACTTTCTACGTTGTCGCTTAAATATTCTGAATAAAATGTTTGACCAGTTTTTTAATAGTTTTGAGTTTTTTTGGTTGTTTACTATTTTCTGGAATCAAAAAATAAATATCACACTCAGGGAACTTCTGCTTTAAAAATATGTAGTTGTTTGGGTTGTAATACAGTTTCTTTATTTTTAATGTAAATGTCAGTCATTTGTAGAATTTTTTTTGTTGTTCATTTAAAAAAACAACCCACATCAAATGACTGTTTTATGATTTTACATTCATTTTTTACAGTTGTTTTCTGTTATTTAAAAAAAAAAAATGTTTGTTTATTTTTTACTACCACGTGGTTCATTTTTACTACAATTTGTAGTCATTTTTTGAACATTAAAAAACAAATGACAATGTAAGTTGAATTTACTGTAATGTAAGTCGTCCTTTCTTTAAGTGAAATTTTATTTGTTTTCAACTACATTTGCAGTGGTTTTTACCTACATAGTATTCTAAGTGCACAATAAAAATATTTGAAACTCACTGATACACGCATTTCATTAATTTTGCTGCTTTTTGCGAAGTTCCCAAAATAACTACGCAAAACAACTGTAACTAAAATACGGTATTTTTGGTTAGTAATTTTTTTAATGAATGTCAAAAATTGTTATTTTATATTTTCACACATCGCGTTACCGAATATCCTCAGAGGACCAATGTAGAATGGGTAGAAGATTTACCCACAATATAATTTTTGAAATAAAAGATCAACGCTTTGCCCGTATGGTTTTATTTACTTGATGAGAAATAAAAAACAAAATTGGAATAATCCAACTAAATACATGTTTATTTACATGAACTTCCGAGCCCTAGATATTAAATTAGATATTAATTTTCAAGTAATCATTTACTAAAAATTTAACATTTTTAAAATTTATTTAAAAAAAGACAATTGGGTACATATAATTAACTTTATATTGATATATCGTCAACTAAAATACAAATTGGTCTAACAAACAAAGTTTTCAAACTTAGGTTTTTGGGATTATCATGCATTTGTAAGAACTGCATGATTGCACTAATAGTAGTCCGTAAAGTATGTTTCCAAAGGTTGAACGTTCCCAATACAGTTACCATAAGATCTACCAGAAAATTGTATGAAAGAGATGGAAAGATGGCAGTATTAGTAGAAATGGACTCTGATCAAAGTGTTCGAGATACTTTACGAAATGCGAATAAACTGGCTGGAACTTCAATTTATATAGAAAAGGATTTGAGCGCAGATAAACAGATGAACAAAAAAGTTATGATCCAAATGAAAAAAGAAATACTCGCTATTAGTAAATTGCATAAAGTGATTGTGGTCAACGACAGGATCAAAATAAAAGATAAATGGATGTGGTGGAATAAGGAAAAAGCACTTATTTGCGGCCAAAAACAGGGATGCGAAGTCTTAAAAGATTTATATTCAAATGATTTTGATAAAATTAATATTAATTATAGTAATTTGCTAAAAAACTTAATTCCAAAAAACTAAATGTTGAAAATATTTATTTAAATGTAATAGCATATAATATTCATGGCTTAGCCAATAAATATCTGTTTCCAGAATTTTTTAAATACGTGGCGGATTGTGATTTATTTGCTTTATTTGAAACACATATAGAAAACCAAAATATAGATAAATGGAAAAAATACTTCAGTAATTTTGAGTTATATTGGAAACCGGCAACTCGTTTAAGTGATCGTGGTAGAGCAAGTGGAGGTTGTGTCTATGGCTTCAAAAAGAATTTAGTAAATAAACATTTTAAACATTCATTTAATATTATAAATGGAACAGAAATACTTATGGTACACCTAAACGCATTTAAATTTAGTATTATAGTAGTATACATTAGAGGAGCAGATTGGAACAGAGAATTTATGTTGTTAAGAAACTTGATTTCAAATAATTTAATCGAAAATGCTATAGTAGTAGGGGATATGAATGTGCGCATTGGTGAATTACAACAGAAAATAGAAGAAATTCATAGAACCAATTTTAAAATATGTTTAGATGAGAGAAAATCTAGAGATAAAACAGTTAATGCCAAAGGAAAAAAACTAATTGATTTTTGTAATGACTTTGGATTAGTAGTTCTCAATGGTTGTACAGTTGGAGATGAAATGGGTGAATTTACTTTTGTAAGTCAACAAGGCAACTCTGTAAATGACTTATGTGTAATATCGCAAGAGGCCCTTCAGTACGTAGAAAATTTTCAAGTTGAACCAAAAATATGGTCAGACCACATGCCCCTAAAACTAAAACTCTGCTTTAAAAATGATAAAGAAAGTCATAAACCATTAAATTTACTGCCAAAATTAAAGTTGAAAGAGTCAAATATTGCAAAATATCGACAAAATCTTAATAAAAATATAATTGCGTTTAAAACAAATGGCGAATTTATGAACTTGAAACAACTTATTAAAGTTATCAATATGTCCGTTCCCAAATCTCAAAATACAAATAATCAACCAATATTTAAATCAAAATGGTTCAATTATAGATGTCTTAAAGCCAGAAATAAATCATTTGAGTTACTCAATGAATTTAGAAAAACAAATGACCAGCAAGACAAAGAAAATTATCTCCAAGCCAAATATCAGTACGTTAATGTTTGTAAGAAAAGCAAAGAAGAGTATACAATCGAAATCAATAATAAAATTAATAAAATAACTGATTCCAAACAATGGTGGACCTTAGCAAAAGAAATAAGAGGCGACTGTTTTAAAATTGGTAACTCCATCACAGCAAATAATTTTAAAGAATATTTTGAATCACTATTAAATCAACCACAACTTTCAAAAGATATTCAATACGCTCCAATGAGGCATACAGATTGTGATTTAGATCAAAACATAACTGCTTATGAAATAAAGACTATGCTCAAAAAAACCAAGCCGAATAAAGCTCCTGGAAACGACAGAGTGCCGTATGAAACATTTAAATATGCTACTGATGAGTTCATTAACGAACTAACAACTGCTTTTAATGTTATTTTTGAAACAGGAAAGGTGGACGTAGAGTTCGAAAGAAGCATAATATTTCCAATATTCAAAAAAGGGGATGTGAATTGCACAAACAATTATAGAGGAATCTGCTTTATGAACTGTGTGGCAAAATTACTCATGGGAATTATAAATGCTAGACTTACAGCGTGGGTCGAAAAATATAATATCCTAAACGAATTCCAAGCTGGCTTTAGACCTGGCTATTCAACGGTCGACAACATCTACAATCTGTCCGTTATAGTACAAAAAAAGTTCAAAGAGAAAAAGAAAATCTATGCATTTTTCGTGGATTTTAAAGCAGCATTCGATAGAGTACCAAGAAAACTGCTTATATATAAGTTACATACCCTAGGTATATCAACAAAAGTTGTCAACTTTATAGAAAACGTTTACAGCAGCACAAAAACTGCGGTATGGACAGGAAACGATTTATCCGAATATTTTGAAACTTTTACTGGTGTAAAGCAAGGGTGCCTTCTTTCACCACTGCTCTTTACTCTGTACCTCAATGACCTACACGAATACCTGGGAGGTGGTCTGATGATCGAAGACATAAACGTGCGTTTACTTCTTTATGCTGATGATATTGTGCTACTATCAGATAGTTTAAAAACAATGCAAATCATGGTAAATAAATTGGAAAGCTATTGCGACAAATGGAATATGGAAGTTAATATGATTAAATCAGAGCTCATGGTATTTAGAACTGGCGGTAGACTATCAGCGAGAGAAAATATTACATACAAAAACGAACAAATAAGAATAGTGAACGAGTATAATTATTTAGGTGTTATCTTGACACCTAAGTTGAGTTTTAAAAAACATATCGAAAAAAGAAATATATCTTCGAAAAACAGTATTAATGCAACCTGGAAATGTTTCTTAAACAAGCCAAATATTACTCTTGGGGCAAAATGGAAACTGTTCCAATCTGTCTGTCGTTCCATACAGTCGTATGCTGCACAAGTTTGGGGTTATGGGCTGTTTGAAGAGGTAGATAAACTGCAGCGATATTTTTTGAAAAGAATATTAAGACTACCAGATTCTACGCCAAATTATGCCTTGCTTCTAGAAACGAGCACGGAATGTAGCTATTTCTACACACTTAACCTACATTTAAATTATATTTACAAAACACTTTTTCAATATAACCAGAATAGACTACCGCACAAATTATCCTTGATGGCATTACGGGACAACATTTTTTGGGCAAAGGAAATTAATAATATTGGTCTTGACCTGGGAGTTGCTTTGGAAGATGAAAATATCTCGGCGCAAGAGTTTCTTCGTTGTGGAACCACTTTGATTCAAGAACTAAAAGCAAAAATATTCTTGCAAACTAACTACAGAGCACAGAATAGTAGATCTCGATTTTATAAACATTTAGACCATAACATGGGAATGCATTATCTACAAAATCTAAAAAATTTGAAACAAATTTCAATAATTTTTAAGGCAAGATGCGATTTATTACCATTAAACTCAAATAATTTTAACGCCACTGAAAACAGAACCTGTACATTATGTAATACAGGTGAAGACGAAGATTTACAGCATTTTATGGCAATGTGTCCCATTTTTAGGGAATTCAGAAACAGATATTTTGGCAAAGATAGTCTTAGCGAACAAGAACTGATACGTATCTTAAATGGCCAAATTGTAAACGGTTGGACTAGGCTTTATAATTATGTTAACATTGCATTAAACTACAGAAATTTGATCATTCAAGAACTTTTTTAAATATTAAAGATTTAATTTTTCATATTAATTCATTATGTCAAGCATATCTCAATACTTTTTTTACACTATATATAATACATTGATTTTATATTTATTTATAATTATAACAGACGACTATATGTCATTGTTACTTATATTTTTTTCTTTATTGTAAATTTTATATTTCCAAATAAAGATACATACATACATACATACACTAAATTTAAGTTTTTTGCGTTAAAAAAATTAGCTTTTATTAATAAATTTTAAATCATTACATCAACACTTAAATTTAAATTTTACATCCTCTCGAATTTGAACTAACGATATTTATTTATATAAGTTTTTATTTTCCAGAAAAAAAAAAAGAAAAAATGTTTTGTAAGCAATTTACACAAAAGTAACGTTAATAGTTTGTTAAGTGCAAGTGCAATGTTCTTTCATTGCATGAGCGGCAACACAAAATCATGGAAGAGAACAAAAATGCACACAATTCAATTCAACAAGGACACTACAAGTACCTCGTACTTGATGCTTAAACTAACTTGATGATGAAAATACACTCAAAGTCATTTTGCTAAAACAAAAGACGCAGAAAAAACTGTTCAAATATCCAACTACAAAGCCAAACAAAAGAAGCTTCACCACTATACAGTGTATTGCCGATTTAACGAATTAGCGAAATAACAAACAGGTCAAATTTATTAACCCTTTAATGATCACTGTACCTTAAAAGATACAAATACGAAAAAATTCGTAAGGCTTTATTTTGAGCTTAATTAAAATGAAAAATTCAATTGTGTGCTAAGAAAACCAAAGCGCTCTTTAATAAAATATATTTTTTAATAAATATTTTTAATGGCGCCTTTTATTAATCATGAAAGTCGAAAAAAATTCAAATTTGCGAAATTAATTAAAAACTCAAAAAAATGCGTTTTTTCTGATATCGAAAAAGAGCCAAACATTTTTTTAGAAAGTTTAAGTAAAATACATAGTTATTTAGAGACAAATGTAAGCTTTCAAATGATATAGTTTTTCTGTCTATATGTCACTTCGTTTTTGTTTATCGAGCAATTCAAAATTTTGAAATTTTTGGTTTTTCAGTTATAAAAAGCGAAAACAAAATATCAAAAATCGTGGTACGCAGTGTTTGTTTATTTAGTATTTCACACCATAAAAACGCACTTTAATATAAATCGACGTTGTTGATCATTTAAGGGTTAAATCGAGGTTAGTACCGTCAAGCTTGTTACTTAACTAAAAACTTTTCAATATTTTCACAAAGTTTTGAAAGCAGCACTTTTTATTTAGAAAATTTTCGAATTTTTTGATACTTACAACATATTAATATAAAAAAAAATGCTATGAAGTTGACATCAGACATGAACATTGTGATTTTGCATGAGTAAAACAATTTTTTAAGTTAGTGCAATATTTAACAATTATTTATTTAATTTAATGTATTTGCTGTTCGTTAAATCGGGAATCTTCATTGCATAGTTAAGTTGTTAAGAATAACAAGTATTGTATTTTTGATATGGCGTTAAATAGAGAATCTTGATTTTTGTATACACTCATAACAAAAATTTGTACAAAAGTCTGTTAAACTTGTTCCAATTCAATTGAATCAGTTGCTATCGTTATTTAGCTGAAGTTGTTAGTTATCTCATTTAACTACAAAGACAAATTTCATGCGTATTTGAACTAATATTTCCAACTGATATTTAGTAATTCGTGATTCTCAAATTTCCCAGTTAATTTAAATCACAATTGTTTCCAAGAAAATAATATTTTTATATCTCCGCGATCAGTCTCACTTGTGGATGGCGTTATTTTCTCATATTTTTTTTATTTTGCAATCAAAAAAATATGCTTTATCTCGAACACTAAGCGATATAAAGCAAAATGGACCAAAAATAAGTATTAATTTAAAGTTAGCAGTCTATGATTCTCAACTTCATTGAAAATTCTGCTGGCACAAATTCAGCTACTATTTTCTGTTGTCGTAACTGAATTTTCAACTATTTATACGGGCTTTTTTTATGAGTATGCTTTTAATAAAAACATCTCGCTATCATGCCTAAATGCTTTTGTATTCTTTTACTTTAAGTCTTAAAAAAATTCTGCTAATAATACAGAGCAATAACCTCCGTATTCATAAAATTATTAAACAGCATTTCAAATACATTTTAGTTAAAATACAAATTTTAGCCTTGAAACTGTATTCATAAACAAATTTTAGAATATGTATTTTAAGCTAATATTCGTTTCTGAATACAGTTTTAAGGCTTTAAATGTATTTGAATTGAGATTTTTTTATGAATACGGCCGTAAGAGTTTAAATTGAAAAAATAAGGTTACATTTTGTTCGCTATTGTTTTAAACTTATTGCCTCTAGAGTTTAAAGTTTGTCGTGTTTTAATTTATTAAAGAAAACATTCATTAGTCCACCCCCAATGGGAGCCTTGTTATAATTGTCTTTATTATTAGCATCAACGTTTTTTTATTTAAGAATAGAATTCATACGTACACTCAGAAAAAAACTATAGTAGAAAAAATGTTCAATCGCTTAACCCCTTAAGCTAATTTTATTTCCGCCTTAGGGGGAAAAAAATTACTAATCTAAACGTCATCAAGTCATTGACCTAAATTTGTTGTTAGTTTTCAACACCAAAATAAGAGGGGTTGTTTACAAATCGACAAAAAAAACTTTGTGTTTTATAGTGTAATGGAGGTGCTGCTTTGCTTGTCCCTGCTTGTCTTAAAACGTGAGTTAAAAAACGTGCTTTACGTAGAACATATTGTCACATAAAATGCAGAATGGCGTAACTAACAAAGTTTCAGACCCCGGTTTCATTGATTCATTTGGCAAACTACACTGAACCAAAAGTCGTAAGTGAAATCAACATAAAATTGTTGTTAGCTTTTCAGCAAATTTATTGTTAAAACAACAATTATTTATTTTATTCAAATCGATGTGAAATTTTGTAAAACCAACAAATTTTATCGCTTAACGAAGCAAAATTCTATTTGTTAATTCCAAAGGCAGTAAAATTAATTTGACCAAAATATGTTAATTTGATAAAGTTTTATAGCTGTAGAAAATAATTTGGCGTACTTTTAGTATTGTGGCGTCATTACTCGTGTTAGCGTGTGAGAGCCATTTGTAAAAGTTGGAAAAATTAATAAATTAATGTTAAATGGGTTTGTACAAAAGAATTATAAATAAGATTATGTGTGCCAGAACAAAAACGCCGTGTATTGAATAAAACTAGTTTAAATCACAACAAAACTCGACCTGACGATAGCTCAGAGGGCTAAAGCGCTCTGTCTAACGTGTAGTGCGAGTGCATGTGGCATTAGAAAACAGTTTAGCTATACCACGGTCAGTGATTGCACAGAAAATTTCATATAGACGCAATCGAACAAATAAAAACATAACAAATATTACATTATTCAAAAAATTCAAAAAACAGGGTCACTGACGAAGGTTCTATACCAGAAACTGCGCAGTCTGATTCAGAAAAAAATTGAAAATTTGCAATGTAGTTATGATTTTTAGAAAATACACTTATTCTTCTCTACCACGCCTTTCACATATAAATCATTAAACTCTGTGAATTATAGTGGATAGTTAAGTGTGTGCTTATTAATTATTAGCCTTGTTTTGTTCCTTACACTTAACATGGAAACGAAAAAGCGGATGGCAGCACTTTTAATATATTTCTATAGAAACTGACAACTTATCGACGTTGAAAAAATTAATAGAGTTAACAGTTAACATGCGGAATTTCAAATTTCGTATGGGATTTCAAAACATATATTGGAAAAAACAAGCCTATTATTAAAAAAATTTATGTATTTTATTTTTTTTTATTTTATTAATTAATAATGATATAATTACAAATTATATACTATTTCCCTAACCGAGCACTAGCTACTATGGCTTTTGACGCGTTGTAGCGAAAACAGACCAGTGCCACTGGTGGGAATCGAACCCACGACCCCCGCACTGATAAGCCATCACGCTACCAACTAGCCTACCGGGGCGCACAGTCTCAAAATTTTTGTTTGTTTATTTTTATACGAAAATTATTCGTTTCTTCTGCTGCTTCTCAATATTATGTAATAGTAAGCACTTACATCAGCGCATTTGTTTTATCCTGCTTCTTAAACATGAAAATTTTTTACTGGGTACGTACGTACTACGTTATAATTTTTAATTTTTAATTTTATAATTTTTTATATTATATACTAATATATAAATAATATACTAATAATATATAAATATATATAATAATAATATACTACAATATACTAACGTATATTCTTGAAAATTTAAATTTATAAAATATTAAAGATGAATAAATATAAATTAATAAAAATCGACAAAATACTAATAGATTAAATAAAGCGCATTGTTAAAATGAATTGCTAAAACAACAAAATAATTATTCAATTTGTTAACATAACAAATTTTTCAATGAAAATGAGAATTATTCAAGTTCGAGGCCATACTCTATATTTCTTCATTAGGATATTGTCCTAACAAATAGTCTATAGAGTTTTTTGTTTTCAAATTTATTATTTAACCCTTTCAGGAATGTGTTGATAGATCTATTTCGGAAATTTTCTAGGTTCCCATCATCAGAACACGTTTTGATAGCGGTAACAATCTCCCATGCCAAACATCAAACATTCATATGAACTAGTTTACTCACTACATGAGAACTAATATACATATGAGTTTGAAGTTAAAGATTATAACCATTGATCAAAAAATAAATTGAAAACTTGTTTGATGTGCAAGATCCACCTCTGGTTGATATTCAATACACGTTTTTTGTTTTTCTCTCCTTTTTATATTTTGTTTATTTTGTTAATATATTTGAATATATTTCGTCAAAATAACACTACATCAAATACTTAAACGTCAAAAAATAAATTTTCTAAACAATTTGTTAAAATGACTGACAGGTTTTGTTGGTTGTTTAGTAATCACCCATTCATCAATGTAACATGGGATTTAGTTAATTTCACCGCTGTTTTTGGTTCAGTGTACATGCGTACACAAAATTTTGGGCTTATACGATAATAAATAGCGGTTTTATGAAGAAGTTCGAATCTTATATGTGTTGGTTTTTGCGCTTTTTTGGTTTCCCTGTAAAATATTAAAGTAGGTTTGAGTAAATATGTTAGTTATGTGCTGTTGCATTTTAGGTGACGATATATACATATACTTTTGTTATAATGATGTTTATATCTGTGTTATTTTTGCATAACAGCTTAAATCGACTAAAGCCAGCTTATTAATAATTTCATTTAGTTCAAGAGTTTTAATATTTTTAAAAATTTGCTCTTGAGAGAAAACTTAAGACATCGTTTCTAATAATTTGAATTGTGGTCCAAAGCTCTATTCAATATTTCGTTTATTTCAAAAATCAAAGTTCAAATTTGTTCTTAGTACATCAACTTAACTGTTTTATTAATTTTATACAATGCACATAAATGTGATATAAAAATCTGTCTTTCTGTAATCAGCAATCTACAATTTTTTACCAAAAATTTCTCTTGATTTTAACAAAATATACTGCTATTTGCATTCTACCAAATTTTTTAACTAGAATATTGTAGATTTCACAGCTTTATTTAAGCTGTTCTTACTAATTTTTAGCAATAAACAAAATCTGCTAATTTTAGCAGTATTTTTTGCAATGTTATTTTTAACAGCCTTTTCTGTTATGTTTGCATGTTTATTGATATGAGTGTAGTTAATATTTTAAATATACTAATTTCGACATAAGCTGTTAAGCAATTTATGCTCTGATATATAAGTATTTTTATGTAGTTGCACACTGAGGAAATTATCTGCTTGATATCAATGAATGTTTGCATTAGATCTATGAAGTGTCCCTTTAAGTCGTACATTAAAGCTTTTCATTAAAATAATGTAGTTTTTCATAAAATTGTATGAAAAATGTCAATTTATTTATTAAAAATGTTCATTAAAAATAGTTTCGTTAATATGTTTAATTGACCTGTGGTATTGCTATGTGGTAATCTT
Organism: Delia radicum; assembly: GCA_021234595.1. Classification (NCBI taxonomy): domain Eukaryota; kingdom Metazoa; phylum Arthropoda; class Insecta; order Diptera; family Anthomyiidae; genus Delia; species Delia radicum. Next base: position 241,901,176 of record CM037853.1, read on the forward strand.
GGTTCGGCTTAAGGTCATTTATTAGTTGTTCAAATAAAATGCAAATATATAAATAGAAGCAAGTTTTTTCTTATTCTTAATTTTCATATCACATTTTGTGCAGATGATGATCTAAAAATTAGATCGAAATATCGAAAAAAACAACAAATTATGATATAAAAATTAAGAATAAAAATAAAAAAAAAATAGTTTTCTATTTATATATTTGCATTTTATTTCAAACCCTAATAACTGACCTTAAGCCGAAGCAAGATTACCATCTAAAAATACTTTCATAAAAATAATTAAGCCTTTTCATAAAGTTTAAGAAATTGTTCATTTACTTTGTAAAGAAAACTTCATTAGTTTAGTGAAAAATTTCATTAACACTCGTCCAAGAAAATTCTCTCTGTGCAATTAACTAGAGAAAATGTGTATAGAATATACCGAAAACTATAGTTGAAAAATACACTATGAAAATTATGTAGGTAAAATCAACTGCAAATGGAAGTTAAAATAACTGCATTTGCAGTTGAAAAGGTGTACACTACATTTGCATTTAAACCAACTGCAAGCTACTTTTAACTGTAGCTATTTTTAACTGTTAAAAATGAACTGTCGAATGTAGTAAACACAATAACAAATGCAGTAAAAACAACATTACCAGTATTTAAAAAAAAATATTAATGAAACAAAAAACTTTTTTGTATATATTCTTAATCTGATTTTATTATTTAATGAACAATTGTGAAAATATATTTACATAAAATATCAATTTAAATATTCACGTTTCCCGCTATTTTTCAAAATCATTTCTGTCACATGTCTGTCTTCATGAGATATTGTTTCTTTGGTTTGTTTTCGTCATAGTGAATTCAGTTGAGATACAACATTTATTAATATTCAAGAAAATAAATTTATCCTCTATTCCAAATCTTAACTTAATATTTCATTTATTTTACTTATTTGATCAAAAATTGACTGCATTTAAATGTTATTTCTCTATCATCTTTAACATTTTACACTAAAGATAAAAGAGAACAAATGTTTAAACAAGTCGCATGTTACACCGCAATGTTGGTTTTTTGTTTTTTGCCTCTTTTGATACACACACACATTTTGTCAAAAAGTCGAAACAACTGCATAAAATAACTGTTACCGGAATGCGTTAATTTTGGTAGTTTATTAAAAAATCAACCCTCAAAAACATTAAAAATTGTTTTTCTAAATAAAACAACTGCAATTGCTGTTAAAACAACTACAAACGCATTACTGCACAAATAACTGTCATGTAGTAATTGTAAAAATTTTCTGAGTGTATCTGCAATAACAGTAATTTTTACAAAATGTAATAAAAACAACTAAAAATACAGTAAAATTTATCAAAATGTGTCTTTGTGAAATGACTTAAAATTCGTTGTCATATTAAATTATTAGTTGTCATATTAAATTGTATAAGTCATGTTAATTGCAAATATTTTATATTAAAAAGTTATCGAAAAACAAAAATAAAAGTTTTTACACATTTTTTTTTACTTCAAATGCTTACGAATGTCGCGTTCGCGACTCTGAAAAAAACAGTATGTGTAATCATTTTTAGAGCAAAAAATACAATTTCTAGCAACAAGAGATTTTTTTAACAATTACTTCATACCAGAAACCACTACAGATTTCTACACTAACATGAGTAATACAATATGAGTGACTGCAAAATATTGCTGAGTGTAAGTATATTTAGTGACATAATATTTTTTTAAGTCACTTTAACTTTTGACTTGTGTTGGCTGGTGACTCCCAGTTGATAACTATTCTATATAGTGTTCATTCCATTGTAACACAGAGAGTTGCTTTAAATAATGACATTTTAGAATTCACTTAATATGTTTTTACCATATTATGGTTGTTTAGGTGGCATATTCTTTGTGTATGCGCGAATGTTGTATATGTAATAACTGTCACACCAAGTCAAAAAATGGTCAAAGTTTGTACTTTATAAGTGTAAATATTTATAAAAATAAAAAACAATTACCAAACATATGACAACATAATAGTGAACGAAATAACAAAATGAGTGCATTCTACATAAAAACAGTCAGTAGAGTCAGCAAAAATATTGCGCCTCACTATTTACTACTTGATTAAAGTGAAAAGATCCTGTGATTTATAAAAAAATGTATATCTAAAATATCGGTTTTTTATATAACTACACTCAGGGAACTTCTGCTTTAAAAATATGTAGTTGTTTGGGTTGTAATACAGTTTCTTTATTTTTAATGTGAATGTCAGTCATTTGTAGAACAAATTACATATACTATTGCCCTAACCGAGCACTAGCTACTATGGCCTTCGGCGCGTTGTAGCGAAAACAGACCAGTGCCTCTGGTGGGAATCGATCCCACGACCCCCGCACTGATAAGCCAGCACGCTACCAACTAGCCTACCGGGGCGCACAGAACAAATTAAAATATTTACTAACCTTGTAGTTCATTTAAAAAAACAACCCACATCAAATGACTGTTTTATGATTTTACATTCATTTTTTACAGTTGTTTTTTGTTTTTTAAAAAAATAAAAAAAAATAAATGTTTGTTTACATGTGGTTCATTTTTACTACAATTTGTAGTCATTTTTTGAACATTAAAAAACAAATGACAATGTAAGTTGAATTTACTGTAATGTAAGTCGTCCTTTCTTTAATTGAAATTTCATTTGTTTTCAACTACAATTACAGTGGTCTTTACCTACATAGTATTATAAGTGTAGATTTAGGCCCGATTACTGAATGTTTGTTTAATTTTAACTGGAAATTCAGTAATCGGGACTTAGAATAAAAACAACGTTTAATCGATTAACGCAGTAACAACTTTCAGCTAAAAAAAAACTAATAATTTCGAGATTTTTCCACATTTCTTGTTTGTGAATTTTGATAAAATTAAATTAAAATTATTATTTGTCATTTTGATTGTGTGTGTAGTAGGATACATTTAATTTTACAATACAAATAATAGTTTTTAGTTAGTCATTTTTACCGTTTTTACAATTGTTTTTACTACGTTTTAGCTATTTTTGTTAATAGCTAATATTTCAATATTTCTATATAAAAGCTACATAGACGTAAAATTAATTATATTATGTGTACCTATTATTAATCGCATATACGCCAATATTAGGGGATGTAACCTAAAAAAAAGATTTGACATTACACCCCCCCCCCCCCCCCCCAGTTTTATTACAAATGGTTCCAAATAGAAGAAATCAAGTTATTTTTTTTTAGTCGCTCGAAAAAGGCTCATTTTGAAAAAAAATGTTTTTTATTGAAAATTCCCAAAATTCGAAGTTTTGAAAAAGTTTATATTTTATTTCATTTATTACTTCAATATACTCCAAATTATTCAGAAGGAATTCAGACTTTATCGAATATCAATAATCCACTTTAGACTTACCAACGAATTTGTTAAAAATGCATAAACGTCTTTTTTTAAATTAATTTTTAAGATTTTTTAAAATGCCTAATTTGGAGATGTCGATTTCTATTTTTATAATATTAGAGAAAAAAATAAATTGGCAAATCATAATTCGAGTTTGTGTTTGTAGCGACTTCTTTCCAGGACATTTTATGAAAATAGCTTATTTTGCCAAAAATTAACAAAATATGAATGTTTTCATCAAAGTTTGTCCAATTTTTTTAAAAATATCACTTAAATTTCATTAGACTTTTACTTTCATCTGCAAAATCTTTAACCCTTAGTGGCCTGGGGACAAAAAATACCCAACAAACTTAATTTTATTTAGTTAGTCTCTTTTAGTTATGACAAGATTGTAAAGCCTTTAAATTAGTAACAAAAAATTTCCACTTGATAAAATTAATTATTTTATGTTACTTGACCCATATAAGGTTAATTTTATACTTTTAATCAAAAAATACCCACTAGGAAATTTACAGAATAACACATTTCATAATTTTCGGAAAATATGACTCAAATTTTATTAGACTATTATTATCTTTAATTTTATTCAAAAAATCTTTAACCTTTAGTGGCATGGGGACAAAAAAAAAAAAAACATGAATCTTAATTTAAATTATGACTACAAGATTATAACGTCTTTAAAAAATTCGAAGAAAAATAACTTTTTTGAAATGTTTTTTCTGAAATTGGAGTTATTGATATCTATCATTATGATTATTTGATATGAAATGTAAGTTTTCCACCAGAACCGTTATATTTATTGCTGACAAATATGCAACATCAACTTGGCAAATTTACCCCATAGGTGGGACAGTGTACTTTTTCACAAAATTCCTGCAATTTTAAGTCTTTTCTGCAATTGTATTAAATTTATGCAAGTATTCAGACTTTTAACATTTTTTCAACTAACTTCGAAAAGACAAAGTTTGTACTAGTAAATTGTTAGTTTTGTATGAATACTTTACATACATACATACAAAAATTAAAATTTTACAAATTACAAGACTTTATCTCATTTTGTAAAGCAAATGTTTACATGTATGTACACTTTTGCCACAGAACTTGACGTACATACATATTTACAAAATGGTTTGATGTTGTAATTTCGTGTTTTTAAGCAGAACATATAATTTGAAGATGATCATTTCACATGTAATTGAGCTGCTGATTATAACCAATTTGGTCAATATTATATTTATACGCACCATTACACAAGTAAATACAAGTAAATACATGCACACACTCAGAAAATCCTTCCCGTAACTACATACCAGTCATTCGTATAGGTAACGGCAGTAGTCATTTTTGTAGTTATTTTACTATGGGAAATGTAAAATAACTATTTTTGATAGTCATTTAAAAAATTAACTAACCACAAATTCTGTATTTTAGTAACAGTTGTTTTGCGTACACTCCGGAAATTAAGAAGGTAGAAATAACTAAAATAGACAGTTGAAATGACAACAAATGTAGTCAAAAAGGCGATGACTATATTTTTCATAAAAATGACTAACTATGTAGTAGTTTTTAACTATTGCTAGAACAACTACTATATTAGTAAAAACTACAAAAAAAGCGGTCAAAAACAACTAACCTTAAACTAATGCATAGACCATAAAAACGAGCAACAAAACAATAACAAATTACTATAAAACGACTACATAAGTTATAAAAACTTTTGTTTTTAACAGTTATTTATTCGTTATTTAAAAAAAAAATGTTCTTTAATTACAATAAAAATTTGTATTTCCTACATCCTACATATAAAACGCAAAGTCAAATTTGCAACCGTTAGTTCAGTTATGAAATAACTATCATGTAGTAACTGTAGAACTTTTCTAAGTGTAGTAAACAGCAGTAGTTGTTTTAACTGTTTTTCTATGAGAAAATGAAAAACGACTAATTTAGACAGTCATTTTAAAAAATAACTAACCAAAAAAGTACATAAAAAAAATCGTTTCCAAGTAATTAGGAGTATTTCAACTAATAAAGTTTATTTACAAAAGTTATGGCAAAACTAGTAACATTTTACCAAGTTTTTGCTTGTTTCTACATAATTATTGAATAATTTAAGTGAAACAACTTTATTAGTTAAAATGCTCCTAGTTACTTGGCAACAATTTTGTTGTGTGTGTACTTCAGTAACAGTTGTTTTGAGTAGTTATTTTAGTATTTTAATAAACCCAAAAACAGTAATTTTGCAGTAAACAATTGTTTTTTGTTAGTTATTTACAAATAGAAGATTATGTCAAGTTTTTAAAAATTCTCGTTTAATTTATATTTGTTATTATTGATATGTTCATAGTTTGCAAATAATAATTAGAAAATTTCATTGTATGCATAAAAACGTCATAACTGGAATACCGTTTGAAAATTGGACTTTGAATTTTAACCTCTCTATTGCGAAAGACGTATATATACGTTTTATCAAACTATATTCTATTGCGTAAGACGTATATAAACGTCCAATCTGCATGTGTTTTTTTTTTTAATTTTAAATTTATTTTTTAATTGACTACGCAGTTAATTGGTTAAATCGGATGTAGAAAATACAAATTTTTATTGAAATTAACTGAATAAAATATTTTTAAAATACCGAAAAAATAACTGTTAAAAACAATAGTTTTTACAACTTATGTATTCGTTTTCTGTTCATTGTTTTTATTGTTTTGTTGCTCGTTTTTATAGTCTATGCATTCGTTTTAGGTTAGTTGTTTTTGACCGCTTCGATAGTCGTTTTTACTACGATTGTAGTTGTTAATAGTTAAAAATTACTACATGGTTAGTAATTTTTATGACAAACTTGGTCATCGAATTTTTGACTACATTTATAGTAATTATAACTGTAATTTTTATTAATTTCCTGAGTGCGATGTCCCGATAGATAGCTTTTTCGCGATTTGGTTGAAGTACACTCAAAGAAGTTTCACAGTAGAATCTGCTGGAAATGGCATTTAATATAACTGTAAATTCAGTTAAAAAGGCAACAAAGGTAATTACCGCTGAAATAACTAAAAATTTAGTTATTTTTAACTGATAAAAAACAACTAACAAATGCAGTAAAAAAATTAACAATGTCGCAAAAATAATTGACAATTTTTTACTACAAATATTTTTAAGAACTACTATTTTTAACTAATTAATTGCGTAGTCAAGATAAAAAACATTTGCTGGTTGCTTCGAAATAAAAAAAACACATGCTACTCTTATGTAAAGTGGACGTACTATATATACGTCTTACGCAACAGGATAGAGTTTTGAAAAACGTATATATATGGATATTCTTGATAAAATTTTGTCAAAAAATTATGGAAAAAAACATTTTAAATTCGATCAAAATTGCAAATTTTTAAAAATCGTCATTTCCCATACAACGAATTTTGTAAAATCGTCATTTTATCTTAGTTTAGTTCATAAATCATCCAAATGTAGTCAAATCGTCAATGTTGGCGGAACTGTATGTGTCGTTAGATTTTATGGCTTTTAATGCTGCGTTTTTTTTTGTTTAGTGTTGAAACACTAACAGTGGAAAAAAATGTAAAAACACAGGCTTGCCAGACTTTTCCCAAGCAACTTAATCAGGGTTTTTGGGGGTAATTCGTCTAACTCAAAATCAAGAATTCTATATGCTTACACGCAGAAAAAAAATATTATCGAAGTGCTTAGTAATTATACAACTACATACGTTTAAAGTTAGTTCCGCAAATTTCTCGTAAAATATATGCATTTTTTAGATATTTGTTACTGGGCTTGGTTATATGTTACAAAAATTTGTAAATATTTTACTAGAACTTTGTAAAACTAACTGGAAACTTATGTATGTGTATAATTACTAAGCACTTCGATAATATTCCCCCAGTTTTTTCTGCGTGTAAACATTTATTTTTTTCTAAGCTTCTTTTAAATTTTTCACATAATGTTTAAATCATAATTAATTTTTTTCCAAGACCTTTCACACAGACACAGTTAAGATTTAATTCATTTCGTATAGTATGCAACTTAAATTCTATTTTTAGGCGCACTTTCTCTCTTGTTCAGGTTTTTATTGATCGTGCATTAAAAAATCGGTTTTACATTAAATTTTAATTGCATATCTATAGGTTGTAGAAAAATATTAATTATAGACGTAATTTCAACATTTTGAAAAAGGCAGCACACCTTTGACAACTTCACGAACCGTCACTGGTGTAAATTAATTTAGTTTTCCGAGATATTTCTGAACAATTGTTTTGGATTTAATAACTTCTCTCAAATTTGTGCCTTTTATCGTTTGCGAATCCTTAGAATTGTTTCCAAAATTTGTTGGCTTTTTAGGCATCAATTTAGTTAGTTTTTATATGTATTAAATAAAAATTAGGCTTTTAATTTCAATCGTCATATTAATTGTAAGGAGAAATACATATCATCACTTACACTTTTTAGCTTGCTACAAGAGAGACAAAAAACATTATAAATAAAAAACTACTTAATGTTTAGTATCCAAATTTTAGAATTATGCTTAAGAAACAAAGTCGGATTTGTTACTGAAAACAAATTGATGGAAAAATGGTAGTTTTTAAGAAATGTAGTTACGGCCTTTAGTAATAGATTTTTCTGAAATCAAAAAATTTATGCAAAAATAAAACAAACCTTTAAAATAAAAAATACTGCTTTTCGACTGTAATTAAAAAAGTTTTTATTCAACTTATGTATTTTTATCTTTTAAAAACGCATTTTAACTATTTAAAAATATTCGAGAATAATTTATAAAATAATTAATTTATTCCGAGAAAATAAAATTAAATTGGTTAAACAAAAAGACAAAAACTGTACTACACGACTTTTTTGTTAATGAATATATGGAGATTGCAGTTTTTGAACATAAACGTGTAAAATTTTGAGGGAAGGTGTTTTTTTTGGTTAGCTAGATATTTTAAATTTAAAAAAAATCGTATGAAGTTATTGGGTTTTTTGATAAAAGAGCTTAAAGTCGAAGTGTGCGTGTAAAAATTATAAAAGTCAGAAAATTAAAAAAAGGTGTACGAATAATTACTCTAAATTTTATCTTTTTTTCAAAACTAGTTCTTTTTTAATTAAATTCTAAATTTAACTTGTAAAGTAAATTTGAACTTATTGAGTTTGGCTAATTCAAATAAAGAACTACTACTACTTTCCTCAATCTCTTTTCTAATTGGGGATTTTTGGGGATATTTTTTATTTGCTTGGGGATAGCAAAAACAAGGTATCTGGCAAGCCTGACAAAATACATTGCACGTAGATTTGCCATGGTATTTTTATTCGGTATTAACTCACCGTACATGTATGGCTCGTTGGTCTAGAGGTATGATTCTCGCTTCGGGTGCGAGAGGTCCCGGGTTCAATTCCCGGACGAGCCCAAGTTTGTGTAAGATTTTTTTCTTACAAAAATTTTATTTTTCAAAGGATTTTTTTTTTTCAATATTTATAAAAGAAATTTAATTATTGCAATTTTTTTTTTCAAATTTATAAAAAAAAAAATTAATTTTTATAGATTTCATTTGATAATTTGTTGAGGAAAAAAAAATAATTTTTGTGTATTTTTTTTTCTTTTTGAGATTAATTTTTTTATAACAATTTAAAAAAATCTGTTTTGTAATTTTTTTTAATACATTTTTTTAACAAAAAAAAATTAAAACTGGTCTTGTAACCATAAAAAAAACTAAATTTAATTCATTTTGTATCATCAATCAACGTTTTTCTTTGTAATTTTTAAATGATAAATTTGTTGTTTGTAGTACAAGAAGCTTAAAGGTTAAAGAGTTCACCAGCCTATTTATTCATACTCCAAAATATTTTTGTGATAAAATAGTAAATAGCTAAATTTAAAATGAAAAAAAGGAAAAAACGATATTAATATAAGAAAACTTAAAAGTGTATTTGCATAAAACTCACCCCTCACTATCCAATACTTGTTTGAGAGTTGCTGTGGTTATAATATGATCATCACATTTTACCCAAGTATCCTTGTGGTGTCTGACATAGGCCGTATAGTGTCCAGCATCTATGGTACCCACATGATTTACCACCGCGTACAAGGAATAACGAAAATCTCCGTAGGCATTATTTTTTTCCGACATAAAAGGCGTCATATCAAATTCCACTGGAAATGATATAAATGTGGAAATTTTCTTATCAATTAGTGAAGAGTGTTCGAAACGTTTTAAATGAAAACTCGCTACACTAGGTAAAGTACGCAGGCTAAACTGTTTCGTTGACTCTTGATACGATTTGCAAGTAGAACACTTAATCTTGGCACTCGAACCCAAGTGCTCGGCTCGCGTATAACGTTCCAAGCAGTCAATCAAAGACTTGGGTGTAGCGCCTCCATGTGCCGTTTCACCCAAATCCAAGGAAATGTCCCAAAAGGGATCGATGGTTGTGGATACGCCGTTGCAGGATTGGCACACTACGTCACTCTGTAGCATGCCGGTAAAAATTTGATCTATAATACAGTTACATTGCGTAGGACAATTTGTATGTGTCGCTGAAGAGCTGGACTTGTTGGCACTTTCTGTTTCAGCTTTGGCTTTCAAACAATGACGATGCAGAACATCCAATGTGGCTATAAAGAATTCGTGAGCATCTTGTTGTTCATAGCCAGCCAAATGTTTGGCATGATTCCATATTAAATGCAACAAACGATGCAATGACAAGGGGGAACGTGAACCCGAATAAAATTCCTACAAATATTTCAATAATAGAAATTGTTGTTATGCCATATTAAAAGCCAATTGCCGAAGCAACTAACTCTAGAAGGAAAGCAAATGTTGTATAACATATTTCAAATCAATCGCATGAATTTGTGAGTTTCCATTGCTTGGCTTCCATAAATTAACATTTACCTGAAATAGTCTAGAAACTTCACAAACTAAACATTTCAATGATGACTTTGCATTACACTCATGACGATCCGATAAAAAATAATCACTTAACAAGGGTGTATGGATTAGAGCCTAAATAAAAAAAAAATAAATAAATAAATAAAAAATGTGTAACAAAACTATAAATCAAATCAAAAGCAGACAAAACTATTTTAAATATTGGTCGGTCACACTTCAGCTACATACCTGTACAATACAATTCATAAAACAAGTGGAACCCAAATTGATGAGGCCCCTTAGGCCCACTGTTTCATTAGCTCTAACATGTCTACGTCTAGGATTAGCTAACATAAGATTTGTTTCCTTTGGCGTTGGAATCCATGGCGTCCAACTGAGACTCTTTTGTAAATCTTTAGCCTCTAGTTTACGATTGACTGAAGAAATGTCCCGACAACGGGAATCGTAAATGAAATCTCTACAGGAATTGCAATACAAAGTGCCATGTGACAGTTCCAAAGCTATGTAATGTTTTTTGGATCTCAAATGGGAGGTGATGTGAGTACCACGACAGCCAAAATAGATGCAGTGCAGGCAGGCAAAAAGCTGTATACCAAAACTGCCGCACTCAAAGCAGCAACAGGTTAAAGCCTGGAAAGCAAGAAGTTATTAACAATAATTTGTAAAAAAAATACATATGTACTACTGACTAAGCACAAACAGACCTTTTTCTCTCTGGCATCACGATTAATACAAGCTGAAAAATAAGCATCGATAATGCGATAAGTGTCCAAAGAGTGTTCCTTTACAAAGGATTGGAAATGTTTACACCCGTTTTCAGACATACTATCGCCAACACTACTACTGCCAGTTGTACCACTAGAACTGATCGCCTCTCGTCCAGCTTCAGACTTTTGCTTCAGCAACAACAAGAGCGGTTGTAGTTTCCTCACTTTCTAATATTTCCGATAGGGTCACAAGTTTTCCTGCGATAGATTTCGTTTTGATTGGTTTTGAATAACTACTATTACGTGTCCTTCGCAGCTGGGGATGAAAATCTTCCCCTTCTTTCACAGTTATTTTAGGTTTTTGCCCCTTTGTTACCGGTATCGTCAAGTTGTTGTCGTGCAAGCTTGATTTGTTACCGTAAGAATCATATACGCCAGTAGAACCTCCCACTCCACCGCCCACTCCACCGCTACCAACACTGCCAGCACCGGTGCTACTCTCACTTTGCAAACTTCTTCCTCCCGCACTCTTACCACTGCCACCTCCAACGTTTGCTCTATTAGCTGCTGCGCCACCCCCACCAACCCTTACACCGGATGTAGCACAAGTAGACAATTTTTTAGTTTTCTTTTTATTGGTTGCCTCTACCGCCGGTCTTGATTTCGTTCTGGCTAGTATAAGTTTTTCAGCTTTTCTTGATTTACGCTGAATTTTGCAGCTGTTTACGTTTCAACTTGTATGGATTTTTTCGCAATTGCTTGGAGTTTGCAAAGAGGAAATTTTGGTTTATTTTGTCCAGTAATATAAAGCCGCCGGTAAATCGGTAGCGCTATGACAATTAAATGAATTTATTTTGTGTATGTTAATAACAGTTATTGTTATTTTTTATGTATGTTTTTTAGGGATTTAAAAATATTTCATTGTTTTTTTTTTTTTTTGAGGTCTATAAATTTTTTGTATAGATTTTGTGGAAAAAGAACACACTTTTGTTTTTTTCAGAGATGAGAGTATAAACGACTTTTATTTTGCTTAGGGATGATATATAAACGATAAGCAAAAAGGTACTTGAAAAAGGGTCATGTACACGTAAAAAATAATAGTGTATGTTTTCCTTTCAATTGTAAACTTTTGGTACGATCACACAAAAAAAATTTCGGGTAACTTTTATCAAAAAAGGGTATAATATTATCAAGTACAGTAGGAGCATTTCAACTAATAACTATTTGTAGGGAAGTTTGTCAATCAACTTAGGAAAATGTTTTGAAGAATTTGTCTTTTTATTTAATTATTTCTAATCAAAGGTTAATAAATATTTTATTCCGGCAGATAGGAATATGTATTTTGAAATATTTGTTTAAATTTTAGGTTAAATCACAAGTCTTTTTTGTTTACAAAAATAATCAAAACCTCATCAAATGCATGTGAACAACTTTCTGTTATTTACAACTCTTATAGCTAAATCTCTTACAAAACCTGATTGTGAATAGGATACTAAACCAAAAAGTTAAGTTCTTGTTGAATTAAGCCAAAAAAATTAAGTCCACATAAGGACTTAAAGCAAAAAGTTAAGTCCTTAGTGAATCGAACAAAAAAGTTATGTCTCTAGGGACTTAAACCAAAAAGTCAAGTCCCTAAGAGAATTCAACAAAATGGATTGAATTCCCTGAACAAACGCTGAATTAACTAGATTTGAATGAATTCCCTACTGTATGAATTTCATAATTTTCATTAAAGAATTTAAAAAATGGGAATAAATTCCTTCAAGACAAATCGATAAATTCAATTCCTTAAAGTAGATCCCAAAATTTAAATTCATTTCAAAAAATTTAAATTAAAGAACGAATTCTTCAATGCTCTGATTATAACCTTCGCTACCTACCCCGTAAAAAATCTTTAACAGAACTACTGAGAAATTTTATCTGTGTACCAATTTCTAACCAGTTTTTTAAAAAACTATCCAATAAGTGGCATCACCAACTATAACGCTATCGTTATTTATCGATATTTGCCTTTAAACAAAGTGTCATCACCTACGCAATGACAAAAACATTAAAGACAATGAAGAAACTACATTTGTAGAAATAAAACAGCGTAAACATTAAGGGAGCACCTTTATTAAGAAACAACACAAAAAATGTCGAATCAAGAATATTCATCAAATACTCCATATCCATACCCAAACTGTTGGAAGGATGAATCTCGGGTGCAGGCACTACTTGCACCTTTTCGAGAACGCAGGTGTTAATCCCGAAAACTACGACTCAAAAATGAAATTCTGGCAAGACACCATAAAGGAGTATTGTTTGTTTAAAGGCAAGGCCAACTTCTGTAAGCAGGAGCTTCAGCTAATATATACCAAAGGTCAACGTGTGCCCTGCTGTTTGGATTCGGTTCTACAAGAAATGCAAAGACAAAAACTTATACGTTTACGTAAAGACTTTGAATATGATCCGGAAAACAGTTGGACTGGATGGGCGGTAAATAGTCTGTTGAAAAAGCCGCTCTATTGGGGTTTTAACAAAATCAAGACACAGCTGGGAGCACATGATCCAACGCAAACAGGATTAGTTGAGTTTGTTCATTTGGAAGTCATTAGAGTGAGCAGGAGTGTTTAAATTTATAAATAATCTTATTTTTCATGCATACATACGTTTATTTTAGAAATATTGTCGAGAATTACAGGAATTGTTACAGCAGCCATCATATACTGGGACACTGCATCACTATGAAAGTCTGCAATATGAGCTTTGCAAAGCCACACAAATATCAGAAGAATGTCTCCGTCTTTGTCTTCATACCCTATTTTTTCAACGTAAAATTATTCTAGAATATAAAGAAAATCAAAATGATTTGCATATTCATCTGGTTAAAATACCATGTTAGTTTAGAATCTACCACGTTAGTTTAGAATCCGACAATAATATATACGCCTTTTTTTAGCAAATGATGACACTGATATGGCCATTACAGAAGCTGACCATGCACTACACAACCTACAGGTGACACAAAGCAATTTACTGCAACAACTCGAGGTGCTTGAGTCTGGTATTGAAGAAAACGAAAATAAAGTTCGACAATATCTAAAAGACAATAAGAGACTGTTGGCTAAAACTTATTTGCGAAAGAAACATTTGCTGGAAAAAAATCATGGTATGAACTTGTGAAATTTTTCCACTTTCCAATACACATGTTATTAATTATGTTTGCATCTTAGAGAAACGCAGTGTGGCCTTGCATAACATTGAAACACTATTATCAAATGTGTATGATGCTAAACACAACGGCGTCATATTGGAAGCCTACAAATTTGGATCTAAAGCATTGCAAAATGCCCTTGATGCTTCGAATCTTAAGTACGATAATGTAGATGAAATTGTTTCAGATGTTCGTGAAACTATGGACACCTATAAAGAACTTCAGGATAGCCTAGCAAATGTCAATCTAAACGAATCTTTGGGTTCACAGGGTGATGAAGACGAACTGGAACAGGAACTAAAAGAAATTATGGGAGAAGTAGATAATAATAAAACATCACCATTGCCCCAATCAGCCAATAATCTGGTGAATAATAACAATGTAAGCGTAGGAATGCCACAAAAGATAGAAATTACTGATGCTGAGCTACTTGCCATGCTGGAAGGTTTAGAAGTAGAACAAAAAACACCAAACAAAACACAAACCACATTGGATGTGTAAAAACCACATTCAACGTAGTTTGTTAACTATTTATTTGTCTTGAAAAGCTTGATGTTTATCTTTTTTTTTGTTTAAATATATGTAATGTCGGTTTAATATGTTGAACCACTGGTACTTTCTTTAATTTTAAATCAAATTAAACATAGTTCTATTCGAAGACTAAACCAACAAGGGAGGTAACTCGACCTGTACCGGCAGATCTTAATGATCTTCTGATATGTTGTAGAGAATAACAATTTAAGGCGTTGTAACTTTTTTCTGGTAGTCTTACGAATTAGGGTGAATATCTTAAACGATAGTAATGCTCAATGAAATTTTATTGGTTTTCAAAAAATAAATTAAGAATTAGATATTTGAAAGCTCTGCTAAAATTAAGCCAAAATAACTTTTTAATTCTGTAAACAAATAATTTATTAATTTGTATACAGTATTTTACTTATAAAATATATTCTTGCATTTAAAAGAAAAAAGATTAAAGGTACATAAAATTAATAAATATAAATGAAATATTAACCTACTTTGGTTTTAAATAAATTATTTATGTAGATTTACCAAAAAATCTAATAATACAAATTTTTGAATATTTTTCATAAATGAGCGATAACCTTTGATTTGAAAAACTAAGAATATTTTCTTAAATATAATAAACTGTATTTAATTGTACAAAATTGTTTCATAATGAAGCAAAAGAAACATCGAAATTCTTTCGCGAAATAAAAAAAATAAAGTATATTCTTAATATGTCTGCAAAATTTCGCAATTTCGTGTATTTTACAAAAGATTTTCATAAAATGCATAAAAAATTTCGTAATATTGTAAATATTGCGAAATTCCTTCGTAAAACACAAAAATATATTTTTAAAATGCACACAACATTTTCGTAGATTTCGTATATTTTACTAAAGATTTTCGTGTTGCGAAATAACGAAATATTTCGTAATATGATGAGGTTTTTGGTTTTAAACAAAACATTTATTAATAACTTTTATTTTTGCTGGTTTATAATGTAGTTAACCAAAAATTATCTAGCCGCAAAATTTCACATGTTTACGTCCCAAAAAACCGATTTTATTAACAAAAATCGAAAGGCCGTAACTGCAATTTCAATATGTTCATAAACCAAAAAGTTATAAAGTGATGATTTTTAAGTTACGGCATTTTGGATTTTAGGTAACGGTATTCTTTTAACAACACAGTTTTTCATACCCATTCAAACATGTTTGCATAGGTATAGGACGTATATCCAAAAAATTCTCAGGAGTTACGTCCACTGACTGCAAATGTCAAAGAGTAAGATATCTATGGACGGGCAAGTCTCCGAATCTTTTGTAGATAATGGGTTTTCGGTTCAAATTTAAAACGAACAAATACGAAATTTTGAATACAACGTTTAAGCAAGTAGTTTTCTTTCCACATTGACAACGTTATCGACGATGCTAAGACATCTTTAGGACTTGTCTAGAAAATATTTAGTAAAGACAGTAGGTACCTACCTGGAGCTACAAATTCTAATTGATGAAATACATATTTTTAGGCAATTTTCTATTGAATAGTTTTATATATTTGTTTTTATATATGTATGTATATATATTTAATAAAAAAATACATATGTA
The DNA here is from genome assembly GCA_021234595.1 of Delia radicum. Classification (NCBI taxonomy): domain Eukaryota; kingdom Metazoa; phylum Arthropoda; class Insecta; order Diptera; family Anthomyiidae; genus Delia; species Delia radicum. The sequence goes on from CM037853.1 coordinate 241,917,496, forward strand.
CATGTACAGTTAGTTGTATGGCTATGAATATTTCTTTTCAAAATACATAATTTCAATAACACAAGGACTTTTATATTAATCTACGTTAGAATGTATTAATATTGAATAACCAAATTCACAAATGCCACACTACATTTCAATAATATTGAATATTAGACAATTGTCATCTGATATTTGTGATTAATGTACATTATTATTCTTCACTTCTTCAGTCAAAAGTTGCTCAAGTAAAAATGAAAACATTAGTAACGATTTGTCACTGGAAACAAAACAAACTCCATATATGCACTTACATCTAACTAACGCTATAATGCTTAAAGCTAATGGCTAGACAAAAGTTCCCCTATTTCGCATTTAGTATGTGAAGCGGTAGAAATGCTTTGTCCTTTCTCATACGATTATATGACTGACTGGTTACAAAACAGAAATAATAATAATAATTATAAAAAATATGTGAAATTTTAAATATGCACTGTTTAAGGTGAATGTGCAGCAAGCACTATCTCGATCAGCTGTACTTTATTACTTGCTAATTGCAAGTGGTCCAATGTGTGAGTATTTCAGCCAGAGTTCCGTACGTATGGTTCATATTTTAGGCTACAATTTCGCAAGCGTTATGTGTAGATTTGAAATAGTATTAAAATACTCAAATAGTGCAAATGAAACATATCAATACGGGCAAGATCACAATGAAACGCAATGATCTGAAATGGGAAAACAAAAAATCGAAATTTCAGTTAAGACAAGGTTTGCCTGGATTCAAGTTCGTTTATTTGTGCGTACCTTCTATGGCCCAATGCTGGATGTCAGAGATTTAAATCAATATCCGCCTCCAAGTCAATGTGATTCATTGAGTTTCCTGAACTATTGAAAATTTGATTATCGTTTGTGCTTTCTCCACTCACATTGCCAGACGTGATCCGCTGTTGTTTTGGCTTGCCTAACATCCAAGAAAATACTTTTTCGAAATCCATTTATTAATTATCAAGTGCGAGCGAATGAAATAATCTAATAGATTTGAAATGTCATGTATGATTGCGTTATTAGTTCAAGATTTCCAATGCAAATGATATTAGATATATCGACAGTACGATTTGTAATGTAAACGTGTAAGATTTGTAATGTAAACGTGTTTTCAAAAAAAATGTGATTTGAATTTTATGGCGATTATCATTTGATTACGATGACATTAAAGTGTAATTTACATATATACAAACCACCATACATACATTTTATACATATGTATACTAGGATAAATCGATATCAATAGAATATAAAATTTTAAAAATGAAATCTGGTTTTACTAATGCAAACAACTATGCACAATGATTATAAACATTTACGCCTCACCAGTGTCGTAGCCAGGGAAAATTGTTAAAAATAGTTTTTCAAAAAATTTATGAAATAGAAAAAATATGTTGAATTCGCCCTGCCCTGGCTACGGCAGTTGGGGGCATTACTCTCACCGCCTGTAAAACAAAGACAGCCTTCGTCGTCACTGCGTGAATCTCGACGGGAGTTTTTCAATTCTTTATTCATTTCATTTATACATCGTTGATAGTAGTCGTAGTCTTTTAAATACCAGACCGGCGGCCATCTATGCTCACGCAAATACTCTTGATTGTCCTGATGCAAAGATCTCAGGCCTTTAATTGAATATTTGCAAATTATGTTGTAGTTGACACACAAATATGACATGCACCACTCGGCCAACTGATGAGCATTGTGAAGCTGAAAATATGTATGTTAGATCCGCTCACCTTATATGGAGAATGAAAAAGTTAATTTTGTCCACCTGGTTTCTGATGACTCCCAAAATATTTCGCGTCTAGCATTGGGGATATCCTGAGCTGGACCGTTTTCAAAAAAAAAAAAAGTATTTTTTTAGTATCTACACCAAATTAAACAAAAACTTTGAATTAATCCAATCTGCAAGCCGATTGAGTTTCTAGTTGATGCAAGGATGAAAATTTGGCTTCATACTGCGTACTGCATTTTTGGAAAAACGTACTTCAAAAAAAGCTAAAACATGTATTTACTTAAAGGATATGCGTTGGACGTGCCTTTCATATGATACTAATACTACGTTGTCTTTAGCTAAAGTACAAAATTCTTTGAAAAGAGTAATTTTGGGAAACGGTCCAGCTTACTGGAGTTTATTGCTAGACACAAAATATTTAGGGAATCATCATAAAACAAACCAAGGTAAATCTTGAGGGATGGACAAAGACACTTTTATTAGTGAGTCGCTCTCATGTACGTGGTAATTTACGGATTATAATTGAACTTTAAAAACAAATTCTCTTTGACGAACCTTTACGGGCTCTAAAAGTTTGAGACAATGATCTACGGTTTCATTGGTTTCACTCTGTGAAATCATGTCAAATCTTCGATAACTCGACACTCAACCAAATTCAACAGACGGGGTAGACATAAACGATTTGCCAATTCCAAGAGATTAAGACTTTTAACAGCAGAAATATGTGGTATTTCATCAGTATATAAATAGCAAAGTAATTTGTGGAATGTGTAAATAGTGACACCAGGAAAAACAATCTAAAAGTAATAACCAAAATTGTCTCACATTGGATCATAATAAAACAAAGTCAGTCGCCACAATTTACCACACTCGAATGAGCTTCTCGAAAATCTCCGGCCAACATTGCTCGCATCACGTCACATCGCGCTACCAATATGGCACGATGAGCCTTCATTTGGCCATCGTCTAATTCAAAAGTTATATCCGTAAAGCATCCATCGCCCATGCAATGTTTTTCCATATTCTCCTTAATACTCTGTAATATATTTTTTTTTGTTTTCCATTATCATTCACAAAATATTCTATTTTCATTATCTTACTAGACATATATGAGCATTTGGATCATCACTCATGCTGGATAGTACATTTTGGGGTTCGCAAGCAATTGTGATAGTTGCGTCAGTTCCAATAGATCCGCAGTTTGTTTTACATCCTATTGACATTCATTCGTTAGATTGTATTGTGTTATAAAAGAAAAATGCAATTGAAATCTTTACCTGAATGCTGTTCAATTCTTTTTCAACGGTGCCAGTGTAAATAAACTTGAGGCATTGGTGCAATGCATGGGTTGTTATGACCTTGGTCAGCGATAATATAGTTTGATTGAAAATAATGCCTCTGCCATTGTCTACTTGAATTATGCGTATATTCTGGAATACAGGATGGTGGTAAATCTTTATAGAGCTCAGTTGGCTTTTTTGCCTCGATTAAAGGCAGTGCCTGATAGCTCGATCTTCGCTTGATTTGCTCCCACATTCTAAAAATAACTAACAAAATTTAAACGTTGTTATTGAGAATGGCTATTGTAAAATTACCTTTGTGCACGTGATTCATTGCGTATCAGGCACTCTGTATCGTCATTGAAATCGGCAGTTGTCGCTTCCCCAAATGTGGAACTTACCTAGAAGTTGACAAATACAATTAATTAAACGTTCTAGTGGTGAAAATAACATTTCAGCACTTACCATACTCGACTCACTGCTACTTCGTCCGCCCATGTCCGTAATTTCAGTATTCAATAGACGATTGAAGACATTGGACGCAGCGGCGACCATAAACTTGTGTACTGGAAATTTAATTGTGCCAACAACGAGAATGAGATCGGTATAAGTTTGCGCTAAAAACATATTGTACATGTCCTGACGAAAGTTTCCAACGACTACGGTCACCTCTGGTGGTGGTGGTTTGGGTGGACGAAAAGGAGCCTGTAACAATGGCTTCTGTACCTTTTTAAGGTTTGTCATCCAGAAGCGTTGTTGACGACGAGCTATCAATGCTGAGCGTATGGCATTCTCGAAAACTTCATTTACCCCGAAATACGTAAAGACACTGGTCTCGTAATAGGCCACTCCCAGTTCTCGGGCAACTGCACGAGCCTCGTCCGGCATCACCAGATCGCTCTTAAGTGCAGCTCTGTAAAAGCGACAAATATTAGTTCGAATGTCAATGTGTAAACACAGTCATACCGACCTTACAAACGTACTTCTCTCGCCAAAGTATGAGAGATATGTCTCATCGCGATACATGTAACGTAAATCATTTTTACATCCAACGAGTATCACTGGAACATCTGGACAAAATCTACGTATCTCTGGATACCACATGGCTTTACAGTTGCGCAACGAAATCGGACTGGCAATGGAGAAACACAGCAACACGACATCCGAGCTAAAAGCATAATTCCACCATTAGGAGCCCCGGCGATACCTCATGCAAATGTATGTCTTTACTTACCGCCCATATGCAAAACGTCTATCCTTGTCATGATCACCAAATGTGTCCCATAGACGCAGCGATACGTTAACACCATCGACTACCTCCCATGAACGTTCTAGAACCTAAATTTCAAAAGAATATATATTTAAACATCGCTTCTATTTAGATTGGGAATATCACAACTTACATCTTTATAGATACGATATTGGTCGATAGCCCAAACAGTAGGGACATGAGTGGATAACAATTGTGAAAGGGAAACATGTTTGTTGCATGCTCGAGCACATATTAAACGTGTCTTACCTACGGCTGTATCTCCAACAA